>NW_012193163.1:90402-303787 GCF_000504015.1 Erythranthe guttata
GGCCGGAGTGCAGGGCCTCACTCACCATCTATATGCTCCTTCAAGTTGTTAAAGAACGGTTCTTGAGATTAGCTAATAATAGATCACCACTGTGGAAGTAATGTGCCTTCATTATTTTGAAGAGCAATAGGATGTGTTGAGTTAAGATCCCCCAAGCTCTCTTGGCCTTATTAAAACACAGTATATCCCAAAATAATAAACCTCCTTCGCTTTTGGACTTACAAATTCTATTCCACGCCATACAAGTTAAGATATCGATCCCCTCAACCATTTCTCCACCAATATCACATAATTGTCGGTTCTATATCCCTTATAAGACCCTTCGAAAGCATATAGCAGCTCATAATATATGATGGAATGGCTTGGAGTAATACTCCAATCAATATCTCTTCTCCTGCCTTTAGATAGTTGTTTCGTGTTCCACCCTTTGATCGTGTGTATTAGAGTATTATTATTATATTAGATATTATAGAATATTAGGATTCTATTATGATTCGATTACCTAGATTAATTAGGATTTAGTTACCTAGTCAAACTCTATTACCTTGCAATATTTCTCTATATATATTCTACGTAATCAACCCATAACATAATGGGGGGTTTCTATTATATTACGTATTATTATTTCTCTCATTCTCCTATTCTATTCTTCATATATGGTATCAGAGCACCTAGCCGCCATGGAGCTTCTTCTCCATGGCGGTGAAAACCTAGCCGCCTTTCTTCTCCATGGCGGTGACCACCCAATTTTCTCCATCCCCCGGTGGTGGTACTCTTCTCTCTATCTATCTTCTTCTATCTTTTCTATCTTTTTCTATGAACACCACCCAAATTTCCTTCCTCCCCCGGTGGTGGTAACTTATATTTTTTTTTCTCCCTTTCCGACACCTTCTTCCTCTCAGTCGGTTAATCTCTTCTCTCTATCTCGATAAAAAAAAAAAAAAAAAAAAAAGTTGTTTATTTTTCTCTCACCTGTTTATTATTATTATTATTATTTTTATAAATTGGGCAGATATTTCCACAGAGGAATTCTCTAGCGTTGTGTTTCGCTGTTTCTGTCCAGTCTTCACTTTTGAAGTTTATTCGTTCCGACTGCGGGAGTGTGCTAGCAAGTGATTGTCCAGTCTTCACGTTCGTCACGTTTCGACTGCGGGGGCGTATTAGAGTATTATTATTATATTAGATATTATAGAATATTAGGATTCTATTATGATTCGATTACCTAGATTAGTTAGGATTTAGTTACCTAGTCAAACTCTATTACCTTGCAATATTTCTCTATATATATTCTATGTAATCAACCCATAACATAATGGGGGTTTCTATTATATTACGTATTATTATTTCTATCATTCTCCTATTTTATTCTTCCTATAGTGTGTACTTGAGTTTCTGAATAAGAAAGGTATTCCCTCAAAATTTTATTTAATTTAGATAATTTAATTTAATTTTATCAACCAATCCCAATTTGATTCGGCTGGAAAGGAGCGTGAATTGCACGGACTTGGTACTTAGAATTAGAAAACTTAATTATTCCATGTGGGTTCGACATCCAATTCTTCTGAATCCACTATTACTACTTGTTACGATATGTACACTTGCGTGTGGTTTTGCGACCAACAATTTTTTTGATGTCATTGCCGGGAAAAACTCACACGCAAGTGTACGTATCGTAACAAGTAGTATTTGTGAACTTAGAAGAGTCCAATGTTGAACCCACATGGAAGAATTCAATTTTCTAATTCTAAGTATTAAGTTCGTGCTATTTACAATCCTATACAGCCGGCTCAAATGGGGATTGGTTGATTAACTCATAAATTATGAAAATGAATTAATTATGTAAGAAAACACATTAAACACGAAATTTATCAAATAAAAACAAGTCTAGGATTTAATTTTCCACTGTGTGTTCATTGATCACCCAAAACCCCTCCATTATACTTGCAAATAATTTCAATTTTTAACCTGATTCTAGATTAATTATAACTTGCTTCCGCATTAATACAATTTGAATAATTATCTAAGGATACACATATATTCTGATACCACATGCCAAATAAAACATTTATCTAGTAAATTGGCTCGAAGGTTCTTCTCCCACAGTTCTAATTATTAATCGATCATTCAATTCAAATTCAATAATAATAAGAAGGAACATAAACTGGCCAAATTTGCATCTTTTCTTCAGTAGGATTTGTTACCCGATTTTGACCATGTTATGTACTCTTTTGAGATAGTTTTCCAATTCTGTTAGAATCGGCTTATTTGGGGTTTCGGGTGAGAGATATATGATATAAATCGTGGATGTTAAAACTGCTGGGAGATTCTGGGGATGTTTGGTTATGTTTCCAAAACGAATTTCTAGTTTTCAAAATTTCTGATGGAAAAAGTAGATTATTGGTTTTTGTGTAGAAAATGGGAATATGTTTGGATGAAGGTGTATTTTTAGTTTTATGTAGGTGTAGAAATGAGAATATGTTTGGTTGTGGTGAATTTTCTCTACGAAAGTACGTGCAAAAGTAGAATATAATGATTAATGATAATGATAGTGATGATGATGATGATTATTATTATTATTATTATTATTATTATTATTATTATTATTATTATTATTATTATTATTATTATTATTATTATTATTATTATTATTATTATTTTTATTATTATTATTATTTTTATTATTATTATTATTATTATTATTATTATTATTATTATTATTATTATTATTATTATTATTATTATTATTATTATTATTATTTTATTTTTAGTAGTAGATAGAGAAATTGTGAGGAAAGAGAGTGTAAATATTAATGAGGAGAGAGGAGAGAGAGTGTGAATATTAATGAGGAGAGAGAAATGAGTTGTTGGAATAAAATATATAGGTTAGTAGTAGGTTTTAGTAGGTTTGAAAATTGAAAAAAGTATGAATAGTGTATTTTCAATAGAAATTTGATAAGAAAAAATGGGAATTTCTGGATAAAATTGTGAAACAAACATGATCTCGGTTTTATGAATAGTATAAAACTGGAAAGTGGGTTTGGAAATGAAACCAAACATCCCCTCTTTCTTCCAAATTTGATGTAGAATTTTCGTTTTGCACATATAAAACACACACTTCGTTGCCACAAAATATAAATCAATCTGAACAAAAATCACCGTAGAAGCAAACGTATTTAGTGTAATTTCTACACTCGACAATGATCAAACTGTTGGGAATTGAGCACGTCTACACAACGGAAAACAAATTATTTTTCATATAAACATGCTTTATACGAACATACACACATACTATAAAAATATTAATGGGGTCTTTACAAATAAGCCCATCAATGGGTACTTATTCATAAAGAGATCCAGACAAAAAACTCATTTACCAATAAGTCCACACATGGTCCAGATTTTTATAAAGGACTAAAATAACCCCTCATACTTTAATATGCTCCAATTTCATCCTTAATTTTATTTAACCTCAATTTGACCCCAAATTATTAAATTTTGACCCAAAACTTTTTTTTTTCAAAAAAAAAAAAATTCTCAAATTTTTTTTTCCCACCGGTCTCTGGCGTTGACTTTTCAATTTTTTTTTTCCTCCGGATTTTTTCGCCGGTCTCCGGCGTTGACTTTTTCGATTTTTTTTTTTTCTTCTTTTCTTTCTTTCTTTAACTTTTTTGTTTCGTTTAAAGAACAATATTGTTGTGATTGACAGTTATATTAACTATCTTATTGCTAAACACAGTAAAATTAACTAAACTACAGTTTAACACAGTAATATTGCTATATTAATCTCTAGCACAGTAATATTAACACAACAAAACTCATTATTATTGTGTAATAGAGTAATATTACTACGTTGACCGTTCAACAAATGTAAACATAATAAAAAACCAAAACAATTAATATTACTGTGAGTGACAGTAATATTACTATAACAACAGTAATATTACCGTCAACCACAGTAATATTACAATAATAGACAGTAATATTATTACGTTACTCCGTGAATAACTCAAACAAACAAAAAATCCAAACAAAATAATAATATTGATGTGGTTGACAGCAATATTACTATAACAACAGTAATATTATCGTCAACCACAGTAATATTATTGTGTTTACAGTAATATTACAATAATAGACAGTAATATTATTACGTTACTCCGTGAATAACTCAAACAAAACAAAAAACCCAAAAAAATAATAATATTGATGTTGTTGACAGTACACTATATTATTGTGTTTACAGTTATTTTACTGTCAACGACAGTAATATAATTACGTTGACTTGTCAACAAATCAAACAAAATAAAAAAAACAACAAAAAATAAAAAATAATAATATTACATTAATTTACTGTCAACGGCAGCACAATTACATAAATGTATTGTCAACGACAGTACAATTACGTTAATTTACTGCAGTGACAGCACAATTACGGTCAACGTTTAGCGGCGGACGTAAAAAAAAAAAAAAAAAAAAAAAAAAAAAAAAAAAAAAACTTAAAAAAAAACTAAAAAAAGTCAACGTCGGAGACCGCCGGAAACCGGCGAAAAAATCCGGAAGAAAAGAAAAGAAAAAAGAAAAAGAAAAAGTCAACGCCGGAAACCGGCGAAAAAATCCGAAAGGAATTTTTTTTTTTTGTTTTTTTTAAAAGTCAACGTCGGAGACCGGCGTTGACCGCCGGTCAACGCCAGAATCCGGCGGCAAAAAATGTTTTTGAAAAAAAAAAGTTTTGGGTCAAAATTGAATAATAAGTGAAATTTGGGGTCAAATTGAGATTAAATTAATGATGAAATTGGAGCATATTAAAGTATGCTAAAAAAATTCAAAATTGAAATTTTGTGGTAAAAATTGGATTTTTGTAAACAAAATTGATTAAATTGGGGTTACAATTAAGAATTGGGTATAAATGGTTGAGGGGTAATATTGGCATATACATGAATATTTCCTTTATTTATAATAAATATTAAAGGGATGGGCTTATTGGTGAAAGAGATATAGCCCCTAAACCTAGAATAATAAACATGTTTGGTTGGGGACTTATTCACAAAAACCCCAATATTAATTAGCTAATATTAATTAGCTACATCCCTCGTTTCTTCAAATCACCAACATACATGCTAAAATTTTAATTCGAAAATAAATTCAACACATGAGCATGCATATATGTATTAATTTTTGAAATGAAATAAATAAATCTAACATGCTCATAATCATACATTAAATTAATGATATTAATTTTTAAAACACATAATCATCATCAATTAAACATGTATTTATTTACATGTAATTACAATTATTAATCGATAAACTTAATAGTTACTTCTCGAAACGTGATTCAATCAAAGACGAAACGAGGATGGCTAGCTTCGCTGCCCACTTCAACAGATCCGGTGTTGCAGCGGCATCAATAACTGAAAATATTTCGAAATAACTGCCTCAATATATTCCCTCCTCTCCTTCAAAACCCCAAAGTCGTCCCTGATTTTACCGAAATGATTAATTTAGTTCCTGACAGACGCTTTAGCATGAAAATATGTTGTATTCTTGTATGCTTCTTGAATTCACTGCACTTTGCTATGTTGTCTTTGCCACGTTGGCTCCAGTAGGTATGATTCTCTTAGTAATAATGCTCCAGCCTAGCCTTATGTTCTCAAATTTCGACAGCCTTAGACTCATATTGAAATTCCATATGTAAATCTTGGAGTTTATTCTGAATTGCTTCCATCCATGTCTGTAAGGGGCTGATTGGGTATAGATTTCTTCCAGTTAAACAAGGCTATACGACAAGGACCTCGTCGATTGTATTTGAGCCGGTGTAACCCTCCCATTTTCACGGAATAATATCTTCACATTCCTCCTTCCTTAGCCACATTGCCTCGAATATAAATAGCCGTTTTACTTTATGACGGGAATAATTCGAGCTTGATAGCACAATGATCTGATTCTTGGAAGTCAAGGTGTAAAACTAGAGCGTGGGGAAAAAGGTTCTCGCCATTCACTGTTTGCACAAACACTTATCGGTTCCGACAACAATTGTGTCTGAATCCTTCACATTATTCGACAATGTGAATGGGAAACCCTCAAAACCCAGATCAGTAAGTGCCCAGAAGTCGAGAGTTACAAATAGTATCAGAACCAACCCGTTATATTGGATAGTCATTTGGAAAACAAGTAATGCTGCACCCAGCAAAAAACAATTCTGGTGGCAACAGTCTTCCTATTAACTATTTTTTCATATCAAAGAAAATGCTTAGATCATAATAATATTAATACATGTTCCTTATGTATCCTTGAACCAGAAATATGTGACCATTTGTTTACAGACAGTAAGGCTCTACAATATATATGGGACAAAGTTCCATTCAAGGATCAGTCTAATGGTTGTAATTTCTGGATTCTTATTCATAGATTTAATAATCAACCATAATTTCAGTAACAAATAGCATACTTATTTTGGTTATTGTGGAAGGCCATGAATCAATTTGTCTTCCAGGATAAAAATATATAAACTTAAATCAGATTCGGATACGATCCAAATACCTGGCAACAGAATACTACGAATAGACGAATTCTGGAAGATAGTGCTCGACTTTGAAGAAGCCACTTTAAACTATTGTTATCGACAAGTAAATGAAGCTGCAGATTGTTTAGTAAATGAATAGCAATGATGTGCCTCAATGATCAGAAAATGCAAATGATTAAAGCGTGCACATTCAGTAAACACGATCTCATGTTAATCTGCAAACAACTACAAAAATGTTCAGAGACTCCGTGAGATATACACATTATTTAAGAAAATAGCATTATATTTCATAAGAATAATAACATTTAGCGGGTAAACTTTCACAATTTCTCTCTCTATACAAGATGGGCATAATACAATTAGGATCAATAAACTATTCTACCGTACAAATTATCCATAACCAGCGCTCAATGTGAAAATCATGTTTTTTCCCGACTCCTTGTCTTGTGAAACATAACAACAGTATTAACCATGTCCTTCACAAATACGTAGAAACACTCTCTGCAAGAATTAGGCATTAAGCTGGATTTATGGAGCTGCCGATTTTCATTGGGATGGGAGCATAGGAAACCTGGGATTGAACAAGAACCTGGCTTTGGTTGTTCCAAACCACACGCCGCTAATATAGAATGCGTTGCTTGCCTTGCTACTTCCTTAAATGCATCGATTCCTGGAGAGAATACAAACAGTTAAAACTACATTATCGAATTGTGCACACAAACAATCTTCAACTATATCATAGACCATAAAGCTAATGTAATTTCATATACCTGTGACTCTCGTGGCAAATCCAGATACCAAAAATTCGTTCATTTAAATTCTAAATATTCAGGGTAAATTACACCATCATCACCTAATGTGTAATATAGTTAGTCTCCCTCAAGTTTGAAAATTTACACAAACCATTTTTGAGATTCGATTTAGGTTAAAAATTCAACTCAAACTAAATAAATGATAATTTTACCTATCACCTAGATATATCTTTCATTGGATAAGTTACACTACCCTCCCTCTAGGTTAGCTCTAATTACATCTAGATCCCATCAGTTTTCGAAGGAAAAACGAAACCCCAAACAAGTTGATGATGTCATAAAAAATGACTAGATTATTCTTTCAAAAATGGGATTAAGATGAAAAGGATGGCGATCGTTTAGGTTATGAAGATCGAACCACTCCTACAACATACATATTTTGGTGAGAATACTTCTATACTGAGTTTAGGTTGAGTTGTTTACTAATGAAACAATAAGGAGGTTTGAGTATTATTTTTCAAACATGAGCGGATCCTTGTGTAATTAGACATAAAATTAGAGGAGGTCGGTGTAATTCAGGGAAAAGCTTTACGATTTGAAGGGGTTAAGCGTTAACACAAATCATACCTTAAGTGCGGTTAGACAAGTAATTAGACAATCTCATGAGAAGGTAGTGCAATTTACCCTAATAATTTAAACAACATCTTATATGTTCTTCAACCATATTATAAATGACCGAAAAACAAAGTCATATGTGTTCTACTTGAATAGTTAATTCTTAAGCGACTGATGTTCAAAAAAAAAAAATTAATAAACAGTAAGTTCAGGAGAGTAAAAGAGAATCTGCCAGACATAAGCCTTGCTCAAGAAATAAGTTTTAGTATGAAAAAATCAAGATTACAGATAGAGACGGGCATATGATATGGAATTGATTAATGATTACTTCTTCCCAAATTAAATTTCATAAAAGATAACGTAAACAACAGAAAATAAAAGGCTTTGGAATTCAGGTGTTTAATTAATTAACCTAAAAATTATGTTTCTCTTTCAGTTTCAGGAAATAGAAATTTTTGGAACCGTAAATGGAAACAATAACAAGTCAGAGCTAAGAGTACTAGATAATAGAGAAGTGGGGTATTTTAGTAAATATTAAGCATCTGGAGATGAATATAAGTGCAGAATGTATAGATCAGCATACCTAATTTCTCCTCTTTAGTTTGAAGTTTCAAGTTGAGCTTTACGAGTGATTGAATCTCGCTCTTGGCATCATCATATTCCTTTCTGTCAACACAAATTTTCTTCAACTCACTTTTCTCCTTGGTATTATTTACCTTGCTATGAGAAGAAGATGTATGCTCGACCCCTTTAACACGATCTACATTCGAAACAACTGGTTCTGAGACGACTGACGAACTCAACAAAGCAGGCCCTTTAATTGATTTTTCACCTGGTAGTTTCTCACTTGAATGGCTTATCCACTTTTGTTTTCCAGACACCGAATATGCTTGTTTGTAGTAATTATTTTCCGTAGAATGATCGCAATTATTTCCTTGTACATTACTTCCAACATTCTTTGATCCATTTTGTTGGCTACTATCTGGTAATAGATGTCTACAGCTCAAATCCTCAGCATTTTTAATGTCGCCCAGTTTTCTTACACTAGTGATAGTAGACCTTTGACGACCCTGTCTGGTTGACTTTGCTTTATCCATCATCTTCCAAGCTTTGTGTATCTCGCGTGCCCCAACGTCTTTTGTAACAGCAGATGAGCTACATTGGTCTTCAGATTTTTTATTCGAAATTTTACCTTCACATGGACTAGAAAAGTGCAAGTTACCATTTCGAAGGCCATTCCAATTTTCACGCAATAGACGTATTCGATCATGCAGATCGCGGCAATGCTGTAAAGTTCTGGCGTTTGGCTGTGCTGCAATTTTTGTAACAATTTTTAAGCTTGCCGAAATTGGTCGGTCGAGATTTCTGGTCGTACTAGTACTTGGCAAATGGCATGGATATGAAGATGCATGTTTTTTAAATCTCTGAGATATAGAAGAACCACATCCTCGCACAATATCATATGCAGAAACATGTTCATTAGCTGATGCGGGTTCGTTCAGAGTGTCGGTACTAATTTGAATGCTAGAATCAGTATCGGATTCAATTGTCGAGTAATCCCTCAAAAGTTTGCAGTCATGGCAAAACCAATCACCTTCAGGAATAGTTGCACCTAGGCCAACACAGTATGTATGAGAAGCAGCATCGCAAAGATCACATAAGAGTAAGAGGTTTTCGTGTGATGTATTGTGACAAACACTGCAGTTCACTTCTGAATATGGATCTGAAGGACCATTCGCTGTGTTTCCAGAATAATGATAAGCCTGCATAATGGATGGACCGAAGAAACATTAAGAAAAAATGAATTGTTTCTGTCCCCATTTTATTACTGGTATAAGAAAGTTAAATACTATATGGTTACGTCGCTGCATAATATGCCTTGACAGTTTCTTATTTAAATTAATACATTATTTAAGTTTTACCAATGTATTCTGTCCATGAAAGCTCTACAGCATAAAATTCTCATTAGGAACCACCTTTGATTTTTTTATTTTTTTTATTCAAATATTAACAAACCGGAAATTAGGAGAGGAGGGACTTCTCTTTCTTTTTTCTCAGGAGGAGAATTTGAACCAACTCTATTAGTCAAGGCCAGGTAATAAGCTAAAATCTAACAACCTAATACTTGCTTCTTTTCCTAATTAATGTAGCTAACTCAGGGTAGCATCAGTCTGATGGTGAAAAGAAGAATCGCATTTTATGCAGTACAAAAGAGAGGCATAATTGTATCTAGACCATAGGAGGTGAATACCACCCACCGAACTCCCACCTCCCAAGAGGTGGAGGACTTCAATACGCCAAAATGTTCTTTGTCTAGTTAGTATGTGAAATACATATAGACCCTTAGAACAATAATTGTTCTGGATTGATGTTTCAATTCTTATTAGCTCAAAATGGTATTATGACTGTTAATTTCAGCGCAAAAATTCATACGAGATTGTTAATTTCAGCGCTCGTTAAGTCGTCAAACAATCAAATCAATTAGGAATAAAATCAATAAGACAAAATGTGCACAAAACAGAAAGGGGGAAAAGGAAGATCTTCCCTAGCAAAACAACCTGATCGCGAACCGGGACCTGAACGAGGCGCTCGGAGGTGAATACGGGCGGCTTACGAGGGCGGCGGATGGTGGAGAAACGGCGCTTGCAAAAGGGACACTTTGATTCGACCTTAGCCCACTCCATGATGCAAACGAAGCAGAAGTAATGGTCGCAGCTGTCGACGTATCCTCTGATGATTCCGCCATTGCCAGCTTCCGACAAACAAATTCCGCAACAATCGGCAGATTCATTCTCAACTTCCTCTTCAATTTTGGATTTGCCTCCGGGAAGGAATGATGGTGAGAATTGGTCTAGGGTTTTGAGGCGTTTGTTTGGGGAAGTGTGGGAGGAATGTTCTGGGTGCGTCGCCATGGCGAATCACAATTCCGATTTCAGAATACTTTCAATGGGTTAAATCAAACGATGTTCGGGAGAAGAAATTCTTACCATAACCAGGGGAGGTCAATTGGAGTTGCTTTTGTATTCTGCCCCTCGAATTAGCAAGGCCAGTGGAATAATTATGCTTTTTGTCCTAATACTTTACACCGAAATTGATTTTAGTCCTTATATAATTGTGTCCATGATTTTAGTCCTCAAACAAACCATTTTTTGACAATTTCAGTCCGCCGTCGGAATTTGGAGTTAGTTTGGACGGAAAAAACACGCGTAGGACACGTGAGCATGTCTAAAATGAGCCTTTCAACCCCATCCTTATCACTATATTTTATTTAACCTCAATTTTACTTATTCTTACAGTTGTGTCCAAAAAACATAAAATCTTCATATTTTTAAACGTCCAACAAATACTTCCCCGTTCATTTCCTCTCGTTTTTCTTGTGCTTCAACTGATTGTCAAACATGAAAATTTACCTCTTTTTCCTTTAATGTTTTATGTTGCACGATTATCTAGTTAATACCAATAAAATTTGAAAATCTTGTCAAAAGGAAGTAAAAATTTGAAGGTACACAATCTGGGAATGAACAAATGAACAGAACTTGGAATAATGATTGGAGATAGCCATCATTACAAACTATCTTTTAGCCATGTAAATTTCGAATTTCTTTTATGGCTTCACTCATTTGGATCAGGGCAACAATTATTTATGGCAAATCAGTTTTCTCTGTTAGTTCTTCAAAATAAACTTATAAAAAAAACCACAAGCAAGTGGAATCAGTTTTGATGGAAAAAAACTTTATACAACAATATAATTTTATTGAGATTGGTCATTTAGCAATTCTTTTGATTTTTTTTTCCCTCGAAAAGGTTAACACATAGCAAAAAGAAAATAGAGAATTTTGAAGAAATTAGGAGTTCGAAGTTCAAAAACACCTTTACATATGGGTTCACTTCAAAAACCTCAATCCAACAAGAAAAAATACTTTAATGGTGGAAAGTAGGGATTTTGAAGAAATTAAGGGTTTGAAATTCCAAATAGAATTGTAGAGATCTTGTTGTTTAAGATTAATCCATTCGTCCATCCACTAACCATATGCCAAATGAAAGGAGAATTCAAACTCTTTTTGTTTAGTAGTTACCTTTGCATTCATATCTTCACGACTTTTTTCCACTATCTTCAAAGTATTGGAACTTTATACTTTTATGGCATTTTTGGTTGGGTAGTTTGGATAGATAAGTGTGTATGCGATATGTAATATTTGGACTAAATTGAGTATTAGGAATACCATACACGGCTTTTGGTTTGAGGTATTGTCACGAATCTGCTAACCCCTTGATCAATTAAACGATGTTTTGTTTTGTTGATATTTCGGTCTAAATTATTAATACTTGGCCAATGTCTCAAATGCCCTTCAATTATAATATACAATTATCCATTTTATTTTCTTCATAATACCGAGTTGTAGATCCCCAATATCCTACCCCTCTCTACTGTAGCCCTAAATTGAATCTCTATAAAACGCAAATACATCATAATTTGGTTCCATTCTTCGGTATTTTTGTAGAATGAGTACTGGTGGTAGTAGTTCGAGAAGGGGATCGAGCAGCAATGAACACGATAGATTCGACACAAATCAACCTGATATTTGTGAGTGTGGTTTCAAACTTCGTTTATAAACTTCTTGGACCCCAAACAACCCAGGGAGACGGTTTTTATCTTGCCCACAAAGGGTAACTTTATCTTCTTTTATTAATATCAATCTATTACAATCCATTTTATAATACCCTGTATTTTTGCAAGTACTGTGTAGTTAAAAAATGTTGTGAATCTTAAATGATCACATGGTGTTTTAGTCAAACTTTATTGAATTTGATGAATGTTGCTAACTTTTATTTGCCTTTGTGTTGAATTTAACACCATGCCTTCTGTATAAAGGTAATTTCGATGGGGAATATTGGAAACTTATGAACAGTTAACATCTAAACAATATGCTGCATCTTATTTAAAATGTATTTCAAAAACATGTAAGTGCAAGATAAATAACATTACTCAGATTGAATAATATGTATTTGATAACATTTTCAGATCAAAGGTCGTGGAACTTTCTATTGGTGTGATCCCCCAATGTGCGACAGATCGAAACAAATAATACTGGGATTAATCAAATGAATAAATGCTCTGCAAGCCCAAGTTCCTTTGGAAGTTCCGGACTTATTGAAGAAAATATCAGATTTGGAGTCTGAAATGGCGCTAATGAATGATTTGAAAAATGAAAATGCCATAACTAAATCGTATGGTTGGTTTGTTACTTATGTTGTTGCAGTTGTATTTGGTTGCTTTGTTTTATGTATATCTTTTTCTTAGTAAGTCTTATTTGTATGTGTTTTCAACTAAATAGGCAAACGCTTTCAGTAATGTTCCTTCGATATGATTTTGTTATTTGGTATCCAATTCGATTCCGCATGTAATGTTTGCAGATGTTCATATTTGTATTAGCCTAAACATTGTTTAAACTTCAGTAATTTAGTTAGATTATGCAAATGTTTTGAGGTACAGTGATTTAATGGTTACTTAATATTACGTACATATTGCATTCAGTGATTTAATTACGTTTTGCATATGTTTGATGTATAATGCAGAACTGCATAACAATGAAATGCGCAATAAATTGTAATTAGAAGACTGTGCACAGTTGATATAAGCTAATATCCATTTAATTTCGATTGAAAATTGGAAACTAAGTCCCTTTGAACAGACAAGAGTTAGCAAAATACCACGCCTGAAGATTTTGAAAATTTGGGAACTTAGTCCCCTTACAAACTGTAAAAAACTATTGCTGCATAAGTAAAAACCTATTTAACGAAATGAACATGTAATCACTATTCCACAAAGAACCTACATTAAAACCGAAGACACTTGTGAATCCGAATTAGGATGTGCCCCTAATTCATCGGGTACACGGACGAGAGGGGTCAGGACTTTCGGCGGAGAGTACGGATCCGATTACACCTACTCGGCTGCTGCATTTCCTGACTACTACGTGCCCAAGGACCGGCCCATGGTTGAAAAAAATTGGCCGCCACACCTCCCTTCGATCACCTTGCGTCGGTCCTTTATGAGCCCTAACACGAGCATATGCTTATCTGATCACGCTACTTCGGACTCTATTACTGATGAACCTTTAGCCTCGTGGAAAATGAGACTGATTGATTAGTTTCTTCTCCAATTTTACTTGGTCTTTCAATTCAAGTTCATTGAAGAATGAAGCTTGCCTAACCTGCTCCATTTTTTTCTTCCAATTTTTTCCAGCGAGTTAATGGACTATTAATGGAGTAATGGGATTAGGCATGCTAATTTATTTTCTTGAAATGTGAGCTACTGACTAGAGATTACTTGGTGACTTGGTGTATGCAGATTGTTACTTTTTTCATTTCAGTTCAATTGTGCTATGACTTCTTCTTCTAATAGTGTTATCAATACAAAAGATAAGGATGAAGAAATCAATCCAATGTGAAGACATGTGACTAAACTGGGCAAGCCAGGGGAAGGCAGTGGCAATTGCAAATGGATGTGTAATTTTTTTAACGATGTAAAATATGGGAGTTACACCAGAGTTAAGGCTCATTTACTTAAAATTTCTCGTCAATGGGTTACTAGTTGCAAAAAAGGGGAAAGTGGGAGTCTCCTTGAAATGAAAAAAATTGGAGGAGGCGGAAAAAAGAACTCTTAGTTCATTACCAAAAAAAGTATCTTTGCCTAGCTAGGAGTACTACAACTATGAGTCCTTTGTGTGGTACTTCAAGTGGACATAACATTTTTGATTTTGCAAAGAGAAAGTTTGGTAATTCTCTTTTAAGTAAATTTTTTTATATGCAAGCAATGGATCAATTAGATGCACAGATTGCTAGAACGTTCTATACTGAGGGTTTGCTTTTTAAATTGGCTAGCAATCCCTACTATGTGAGTGCCTTTTCATGTGCTACTAATAATCATTTTAGTTCTTACATTCCTCCCGGTTATAATAAATTGATATATATATATATATATATATATATATATATATATATATATATATATATATATATATATATATATATATATATATATATATATATATATATATATATATATATATATATATATATATATATATATATATATATATATATATATATGTGTGTGTGTGTGTGTGTGTGTGTGAATGTATAATATGAATATAGTTGCAAAATAAATAAGAACTTATTTGTAAAATTAAAGGGCAAATGGAGAAAGAGGGATATGAAAAGAGACTTAAATGCACATTGTTCTACACAAAAAATAGTCTTTCGAATAAACTCATCCCCATGTATTTAGTCTAAAATACCTCTATAATATATTTTTTATCAATTCCATCCATTACACTCTAACTTTCTCAATATTACACATTGACCCCGAATTTAAACAAATATATCACATTAACCTTCATTTTATAATTTTTTGAAAAAATAATTTTTTTTTCAGAAAATATTTTTTTTTGAATTTTTTTTTCCCGGCTAAATTTCGGCGTTGACTTTTTTTTTCCTTAAAAAAAAAATTTAGTTAATATTACTGTCTTGTCTTGACTGCTAAATTACTGTTTCAGACAGTAATATTACTGTTTGGGACAGTAATATTATGAATATGACTTTCCCAAAAAGTAATATTACTAATATTACTGTCCCAAACAGTAATATTATTGCATGAGACAGTAATATTACGGTCGGATACAGTAATATTATGGTCGAAGACAGTAATATTACAGTCGGAAACAGTAATATTACGGCCGAAGACAGCAAAATTGCATGTCAAGACGACAAAATTAATTAATACAGTAAAATTATTGTCTCAGACAGTAATATTACTGTTTCAGATAGTTAAATTACTGTTGGAGATAGTAATTTAGCAGCCAAGACAGTAATATTAATTAAAATAATTTTTTTTAAGGTAAAACAAAATTTCAGAAAAAGAAAAGGAAAAAAAGTCAATTAACAGTTAAATTAGTCTCCGACAGTTGAATTACTGTTGGAGACAGTAATTTAGCAGCAAGGACAGTAACATTAATTAAAATATATTTTTTAAGGAAAAAAAAAAGTCAACGCCGGAGACCCGATGGTCAACGGCGGTTGACCTACCGGCAGTCTCCGGCGGCTGACTGACGGTCTCCGGTGGTGGGGGTCAAAATTAAAATTATGATCAAAATTGGTTAATTGGTGAAATTAGGCTAAATTGGGGTGTAAATCATGAAATTAGAGTTGAATTGGGTTTCAAGAAATTGAAGGTAATTTTGGTATTTATAAAAGGGTTTTCCTTATGTGTAGAATGGACTGGAAATATTTGAAAGACAAAAAAATTGAATATCAATTTTTTAATTAACTGCCCTTATCATGGGTCTCTTTGACATTAACCCAAAATTAAAATGGGATCGAAAATTCCAAAATTTCTTAAAGGCTGACCTGACCCTATTTTCAATCTCAAAATTTCTAAGGGCAAGACCTTACTTGATGCACGACCAAAATATAAATAAATTTACTAAGAACAAGACTGAAAATTAAAAATATAACCCCGATATTGATTTTGATATTATTCATTCAAAGTAGACGTAATTAATATTGCAAGACCAAAAAGAAAAAAAAAAGAGAGGAATTAAAAAAACGAGAGGGAATGCTCCAGCGGAAGAAGAGAAGAACACAAAGCGAGAAGAATTGCCGCCGCCCATCCGCCGCCGAAGAATTTCCACCGGCCAACCGCAGGTGCTTGAAAAGGAAGAGAAGAAGAAGATGGAGGAAGGAGGAAGGAGGAAGGAGGAGAAGGATGAGGAGAAGAAGAAGAGCATGAAGAAGAAGAAGAAGAAGAAGAAGAAGAAGAAGAAGAAGACGACGACGACGACGACAATGAAGAACAAGAAGAAAAGGAAGAAAATTCGACATGTACATGTTGATTTTTTGGTGAAAAATCGACATTTAGATGTCGTTTGGGCAAAAAATTTAGATGTTGATTTTTTGACGAAAAATCGACATGTAGATGTCGATTTTTGTCACCAAAATCGACATCTAGAGTTGATGTCGATTTTTTGCTAAAAAATCAACATCTAAATATCGAATTTTGAGACAAAAATCGACATGTATATGTCGAATTTTGACTGCGCGAATTTTTTTTTTGAAAACTTAAAAATCGATCACCTAACTATAAAAATACATTCATTCATAGTTTGTTTTCTACCATTTCTATAGAATTCTCCATATTGATGTCGCGTGACTCCATAATATTATTATTTGCATGTTTTAGTAAGATTATCAGGTTTTGGGTATAGAGGATTTTTGGAGAAGATGAATTTTTAATTTTTTTTTGAAAAATTTGTGTGAAATGGGTTTGTGAAAAAGATGAAATGAGTTTTGCTTGTGTCGTCTTGCACAAAGAAAATTGTGAAATTTTGTAATTGTGAATTGTATTTTAATAAGGGTATAATAGTCTTTTGGTAATTCATTTGGTAGAAAATTAGATTTGGTCTTCCCCTAAGTAATTTTATATAGTCGCCCCCTTTCATAAAATGTTTCTTATTCCAATTCAAACATATGCAGAATGTTGAAAATCGAAATTTAGGAAATTGGAATAAAAAAAGTTTTATTTTTATAAAAAAAAAAGGTAAATGGCAAATAGGCCCATGACAAGGGCACTTAATTAAAAGATGAACATCCAACGTTTTTGTCTTTCAAATAAATCCAGCTCATTCGAACTTATTTGCAAATAAGGAAAATCCCTTTATATATACCAAAATTACCCCCAATTCATTGAAACACAATTCAACTCCAATTTCATGATTTACACCACAATTTAGCTAAATTTCATCAATTAACCAATTTTAACTTTTAACCCTAATTTCAATTTTGACCCCAATTTTGACCCGCCACCACCAGAGACCGCTGGTCGCCGCCGTTGACCGGCGTTGACTTTTTTTTTTTTTTTTTTTTTTTTTTTGAAAAACTTTTTTTCCCCAGAATTTTTTTTTTCCGGCCGGTCAACTGCCGTTGACCGCGGTCTCCGGCGTTGACTTTTTTTTATTTATTTTTATTTATTTTTATAATTTTGTTTTTTCTTAAAAAAACTATTTTAATTAATATTACTGTCATGGCTGCTAAATTACTGTCTCCGACAGTTATTTAACTGTCGGAGACCGTAATTTAATTGTAAATTGATTTTTTTTTTCTTCAAAAATATTTTAATTAATATTATTGTCTTTGCTACTAAATTACTGTCTCCAGCAGTTATTTAACTGTCGGAGACAGTAATTTAACTGTTAATTGATTTTTTTTAAAAATATTTTAATTAATATTACTGTATTCGTTGCTAAATTACTGTCTCCAGCAGTTATTTAACTGTCGGAGACAGTAATTTAACTGTTAATTGACTTTTTTTATTCTTAAAAAAAATATTTTTAATTAATATTACTGTATTCGTTGCTAAATTACTGTCTCATGCAGTTATTTAACTGTCGGAGACAGTAATTTAACTGTTAATTGATTTATTTATTTTTAAATTTATTTTCTTAAAAAAAATTATTTTAATTAATATTACTGCCTTGGCTGCTAAATTACTGTCTCCAACAGTAATTTAACTGTCTTAGACAATAATATTAATAATATTACTGTTCGGGAAAATAATATTCATAATATTACTGTCTGAGACAGTAATTTAGTAGTCAATATAGTAATATATATAAAATATTTTTTTTCTAAGAAAAAAAAATTCAAAAAAAAAAAAAAAAAAGTCAACACCGGAGACCGGCGGTTAACGGTGGTTGACCGGCCGGAAAAAAATTTCAAGAAAAAAAAAAGTTTTCAAAAAAAAAAATAAAAAAAAATTCAATGCCGGAGACCGGAATCTGGCCGGAAAAAAAAAACATTTAAGAAAAAAAATTATTTTCTGAAAAAAAAAAATGGGGGTTAATGTGATATATTTGTTTAAATCCGGGGTCAATGTGTAATATTAAGGAAGTTAGAGAATAATGGGTGGAATTGATAAGAATTATATTATGGAGCGTATTTTAGACAAAAGACATGGGGATGAGTTTAATTGAAAGACTGTTTTTTTTGTGGACCAAAATGCATATAAATCCCATGTGATGGGCCTTTTTGCCATTATGCCAAAAAAATAAGCAATACTAAAAGTGAAAATATACGAGACTCCCGCGGAAAACCAAAAAGCTTGAAAACCCGATCCCCGCCAAATTCACAGATCTATGTACTTGTTTACCTCCATTTCCACAAAAGAACAGAGCAACCCAAACCCTAATCACGAAAACAAAAATGAAGATCCGAACGATGAAGCTCCGAGAAGCCCACAAGAGCGGCGAAAATGGAGAGAGCTCATTGTGCTCCATTTTGTGGGATTCGAACGCCGACCACATTGTTACGGCGTCCTCTTCTGACAATTCAATTTCCATCCACGACGCCGTTTTCCAGTCTAACGCGCCTAAGTTTCTTCGCAACCACCGCGAGGGTGTTACGGCGTTGGCCCTCAGCCCTAATTCCACCTGCCTTGCTTCTGGTTCCATTGACCATTCTGTCAAGCTCTATAAATTTCCTGGTATTTTCTTCTCCTCTCTTTATTTAAGATAAGATAACCCATCTGCAACTGAGTCTATGGATTTTTACTGCTACGCTTGTAATTTTTTTGGTGTTAATTTAGGGTTTTATACAATTCGAAGTGATAAAGTTTTTTTTTTCCTTTCTTTGCAATTTTGGGAATCTGAGGCTCAAAGTTGATTTTATGTATAAGATATATACTGGGATGTGCCATTTTATCTTCATTTTAACCTCAATTCTGCTATGTTTTCAAATTGGTAAAGTATGTTTGCAGTTCGTTTGCTTAGGTTGAAGGATATCAAATTACAGCAATATCTGAAATTGGACATGTTAGTAAGTAGTATGAGATTTTGGAAAATTGACTGTTGCAACAAATTAGAAGCTCAATGTAAAAGAAATTCAATAAAGGGCACCGTTGGAATGAACTTTATATTGTTGATATCATGGCTGCACTCGATGAACTTATCTTCATCTGCAGAGGTAATACGAAATGTTTTTGCGGTGAACCCAGTGGTGCCACTGAACTTTAACTGCTTATTGGATGATTGCTTGTTTGTGTAAAATTGCTCAATCTTTAGATTGTTGTGGCTGATCTTCATACCATTCCCAGTAGCTCAATCTATCACTTCTTTGGCAAAATAAACATGCACATAAAATGTTTATTTATTGTATTGGAAGTCTCAAATTGCTAATCAACTTCGTTTCTTCGAATTTGCCTATATATGGGGTTGATGTTAATTCATTGGCTCACTAATTCATTTTCTAAGTGAAGAAATAAATCGAAACTTCTGTGTTCCAATTATTTGTCTGTGAATTTAGATTAACTATCACACTTTTAAAAGTTTTAGTCACCATAGATACTCCAGATTGTAAGTAGTACTAATAGAAAATTTAATTATCTTTCTTCAGGTGGAGATTTTGAGACAAATATCACCAGATTCACATTGCCAATCCGCACTGTTACTTTCAATAAGTCTGGTACCATTTTGGCTGCCGCTGGTGATGATGAGGGCATCAAACTTGTCAATACAATTGACGGAACCATTGCGAGAGTTCTTAAAGGGCATAAAGGATCTGTCACTAGCTTAGCTTTCGATCCCAAAAGTGAATACATGGCTTCACTTGATTCGTTTGGGACTGTTATTTTCTGGGAACTGCAGTCTGGAAATACAGTTCATGTCCTAAAAGGTATAGCTCCTAACAATGGCTCCGATGTTACGGTGATGAACATACTTGCGTGGAGTCCAGACGGAGAAATGTTAGCAGTACCTGGTCTGAAAAATGATGTGGTAATGTATGACAGAGACACTGCCGAAAAGCTGTTTACCCTTAGAGGGGATCATTTTGAACCTATTTGCTTCTTATCTTGGTCGCCTAATGGGAAATATATGGCTACGTCTGGTTTAGACAGACAGGTTCTTATTTGGGATGTTGCCAAGAAGCAGGACATTGACAGGCAGAAATTTAGTGAATGCGTATCTTGTGTGGCATGGAAACCTCTTGGCAATGCACTTGCAGTTATTGATGTTACGGGGAAGTATGGCGTGTGGGAATCTGCTGTACCATCGACAATGAAATCTCCAACTGAAGATATTCCTGGTTTAAGTTCGAAAAATGGCAATGGGTTTCTCTTGTTTGACGAAGATGAAGCACCTAGTGTATCAGGTAATTTGAGTGATCTTAATGAAGATAACCATGGCGAATTGGAGACACCTAGCAGAAAAAGACTACGTAAGCACTCTAATTATAGTGATGACTGGGAAGAAGATTGTAATGATGAGCTGGAATCTATTCCAAAAGTTGAATCTCGTAAAAAGGCTTCTTATGGTCACAAGGAGAATCTTAACAGCAAAACGGGATCAAGAAATATGATGGTAACTGCTGGACCAAAAATACAAGAAGCTTTTCAGGCAGGAGCTACTCCCGCAGAACCTGGAAAGAGGCGTTTTCTGTGCTACAATATGCTCGGAAGTATAACCAAAATGGAACATGATGGATATTCACATATAGAGGTATCCATTTATCCTTGTATTCTTTCTTCTGATGGTTAGTTTCGATTTTCTCTTAAACCATAACTATTTCGCTACATGCTTGCTTTACCACTAAAATAATATTTAAATATGATTCCTTGACAAATTACCAAATAAATGATTAAACTGCAGATAGATTTCCATGATACCAGCAGTGGTCCACGTGTTCCTGCAATGACTGACTATTTCGGTTTCACAATGGCTTCTTTAAATGAAAACGGGAGTGTATTTGCAAATCCATGCAAAGGCGAGAAGAATATGAGCACACTTATGTATCGTCCCTTTAGTAGCTGGGCGAATAACAGTGAGGTAAGACCTTTGCACTTTTTGTTTGTATGGAAAGTTATCTCTTGCAAGAACCATCATGAATGGACAGCATTTGAGTTTTCATTGGACCTTCTGATAAATAAATTTGTTATGCTCGGTTAAATATAGCTGATGTTCACTTCCTTGTGCAAATTTAGTGGTCTATGCGATTTGAAGGCGAAGAAGTTAGAGCAATAGCACTTGGAAATGCTTGGGTTGCTGCTGTTACCAGCCTTAATTTTCTTCGTATCTTCACTGAAGGTGGTCTGCAGGTTTGTAAGAGACTGTTATTTATTGATTAGTTTATCGTGTCATTGAAAAAGTGCTGTCCCTTTCACTTAATTAATCTTTTGATTGGGGCTTTGACGTGAAACTGATACTATTAACAAGCCCTTGTGTTTTCTGTATTTTTGCATACTAAGTTCAACTAAAGAATCTAAATTATAATATCATGGCAGAGGTACATTCTCTCTCTTGATGGGCCAGTGGTTACTGCAGCTGGCCACAATGACGAACTCGCAGTTGTCACCCACCTTTCTCCTCCTCTGCCCACAGACGAGCAGGTAGTCTTGCAATATTCTTTTCATTGTCTTTTCGATGAACATCATGTATTAGTTTATGAATGACTTCAGTAATCTGGCAGAAACTGCTAATAGGGTAATTTTTTTTAGAATATAGAGCATAAACTGGGTCTCAAAATTAAGGATTTTTTTCAGCTAACAATTGTACAACATTTAAATTTAAGCTGAAAGTCTGATACAACTCTAGATATAATGTCCCGTTTGTCATTACTTCAACATTAATAAGCGCCTGTCTATTATGTATGAATAGAACAATTCTGTACGAAATCAGGTGAATGGATTCGTATTGAAATTGTAATAAGACATTTCCTCCTTGCAGATGCTCGAATTTAGAGTGTTCAACATTTCTCATGGGACACAATCCCTCAGGGGAAGACTTCCGCTCACTCCCGGGTCATCTTTGACATGGTTTGGTTTCAGTGAAGAAGGTCAACTAAGTTCTTTTGATTCGAAGGTGCACATCCTTTAATTCAATTCGAATTCTTTAAAGATATCGTCTTATATACGCTCATCTAGAGTACTGAAGTGATATTTATTAGGGTGTCTTGAGGGTGTTTACAAGTCAATATGGGGGTAGTTGGCTCCCACTCTTCAGGTACTATATATATATTCTAATTATAGTCTGCGCCCACACTTTTTTATAACGGCCCTTTTGCTAATAATTCATCCGAACTCCCAATCGCCAGTGCTAGCAAACTAAAGAACTCCGAGGAAAATTATTGGGTTGCTGGATTGAATGCAAGCAAGTTATTTTGCGTTGTGTGCAAGTCTCCTGAATTATTTCCACAGGTATGTGTTTCCATTCACGGAAGTTGTTTTTATATCTAACTATATCGTTTTTATCCACTACTGAGAACCTTTATCTTCAATGATGGCCTTTTCAGTCCACTCCCAAGCCAATCTTGACCTTGCTAGACCTGTCATTCCCGCTTGCTTCTTCTGACCTCGGTGCAGATACCCTCGAAAATGAATTTATGATGAGCAACATGCATCTCTCCCAGGCAAGTTTGCTTCTTTCTATATTATGTTTTAGGGAGTATTTGGATGGAAGGATTTGAGGGAGGAATTTCAAATCCATAACTCTCATTTTTGAATATTTTTCGAGCAATTGTGGTAGATTTGAAATATCTTCCCATTTGGAGTTCATTTCAAATCCTCCACATTTCAAATACTTCAATCCAAACGCAGCCTTAATGGATTCTTGCTAATAACCGTTGTCAATATATTCAGATTCAGAGAAGTATAGAAGAAAGAGCAGCTTCTGGACTTGATACCACCTCGCTTGATGACGAGTCCTTCAATCTCGAAGCTTCATTAGATAGATGCATCTTGAGGCTCATTGCATCCTGCTGCAACGGTAATTATTTTTGTGACAATGCTGTCATTTTCCCTTTTTTTTTGCTTGCATTTTCTGTTGTTAGTAACGTGATTAAAGCATACGACTTATTCAACCTATCATTCCTTTTTTTATGCAGGGGACAAACTTGTGAGAGCAACTGAACTTGGAAAACTCCTCACACTAGAGAAATCAGTTAGAGGAGCCATAAAACTCGTGACGGCATTAAAGCTACCAAATTTGGCTGAGCGCTTCAATAACATACTCGAGGTGAGATTTTAATCTCCAGCTATGGTCTCTTCCAAAGCGGCAATATCTACTTTTCTTCTAATTTTTCATTTTCTTTTTGTTCTCTCACTTGCAACATCATAGGAAAAAATGCTCAGTGAAACAGTCGGGAAAACGGCACTACCAAATAGCAGTTCCATGTGTAATGTTTCGACCAAACATGATGTCAGCAGTGCACCAGATATCAGTAAAACATCGCAAGGTGTTAGTGCACCTCCAATGCACACATTCCCATCCACTTCCTCCATAAGAAAACAAAAGGCCGACGAAGGAAATGGAAAAAACGAACAAAATCATATTGTGGCATCAGAAAAAACAACCAGTGTAGTAGAAACTAAGAAGGTGACAAAGGTGAATCAAATAAATCCTACCCGCCCGTCAAACCCGTTTGCCAAGTCATCAAGCAACCAAGAAAATTCGTCTCTGTTTGATTCTCTCAAGAAGATGAAGAAGCCTGACATTAAAGGTAAATAATACAGCCCCTTGTACTGTGGTCGTCGTGTTTTATTTCCAGGAGATTGAAGCTTAAGGAATAAGTAATATCAGAATAGTTCAATTTTTCTTTAATTATATCACTAAAGGGAAAACAAACTGTGATGGTCTTGTAGATCATTTGTACTGTTATTACATGTATTCATAGGAACTATGTAACTATATGAATATTTCAATTAAAGGTGTCATTATTGCAAGAAAATATAACACTAATTGTCTGTTTCACAAGGATGTACTCCTCTTTTGCATTAGCAATTTAACACTAGTACTTCAGTGCGATGATAGAAAAACATTTCAAATAAAATAATTTACTAAAAACTTTCAATATTTGATATACATAATATGACAAAATAAAAAATATGGAACATGTGATATTAAAAATATGATATATCATCGGATAAAAATGTTACAACTATTTCGATCTACACACTCAAGTCCTTAATATGAAACATAGTTATAATACTGATATTAATACTTATATTGATATTGATACTAATACTGATACTCAAACTGATATCGATACTTATACTAATACATATACTCATACTGATAATGGTAATAATACATATACGCATACTGATAATAATGTTAATACTAATACTAACACTAATATTGATATTGATTCTAATACTGATATTGATACTAATACCGATATTGATACTGATATTGATATTGGTACTCGTACTTATACTAATACTTACATTGAAAATGATATTGATATTGATACTGATACTGATACTGATATTGATATCAATACTTACATTAATACTGACATTAATACGAATACTCATACTGATACTCATACTAATACTGATTGTAATACTGATATACTCATACATACTGATATTAATATTAATACTAATACAAATACTAATATTAATACTGATACTAATATTGATACTCATACTCATACTGATACTGAAATTGATATTGATATTGATACTAATACTTCGATATTGATACTAATACATCGATACTAATACCAATACTGATATTAATATTGATATTAATATTGATAATTATATTGATATTAATACTGATAATTATATTGATACTAATACATCAATATTGATAGTGATATTGATACTAATACATCGATACTGATATAAATACTGATACTAATTATATTGATATTCATACCGATACTAATATTAATACTCATACTTATATATTGACACTCGTACTAATACTGATACTCATATTTATACTGATACTGATACTAATACTCATAATCATACTAATACTCATACTTAAATTGATATTAATATTGATACTCATTGTGATACTAATATTGATATTGATACTGATACTGATACTAATAGTGATGCACATATTGATACTCATACGAATATTGATATTGATACTGCTACTCAAATAAATACTATTATCGATACTAAAATTGATACTAATACTATAATCATATAGATACTCATATTGATTCTACTACTGCCATTCATATTGATACTAATACTGATACTGATACTGATACACATACTAATACTACTGATATTGATACTATATTCATACTACTACTAATACTAATACTGATAATCATTTTGATACTCATATTTATGTTCATACTAATACCGATACTAATACTATTACGAACATTGATACTCATATAGATACCTGTTGATTTATATGCCTATAAATTCAGTAATTCCAAGTTGTAACAGTTTGTTTGGTTGAAACAAGATTTTAGTTACAACTGTAATTCTTGTGTTAACACAGTTATACTCTACTAAAGCAAATAAACATAACACAAGAATTAATGTGGTTCAGACACAATTGTGCCCTACATCACTAGTTCAAATTTATAGTGTACATTAATAGGACTTAATAAAAACACTAAAGACTCCCTCTTTATGTAATATGCCGTTCTTGTACACAACTCGAACTCCGTGTCTCTTCCAACAGCAGCTCCACACCGCGTGCCTAGAACTCCTTTCTGGCCTGAACTCCCTTCAGTAACGCGGTTGATCTCTCGAGAGATCTATACAGCAGATATGTATAAGTTGACACATCCAACGATGGCACAGTTATGTTCAGCAGAACGTTTCAGCGATTCTTCAAAGTTATGGAGTAATTTTTCTCCCAACAAAAGTGTCACGGTCTTTGTGAGGCGAGGAACCTTATATAGGCATGAGGTCGGCCTCCAAAGACCTGTCTTCCAAAGGAACCGAATAACTAGGAAACAAAATCTTAATCAATATCTAACAAGAGTAAAGTACAAGGAAATAAATCTAAGTCCTAAAGTATTACAAATGTAGGACTCTAAATTTCCAAAATAAACATGGGAACAAATCTTTGCCAATCTTTACTTCCCAAATGTAGCGGATTTCTTCATCGGTAGAAATCTGGCGCCAACAATACCAATATTGATACTCATACTATTACTCATACTGACACTGATACTAATACTGATACTAATAGTAATACTAATACTGATACTAATATATTAAGAGAAATGACATTTAATCCTATATTCCAACATAATTAACATTTTATAAGTGCATAGTATTTCTGCATGTCACATTATGTCCCCATATCAAATATCAACGAATTAATACGGAAGACTATCATCTTCATTTTGTTTTGAATCATTATTTATTCTTGAAAATTCTCACTTATAAAATAAGTAGGGATGCACGTATAATTACATAATCACATAATATGCACGAGATTTGCACGTAATTTTTACGTGATATGCACGTATTTGCACTTCATCTACACATAATTTACACATGAATTTGGCAGAGGTAAAGTTATTGAATTATCCTATTTTTATCCGTTCTTATTTTCTCGTTACCATCTTATTTTAATAAGAGAAAGAAATGTACGTGTTTTTGCCTTGAAGAAAAATCCAATAATAATTTCTTTAGAACTCTGCAATTAATTCCTTATCCTCCAAAAAATACCAATCTTCAAAGATTCAAGGTATTGTTTCTGCAAAGATGGTGATTTGCTGGCGGTGATCGAATAGAGACATTATATTATACGGCGAGTACTCAGGTTTGGATTTTTAATTAGGGGAAAGAATTATTGTTTTATGTACTGCAAATAATTTATTATCACAAACACTTTTTAGTGCGAGCCTTCAAATAATTATAATCGCCTTCAAATAATTATAATCAATCATGGAAGTATGAGTCATTACAACTTCAATGTTTTGTAAGAATGTTTTATGTGGAATTGTTACTACAAACTTTCTACTTCATAGTATTATCATTATTAGTCTCTGGTTTCTGTCGTCCCAAGTTTTCGAATGTTTCATTTTCAACTACTGCAAAATTTAATATTGGTTGCTTGATGGTTTTTTGGGGTTGGTGCTATACATCGAATGTTGATAAATTTAACCGATATACGAAAAAAACAGTGAAAGAAAGATGATAGAAAAGAGGTTGAAAAAGAGAAAAGATTGGGGAGAACGAGTTAAAAATATATTTATTGATTTATTTATTTCTAACAAAATATAGTTAGTTTTCATTTAAATTTTATCTAAATAGATCAAATTAAATTTACTTA
Organism: Erythranthe guttata; assembly: GCF_000504015.1. The sequence continues at coordinate 118,389 of NW_012193163.1, forward strand.
CATTTGAAAATGAAGCCCAAATTTAATATTTGCCATTGGAGCGAAAACCTTTTTGTGAAGCCCCAAAACACTCTAGCAATCCCCAAATAAGTGTTTGGGGCTTTCAATTTGGGGTGTCTCGTTGGGAGTTGCCATAAACTGACAAAGGGTTCTTCGGCTGCTATTTTTCGGACTTGGAGCATAGTTGGGCTTGCTATATGTTCCGATTTCTTATAGATGTTCATAAAATAATAAAAAAATTAATTATAAAAAAAGTTAATTAAAAAAATAAGTCTCTCAATTGTGTGTGTGTGGAGAGAGAGAGAGGGTACATCCAAATGGCCTTCCCTTTTAAATTATACTTTGGCTCAATTATTTTATTGTGATTTTTGTGCATAATTCCCCAACCAAGCATTTTTAGGATAAAATTCATTTGAGTCCCTGACATTTGCAGTCAAAATCAAATTCATCCCTTTGGTTTTAATTGGGTTCAATGTCATCCCTGGAACATAATTTCACGGCTAAAATTCATTTTTTCTCCCAAAATACCCATATTACCCTTTTAAAACCTAGGGACTAAAATGAAACTCAGCCCAAATGCCACTTTTTTCTCTACAAAATATATTGAACTAAAATTCTATTTAATAATATTTACTAGAACTTATGGGAAACAAATCAACAAATAATTATGTATAAATGTATGTTACGAAATTAATTCTGTTTCTTTTCATGTAAAATTTGTTGCTAATATTTTTTGTTGGAAATTGATAATAATTTTTTGGTTTTGTAAATTTCTCCTGTAAAATTTTATTTTTCCCAAACCACATTTTTTTAGGTATTTTGACATTGTATTTTTTATTATTACTTTTGGCCTCCCTAAAGTTTTTGTAAATATGTGTCTTAACTCTTAATTTTTTTGTTTCTTCTCCATAATCTTATATAAATTATACTTGTATATATATCATATTTAATATAAAAATATTTAACAAAATGGTTAAAATTTGTATTTTTTTTATATAATATTTATGAATACTTACTTATTTTGGAATTTTTTTATCGGTGTCTCTTCAAAATAATATGAGACGATGCCATTAATTTCCAAAATATTTAAGTGCAATACATTAAGATTTTTTTGTCATGCTTAAAATATGAGAAAACTATAATATATATGCTATTTTAATTAAAAAATATCAGTATAAACTTATTTTTGCTGAGTCTTGTGAACCTAAATTTTTTTTCGAGGCGCTGCCCTGAAATTTTAGTTAGCCCCCCTATATTTTGATCCTGGTTCCGCCCCTGCTTATGAAATTAATTGTTACAACATATGGAATTAAACTAATGTTGTTATAGTCTAATGTGGTAATTCACACACCGAGAATGCAGTGTTACTAAAACATGTTTTTTTAAAGCGACAATGTTTTGTAATATTTAAGTCTATGATTTTATTTAATTTTGAAAAATGCTTTAGTAGAATAATCTTTAAATACTATATTTTTATTTGTATTTTAAGAAGAAATAACTTGTACTTTAGTAGTTAATTTATGTTTGAAGATTTGAAAAAATAATTTGCAACAAGAATTTGAAAACTAAAATAATATTTGTGTGTATTTTAGATATTGTTTGGATTAATAAGAGAAAATAATTTTGAAGATCTTGAAATGTTATTAAATATAATTTTATTTTGTGGTGTTCAGCAAAAAAGAGTATTAGGGCTGGGTTTTCAAGGGGTAATCTGGACATTTTGTGAAAAATGATTAATTTTGGCAGTGAAATTGAGTTTCAGGGATGACATTAAACAAAATTAAAAACACATTGATGAATTTGATTTTGGCTGCAAAGCTCAGGGACTAAAATGAATTTTACCCAGCATCTTTATTATTCTAGGTTTAGGGGTTATATCTCTTTCACCAATAAGCACATCCCTTTAATATTTATTATAAATAAAGGAAACATTCATGTATATGACAATATTAACCCCAATCATTTATACCCAATTCTTAATTGTAACCCCAATTTAATCAATTTTGTCCACAAAAATCCAATTTCGGATCGTAAAAATATCTCGTATCGTTTTGCTCCACATCTCGTACCGTATCGTTATCGTATCGTATCGTAAGATATTTAACCAACTATTAAAATAGTAAAAAATATAAATCTATATTATAAACATGTAAAATTTATTATTACTACTCATTTCAGAACAAATATAAATTCAAGTTTCAACATCTTATTATAAAACAGGACAAAAAATATAATTGTTCATCAAATAACATCATCTAAGGGGGTGTTTGGCTAGGCTTATAAGATGTTAATAAGATGTTTAAGAGCTTATAAGTTCTTCCAATGTGTTAGGTAATTTTTTTTAAAAGATCTTAAAAAATCAAAATATAAGTTGTTGGAGTTTTTTAAAAAGTACATTTACCCCGCCTATTTATTTAAGATCTTATATGAGTAAAAGTAGCTTGTAAGATTATTATCTAAACACTTCACAAAATTTATTCTAAAAATAAGACGTAACAACTTATCAACTCTTAAAACAATTTATCAGATTAAGAGTTTATCAGCTGTTTAAAATAAGCTTTAGCGAAATGGGCCATAAGTTCAAATTCGAATACCTAATTTGTAAAAATATTCGATCACTCATAATTTTAAATGGCCTTTCCTTTTAAATTATACTTTGGCTCAATTATTTTATTACCATAATCCCGTTTCGAGTAAAAATATTTTTTGGTGATATTAGTTAACAATACTTCACGGGATAAGCTTCAGTTCATAGATATTTAGCTTGCATTTTCTTATACTAGTAAATTGAGTTAAAGAAGTTTCCCAAAAAAACCCGAGTTAATGGCAAGTTCACATTCAGACTCAAATTACATGCAAAAGTAAAATTAAAATCTGAGTTAATGGCAATTTCACATTCACACTCAAAACACATGCAAAAGTAAATTGAGTATATAAATATAATCAAACATATAGTACTTGATGCAAATTCATGATCTTATTCATACTAAAACAAACAACTTTATATTTCATATATATTTTTTTGTGAATCTTATTAGTTAACTATAATAAGTAAATGGATTATATAAATACATTCAATAATGTATTTGTAATTATTCAGTAATATAATATTAGTGTTGTATTTATTTGTTATAGTATAATTATTTTATAACCCATTCTGCAGTTTATAAGTATAGTGTTTTCGTCCGTGGGGCTTGCGTCTTCTTCAAAGCAACTTGGTCCGAACTCCGGTGAGAAAACCTGCAACGCCGGGAGGAGTTCCCGGCGGGAAAGCTCCGACGATCAAGTCAGTGATCGGAATAGGAAAAATGTGTATGCAATGTAAATAGTGATTAACGTATATATCCTGCGTGTGTTTGAAGATCCTTCTATTTATAGATGAGGAAACCTTGGCCTCCAAGGTTTCCTTTTTTAGGGTTTCCTTCTACCCTCAAGTCACACGTTTTGGGCCTCTAATTATCCTGGGCTCGTTTTACCTCGAGCTGATACTGGGCCTGCGAGCTAAGGTACCCCATTTCGTCTCTGAGGTCGTACGACCTAACGACCTCTTCCGCCTTACCGGGCTAAGTTACCATGGGCTTACCATTGTGGGCTTAATATCATTTGATCTTTCCATAATGGCCCGTATCAACTACTCCCCCCTACTCCTTAATTATCGGACGAGAAGACTCTGTGTTATCTCGTTTGATAAATATGGAGTATGAGATGCGAAGTAATAGCTCGTTTTTAACTTTTACCTTTGATGGGGAAACGTGCCTCCCGCCTCTGGCCGTCCTATCAATCAATGCGGTCGATTCGAGTTCCCCAGGTCATAATGAGGGGATTTCAATCGGTGCTTTTTGCGTCGAGTTCGAGGCGGCCTGCTTTTGATCTCGTTCGTCCGAATGGGTGGTTGAGATTTAATTTCCTTTCATCTCCTTCCCTATAAATACCCAGCTTGCCCAATTTGTAAAAAAATTTTCCTTTCCCCCTACGCGTTCTTCCTCCTATTTGCTTTCTGGTGATTTTATTCTCTGAGACAGAGTTTTCTTCTCCTCGAGCCTACTCCTTTCCCCGGTCAAGGTACTGCTTCTTTCCCCCATCTCTTATTACCCCTGCCTTTATTCTTCAAATCGATAATGTCTGCCCATTCTCCTGACCCATTTGGCCAAAAAGTGCCCTCCGGGGAGGGGGGTGGAAACCCCGCCTTTTCTATCTCTTCTTCGTCGGAGGAGGGACCTTATTTCTCCCCTTCGGGTAAACTCTTGGAACGACCCAAGAAGAGGGGCAAGAAAGAGGTTTCTTCTTCCGCGAGGAGTGGATCGCCTTCATTATCTGAAGGGCGAGATTTGGATGACCAATGGGGGCCCAGCACTTTGAGCGAAGTAGATCTCACTAATTTAGCCCGCGACATAGGCCTTCCTACCGATGTTGAATTAGTTTTACCCTCGCGAAGTGATCGCCCATTGAACCCTCCTTTAGGTTTCAGCACTTGGTTTTCCGAGCAATTCTACTTCGGTCTTTCTTTCCCTATCTCGCCTTGGTTCTCTGAAATTGCCCAACTATGTAACGTGTCCCTCAACCAATTCCACCCTCATGCTATAATAATCATGACTGGGTTTCGCATGCTATGCGCCTGGTCGGGGGTAATTCCTACACCAGCTCGTTTCCGGAGCGTTATGGTGTTAAAGAATTCTAGTCCCTTTCATGTTTCCGTCTCAGCCCGTCCGGGTTTTAAGATACTAATGCCACCTAACAAGACCGACGGGTGGCAGGGTCATTACTTTTTTGCAAAAAATCCCGTCGATGCCCCCTACTTATGCCCTTGGCTCGCTACCTTGCCTGAGAAGAAAAGGGGAAAACCTTTGGCAGTTGACGACTGCCTGTTAAAAATGATATCTCATTTCCAGCCGAGCTACGGTGTCCCGGATAGCCTCACCAGCTTTCCGCCGATGCTTCGTCATTTCTATTTTCATGACAACGGCACATATTCCTTAACCCGGGAAGATTTAGGTGGGTTTGGTTGCGATACCTGTCTTTATTTCGGTTTATTGTGTTATCTCGGATGCGTGTTTTCGTCATCTCATTAATTCCGTATTTATCTGTTCTGCGCCTCATTTACTTATCCTGTTTTTCCAATTTTATGGACAGATTTAAGGATGAAGAGGATGTTCCGAGGTGACAAACCGGCTACTCGCCCATCCGAGCCGGAGCCGGGGTTCGAAGCGTTCGAATTCCAGCGCCCTCTGGTCGCTGAATCTGAAAAGCACTCCTCAGAGGAAGGGGCTTTAAGACCCAGGCCTCCCAAGAAAAATGCCGCGCCTCCTCGCGCCCGAGGTGGGCCACGTACTGAGGATTCTGAACCTCCCCGGCGGTCTTCTGCCATAGTTCTGGCCTCCTCGCCACCTCCTCCTTCAACCGAAGAAGTGGTGGAAAAAGAGCCTGCTCCGAAGAAGCGGAGAACTGACTTGGCCCTTGGGCCGGCTGGATCGTCCTTACCTGCCGGTTTTGGACTTCATCTCTGCCAAAACGCGGAGAATGCCATTGCCGCATGTCGGTCTTTGGCCTTTCCCACCGATGTTGCCCATTTTGGGCAGATGAGTAAGGGCGACCGACTCGAGCTACTTCTTCACATCATTACGCAGGTTTGTCTTATTTCGGACATGCGAACCAATTCCTTAATTTCATATTTTTTATTCAGGGTTAACTTTGTTTGAATTTCTTATACATGTAGCAATTCGCCATCGCTTTCTCGGGTCCTTTGGGGTGGGATGATGTCTCGCGTGAGGCCTACGACAACCAAAAGAAGGAGGTGACTCAACTTCGAAAAGAAGTTCGAGGCCTGAAGGAGAGTTTGACGATGTCGGAGTCGTCGAAGGAGGGGCTGTTTGCCGAAGTGAAGAGGCTGCAGGAGAGGGAGAAGATCTTGCAGGCGAAGAAAGACTCCCTGGTTTCTCACAATACTAGCCTAGAGGAGAAAGCCAAAGGACTTTCCAACGAGCTGTACGCAGCCGGAGTACAAGCTTCTACTAATTTCGCCGAAGGGGTGAAAGAGGGACAAAGGTTGTTTCCGGGGTCGCCTGAGGGTCTCCGCTTTATTGAAGAGTTCGTTCGTCGCTTCTTTCACCGGTTATGGCGTTCGACTACTTTCACCCGAGAAGCTTCAGGCTTGGCTCGTTTCTTCTTCTCATCGGCGGTTGCGGCTGTTCGAAAGAGGTTAGGTGTTGCCGGCATCGAATTCCCGCTGGTGGAAAATGAACTAGCCGAGGACCTTCCCGATGACGTGATCCCGGGTTTTGAGGGGGATGTTAATGAGGATCCCAACTTGGAATGGTGGAGGCCGGTTTACCAAGGCCTTGTTGAAGAGTTTTCTCGTCAAGGGGCCATTACTGACTTCGCTGGGGACATTGAGGCCCTTGGGACGGCGATTAGTCCCCATGGTGCGCAGCCAGACCTCGTCTCATCGCCCCCTCCGGATGCTGAGAGTCGAGGCGAAGCAGATGCAGCGGTCCCGAAATGAGGGCCATAGAAAAGACTTAGCCATTTCCTTTGCTTGAATTTTGATTATGTATTAAAACATTATTTGCTTTGTTTCTTTTAACTATGTATCCTTAACAATTCCTCCGTTTTTTTTTTATGCCAACATGTTGGAAGTTCCTTTTTTCTCCAAGTTTAATTTGAGCTTTTATATTCGTCTTGTCTTGACCTCGAACTTAGTCCATATTTCCATATTCCAGATGATTCTCATTGGTGATTATCCTTTAAGCTTATCAGTCGATTTGATCTCGGAAAACTGTTTTTATATTTTAACTTAATGCTTGATCCCATCATCTCGCTTACGAATACGCGACTTAGCGCTGTAACGGAACACGCGAATTAACGCCACAATAAAACACGCGATTTAACGCCACGATAGAACACGCGAGTTAACGCCACCATGAAACACGCGAGTTAACGCCACGGTGAAACACGCGATTTAACGCCACAATGAAATACGCGATTTAACGCCACAGTAAAATACGCGAGTTAACGCCACAATGAAACACGCGATTTAACGCCACAATGAAACACGCGATTTAACGCCACAATGAAACACGCGATTTAACGCCACAATGAAACACGCGATTTAACGCCACAGTAAAATACGCGAGTTAACGCCACAATGAAACACGCGAGTTAACGCCACGGTGAAACACGCGATTTAACGCCACAATGAAATACGCGATTTAACGCCACAGTAAAATACGCGAGTTAACGCCACAATGAAACACGCGATTTAACGCCACAATGAAACACGCGGTTTAACGCCACAGTAAAACACGCGAGTTAACGCCACAATGAAACACGCGATTTAACGCCACAATAGAACACGCGAGTTAACGCCACAGTATAATACGCGAGTTAACGCCACAATAAGACTTAAATAAATAACACAAGGATTTTTTAACGTGGAAACCCTCCAAATGAGGAGAAAAAAAACCACGGGGCCTAGCCCAGATCGGAAAATGGATGTTTATTAATGGTTGTTTGCCTGTACAAGGTGTGTCTCGATTTCTCTGACTTAATTGCCTCTATCTCTTTTTTTTTTTTTTTTTTTTGTTTTTTTTTTACGCGAAGAAGCGTTTCAAATGGATGGCATTCCATGCCCGTGGCAATGGTTTCCCTTCTACATCTGCCAGCTCGTATCCTCCACCAGCCAAGCACTTCGTGACCACGTATGGTCCTTCCCAATTGGCTTCCAATTTTCCTGTGTGCTTTAGGGCATCAGCTCGTCGTAGAACGAGATCACCAATTTGGAACGAGCGAGATTGGACCCCTTGGTCATATCGGGCTTTAATCAAATTCTTGCTTCGTTCCATGTGTAAGTAGGCTGCTTCTCGTAAGTCAAAAATCTCGTCCAGCTGGGTTCTTAATGCATCATCATTGGTTTCCTCATCGAATGTGGCTATGCGGAGTGTATCCCTTGCCACTTCTACTGGAATAACTGCTTCGGTGCCGTAGGTTAAACGAAATGGTGTTTCTCCGGTAGCTGCTTTGGCCGAAGTTCGGTAAGACCAAAGAACCGACGGCAACTCGTCTACCCAACTGCCTCCCAGTTCGTCTATCCTCTTCTTTAAGCCATTGACAATGGTTCGATTTGTGGATTCGACCTGACCATTGGCCTGGGGGTGTGCTACTGCCACAAACTTCTGTGTGATCTTCATCTCTTCGCACCATGCGCGGATTTTTTTGCCATTGAACTGAGTGCCATTATCTGACACGAGGCTGCGGGGTAGGCCAAACCGGCAACATATATATTTCCAGATGAAATGCATGACCTCATCCTCTGTTATTTTAGACAAAGCCTCAGCTTCGACCCACTTGGTGAAATAGTCCACCGCGACGATAAGGAATTTTTTCCTACCGGTGGTTTGAGGAAAAGGTCCCACCAGATCAATTCCCCATTGGGCGAAGGGGCATGGAGCGCTCATGATGGTCATTTCTTCTCCTGGTTTATGGATTAGTGGGGCAAATTTCTGACATTGTATGCAACGTTGCACATATTGATGGGTGTCTCTCTTCATACCGGGCCAATAGTATCCGGCCCGATGTAATTTCTGTATGAGGGCCCGAGCTCCTCCATGCTCTCCACAACCTCCTCGGTGTACTTCGTCCAGGACATGTTTCACCTCTTGTTTTCCTAGGCATCTCGCATCTACTGTGGTGAAGTTCCTCTTGTATAATATCTCGTGCCGCACATAAAAGTGCCTCGCTTTATATGCCAAACGATGTTGTTCCCTCTTCGTGCCAAAACGCTCTCCTCTGAAATACTTGAACAAAGGTGTTCTCCAGTCAGGTTCTTCGTCGATCATCATGACTCCCTACATCGGGGTAGGGGCAATGAGGATGGTGATTTTTCGTTCAACACAGTCAGCGACTGACGACCCAATCTAAGCGAGGAAGTCAGCTCGTTGGTTGTCGCTCCTCGGAAGTTGATGCACCGTGCATGCTTCGAAGGTTTCTTGTACTGCTCGAGCTTTATTCACATATCCTTTCATCCTATCATTTTTTACTTCGTAATCTCCTTCTAGTTGGTGTATCACCAATTGTGAGTCGGAGTATATTCGCACCACTCGCGCTCCGAGCTCCTGAGCAATCTCCATTCCTCGGATGAAAGCTTCGTATTCTGCTTCGTTATTAGAAACCCGAGGTAGTTTGACGGCGAACTCGACCTCCGTTCCCGTGGGATCAATGACTATTATTCCTGCTCCTGCTCCTGTTGCTGTAGACGACCCGTCCACGTAAATTTTCCACTCTTTTTCGATAGGTATTCTGGTAGTCTCCCGGATGAAATCTACCAGGGCCTGCCCTTTAACCGAGGTGCGGGGTTGATACTGAATCTCGTATTGTCCTAATTCGATGGCCCATTTAACAATTCGTCCTGACGCAGTAGGTTGGCCTAGGGTTTGCCGAAGTGGTAGACTTGTACGGATTACCATGGTATGCGACAGGAAGTAAGGCCGGAGTCGCCGCGTAGTGAGGACCAGTGCATACGCTATTTTTTCGACTTCAGAATATTTGCTTTCCGACGTAGTAAGGATTTTACTAGTATAATAGATCGGCTTTTGCTGGCTATTGACTTCTTTGAACAAAACTGAACTGATTGATTCGTCGCCTACCGACAGGTATACGAACAGAGTTTCCCCCTTTTCAGGAGTGCTAAGAATCGGCAAACAAGTGAGGGATCGTTTTAATGCGTCGAATGCGAGCTGGCACTCGGTAGTCCATTCAAACTGAGCAGTTTTTCTCAATATTTTAAAGAAAGGCAGACTTTTATCCGCCATCTGTGATATAAACCGAGCTAGTGCCACAACCTTCCCTGCTAAGGATTGAACTTCTTTGATGGAGCGAGGGGGTGTCATTTGGAGTACAGCCTCAACCTTATCTTGGTTTACCTTAATACCTTCTCGATTAACAACATATCCCAGGAATTTTCCAGCTTGCACTGCAAATGCACACTTCGCAGGATTCAACTTCATCCCGTACAGACGAAGGGTGGCAAAGGTCTCAGCTAGATCTGCGAGATGCGTGGAACGCCTTTTACTCTTAACTAGCATGTCATCAACGTAGACTTCGATGTTGCGTCCAAGTTGAGCCCGAAACATTCTATCCATCAATCGCTGGTACGTGGCCCCTGCGTTTTTCAGACCGAAAGGCATTACCACATAACAGTAAGTACCCGTGGCTGTGACGAAACTCACTGCTGACTGATCCTTTTCGTCTAGCGGGATCTGATGGTATCCCTGCGAAGCATCCATCATACTAAGTAGTTCGCACCCGGCAGTGGCATCTACAAGTTGATCTATGCGAGGTAAGGGATAATCGTCCTTTGGGCAAGCCTTGTTTAGGTCCCTAAAATCAATGCACATTCGCCACTGGCCGTTGGCCTTCTTTACTAAAACTGCGTTGGATAGCCATGTGGGGAATTGGATTTCCCTGATATGTCCGATGTCGAGAAGTCGCTGAACCTCCTTGTGTATGATTTCGTCTTTTTCGGTACCGAAGTGCCGCCGCTTTTGTTTGACAGGTTTGCATTCGGGTCGTAAATTGAGCCTGTGCACAACAGTACGAGGTGAGATACCGGTTAGGTCACTTGGTTGCCATGCGAAGATGTCTTCGTTAGATCGTAATAATGCTATCAGCTCGTCTCGGAGAGGTGATTCTAAATCCTTGCTTATCCGGGTTTGTTTTGTCATACCGGGGACGAGGTCAATCATCATCAATTCGTCCATAGGTTGTACATGATTAACCTTATCCTCTGGGTCAATTCGGGGGCGTTTCTCGTCTCCCAAATCTTCTTTGGTGAGGGTATCGCGTCGTCCTTTCTCTGCTATCTTAACCATTTCGACATAACATGATCTCGACTGGGCTTGATCTCCTTTGACCTCTCCTACCATTCCATCGACGGGGAATTTGAGCTTTTGATGAATAGTTGAAGGGACCGCCCGAAAGGTATGCATCATTGGTCGTCCTATTACGATGTTATACGAAGTCGGTGATCCTTCCACGATGACAAAATTAACAGCTTGTGTGCGGGTTCGAGGTGGCGTTCCTATAGTGACAGGGATTTTAACTTGTCCAACCGGTGTCAGGGACCCTCCTGTGAACCCGAATATCGGAGTGGTGACGGGGAAAACTGGGAGGTCAAGCTCCATTTGCAGGAAGCACTCGTAGGATATGACATCAACTGAACTTCCTGGATCAACGAAGGCGCGAGCGACGTCATACCCTCCAACGTTAATTGTGATGAGGAGAGGGTCACAATGGAAATCATCCAGATCCTCTTCGTCTTCAGGACCAAATGATATGGTGGGGTATTGATGACACTTCGGTGTAGAGATCCGACAAACTTCGTGTTGGTTCTTAAGACTACCGAGGTGGCGTCTCCTAGCCCGATGAGTATCTCCTCCCGTAGGGCCCCCTGAAATCATCTGAATGAATCCCCTTTTCGGCATTGGCGGAGGGGGCGGGACTCGCACCGGATTTCCGAACTGAGCTTCGCGCTTCTGTCCCCGAGGAGGGTCTACCTTCACAAAATCTCCAATCTTATTGTCTCTTATGAGCCGTTCTACTTCATCTTTCAGATGCGCGCAGTCATCAGTCGTATGCCCGTACTCGTTATGAAAACGGCAAAAGGTTCCCAGTGCTGGATCCCGGCGAGGTACTCCTCGAGCGGTCCGAGGCCATCGCAAATCAGCCCTCTTCTCGATTGCACATAATATATTGGACAACGGGGCCGTAAGAGGTTGGTATGATTGATACCGAGACCCTTTAGCGTCTGGAGTGGTGGTCCGGCTAGGAGTACTGGCATCCCTTCGCGGTAACATGGGCTCCTTGCCTTTCTTTACTTCGTTGAATCGTGCGTTCGTGGTTTGGTGGGACTCTTCCACTTTTTGCTGGCGAGCTTCTTCCAAGTTAATGAACCTGGATGCTCTCTCCAACAAATTATCAAAATCAGGCGAGGGTTCCAGCGCTAGAGCTCGGAAGAACTCATCATCCCTCAGTCCTTGTGAAAGGGCTGCCATGAGCACTTCGTCACTGGTGGTGGGGACTTCCAATGTGGCCGAAGTGAATCGCTTGATGTAATTCCTGAGGCTTTCCTTCTCCTTCTGACGAATGCTGAACAGCGACAGAGAAGTCTTCTTGCACTTCTTCGAGCTGGCAAACTGATTTATGAAAGCCTTGGCAAATTGCTCGAAAGAATGTACGCTCCCAGGGGGCAACAGACCGAACCAGGACTGAGCCGGCCCAGCTAAGGTGGTGACAAAAGCACGACACTTTACCCCCTCCGTGAGCTGATGGAGGGATGCGGTATTGTTGAAACGACTTAGGTGTTCCGCAGGATCTGACGTACCATTGTATTCGAACAAAATGGGCCGATAATTAGCGGGTATAGGATCATCGTCTAGGTGTCTCGCGAAGGGGCTAGATCCCCCAATAACTCGTGTTGAACCATTTCGGAGGGCTTTCAATTCGTTCATATCACGTCTGAGGCTGTCCATCTCGGTCCTGACACCATGACTATCATCTCTTCGATTCTCCGAGTAACTGTCACATTCGTCTTCTGCTCGTCCTTCATTCGGAGAACGCCTTAGATCCCTTTTAGGTCGGTTATCCTGGGGCAGAGATTGAGCGTAATTCCGAATGGCTGTAGCAATCATGGCCTCTACTTCATCCTTCGTGTATGCTCGCTCGTCGGGGGATGGGACCGCAGGTGGTTTTTTCGAAACGGCTTCTCCGCTCAGAAACTCGAAAGAAGGACTACTCGAGAAGAGGGGGATCCGTCTTTCCTTCTCAGGCGTAAGTAAACTGCATCCCGACTTCTCCTTCAGAACAGACGACGGATCGACACCAGTTGTGTCACGAGCTACTGCATCCAGCTCCCTTTGTAGGTTTCGGGTAATCGTGCCTTCTTCTTCCATTTTTTCTCTACGTTCTTAGCTCAGATCTGGATTTCCAAGGGCAGATTTGGTGTTTTTCCTGGAAATTGTGCTCCAAACTTATAAGGCTTTTCCCACAGACGGCGCCACTTGTTTTCGTCCGTGGGGCTTGCGTCTTCTTCAAAGCAACTTGGTCCGAACTCCGGTGAGAAAACCTGCAACGCCGGGAGGAGTTCCCGGCGGGAAAGCTCCGACGATCAAGTCAGTGATCGGAATAGGAAAAATGTGTATGCAATGTAAATAGTGATTAACGTATATATCCTGCGTGTGTTTGAAGATCCTTCTATTTATAGATGAGGAAACCTTGGCCTCCAAGGTTTCCTTTTTTAGGGTTTCCTTCTACCCTCAAGTCACACGTTTTGGGCCTCTAATTATCCTGGGCTCGTTTTACCTCGAGCTGATACTGGGCCTGCGAGCTAAGGTACCCCATTTCGTCTCTGAGGTCGTACGACCTAACGACCTCTTCCGCCTTACCGGGCTAAGTTACCATGGGCTTACCATTGTGGGCTTAATATCATTTGATCTTTCCATAATGGCCCGTATCATATAGGTTTTGATTGCTTTATGACCCATTAATCCATTATGCAGAGTACTCACATGATCGAGATTACTGAGTCACCATTTGTGCCTTTTAACCCAAAATAAACTATAACAAAAAAGAAGTATACACTCATTATAGTATATTCCATTGTATGTATAGGTTTGAAGTCTAAATATTTGGTAAATTGAATAAGAAGAAAAAAGATGAAATCGTCTGGTAGGCATGGGCTGCATGGAATATTACTATTTTTTATGACAATGAATTACGTGTTTAAATAAACCCACAAAAACACGAATCCGAAAACAAATGCATATGGAATATGTTTTTTTTTTTTTCCAAAACATTTTTCAACATATAATTCTCAAGTTTAATCCTTGAATTTTTTCGTTCCAAAAAGACCTTTTTTTCTACTAAAAACCATTTCTTGAGCAGAATCCAACAATAGCCTTTGGCTAGCTTCTAATTTCATCAGAAATACTCATAGCCTTCAGGGGCTGGATTTCAGAATTGGGTTTTCTCGGCCTCGATTCTTTCTTTGCAAATTGTTTAGGTTCGCAGATCCGCAAACAGATCCGCAATGACAGCTGGCTACTACATGTGCTGGACTAGGCGGGAAGGACATGCACGATCCCCGCCTGGCCCAGGTAGCTAGCTAGCCGTCGAGATTGCCGCTCTGCCGCCTCAATCGTCTTCCTCGACGACGCCGATTACTCGAGGAAGCTCAACTGCGGGGCCCGGACTGTCTTTGAGTTCGCCCATGCGGAAGGCAAGACAAGCTCGTACAACATCAGCAACCCAACAATCGAGCCCTACTGCAACTCAACCGGCTACTATGACGAAAACATTCTGTAATGTAACAATGTTAATTCGTACCTTTTTTGATTCTTTCGACATATGTACGTAGGCGGACTAATCAAACTAAATCATGAGGGAGGAAATGATTTGGATTATTTGGTGAACACAACATTATATTCTTAGGGGCTATCTATGGAATAACATTAATTTTTATATAGAAAGAGGAGATAGTTACGTTGTTGGAGAGGTTAAGTGGGAAGTTTTAGCAAGAACGTGGAAGATAGATGAGAGTGCAAATCCGACCATGAATTGAGTGAGGAGGGGAAGTTTATGAACATGACAAGTTTTGCAGTGAGAAATATAGGGACAGTTTTAATTTTCAGGGTCTTTCGAGGGTGAGATCACCCATGTTCTAAACTTATTTGAGATATGCATTAATCACCATTAATTTTCTAAGATTAAATCTGGACCCTAGGAAAATAACATGACTTATGTTCTAAAAAATGAAGTACTTTACCATAATATCATTCGATTATTTTTTTTATTAAATTAATATAAAATAGATTAACATTGAATTGTCTAACTTACCCCCGACGATATTTTTGCCTGAAATAATTAATTTAAATCTGTTTTAAATATACGGTGTCATTTTACGTAATTACCCTTATTCAATATTTTTCTAAATATGGACATTATTAATTGAAATAATTAAATTAATTATGATTGACCTCCTAATTATCTGCATTACATTACATTAATTAAAATTTAGAATTTAAGTAGAACCCCAACACGAATTTATTAGAACCCTAACTATATATGCATTATAAATTTTATGGATTAATTTGTCGATGTAAACTGTTTATTAAAAAAAAAGGCAATTTAACTACAATTTAACAAGAGCCCTAATTACGAATCAACAGAACCCTAATTACCAAAAAAAATAGTCAAAGGCAACTTTACATATTATTTAATTAATTTCGAATAATTATGTTTATCCCAAACATTCAAATTTTATTTATTAACATAGTTACAAACAAATTCATACAAATTAAAAGGTGTTTGTCTTTGAAATTGTCAAGTTGCAAATTAGAACCCTAATCACGTACCCATGGTAACCCTAGCACGTTTTATTGATTACTTGTTCGAATTAAAGTGTTTCTCTTACAAATTGTCAAGTCACTAATTAGAATGTTGTACTGATTCATTGTTCGATTTTTAGTGTTTGTCTAACAAATTGTCAATTTACCGTGTACAACCCTAATCACGTACCCATGGTAACCCTAGCACGTTTTATTGATTACTTGTTCGAATTAAAGTGTTTGTCTTACAAATTGTCAAGTTACTAATTAGAATGTTGTACTGATTCATTGTTCGATTTTTAGTGTTTGTCTAACAAATTGTCAATTTACCGTGTACAACCCTTATTTTTAGTGTTTGTCTAACAAATTGTCAATTTACCGTGTACAACCCTAATCACGTACCAAGAAATTTGCAATTTCAATAGATATCAAAATGTTGACAATATCATAAAAACTAAATGAGTAGTGGTCAAAACATGTACCAAAATGTACTAAATAAAATTAAAATGGAAAAATATGTCAAAATAATTCCTTTAGAAAAAACAAAATATTCCAGAATGTATATGAAGCAATACGTTTATTAGGGAAAAAAAAAAACATCAACAGGACAAGTCGTTATCCGAATCATCATCTGAAGTCTCGTCTGGGTATCTTATCATGTTATGTGGGCTATTGTACATGTTTAGAGCCAATGATTTTCTTGCAGTTACTGATTGTTCCTGCAAAAAAAAAAAAATTATAGTCACATAAATAATATAAAAATAATTGGTACTCATATATGTTCATCAAAACCAACTTGATTGTTAATATTGCTCACATTGCTCAATGGTGCGTTGAATTCGTTGCCCAATAGCATTAGCATGCACACGTACAATCCACAGTCGTACCTGTTGGTATTTAATTGTTAGTTTGTACTGTACTGAAAATGTATGAAGAAAATTGTCAGTGTCTTAAACTTACGTATTTTGTTGAATGGGTACCCAATCCGCCTTTTTCGTAATTCAAGAGAGTTGAATTGAATCTCGTTTTCGCCTCTCCATTGTCCCATTTCATCAACACTTTCTCTAGTCGTTTTACCTGCAATATTAAGGAAATGATTAATTATACATAAGGTTGTCAATATATTAACGTCTCAACAGTAACGGGAACTAATATAGTTATGGTGTAATTACCAATTTTGTTACAGGGTCCATCCGATGGGTATCGGATTCTGCTGTAGGTAGAGAATCACAAATAGACACCGTATGTGTGTTAATATCTATAATGACACAAAACCAATGTTCCAAATTGTCATTAATTGGTATGTGGATATTCTTAACAGTGGATAGGGAACCAAAGAAAGTTCTATCCTTTGAAAAATATTTCTCAACCATATCTTCAAGGCTCCAGGTTTTGTCTTCCATCATCATTTGCTGAAGTACACAACAATTTACATATTTTTAGTTTATTTAATTTTGTATTAGAAATCAGATGTAAATAAAAATCATATTACTAAAATATTTTGACGAAATACGTACGGAAAATTTACTAGGAAAGTACCAACAGGTACGATCGTCATCTTTTTCAGCCATTTGCAGCGTCCGCATATACGCCACGCAGTCGATTACCTACATAAGGCAAACAAATATTGTAATTACAGATGCTTTATATAACTATATCAAAAACAAATAAATAAGGTTCGACTTACGGCGCCACTAATGTTAGATGCAGGGAGCAAGGTCAACAGTTGTTGCCTATTAATATACCATTTTCCAAAATCCAGAACTACCTGATTACTGTTCAAAATAAAAGAACATTTATTTAGCTCCAATGAAATAGGTTGTAACATTATTATATTTTTAAGAATTACTCTCACCTCACATCAGAATCTGTGTTGAAAAGTTTGCGAATAATTATTTCCCCATCCATAGGTTTTTTCAGTCCAGAAGACTCGAATTGGTCTTCGTTTCCAACGTAAAGTACCTCATCACCATCAATATTCATCATCGCTAGTGAGATCAATTGTGTCCGAGGCATCAGCACTTTTGTTAGCACTTTTATTGTCAATGCCGTTGAAAGTTAAAACCTTTGGCAATAGCGATTCGTTTCTAGACAAACTTGTTGGTCTGGACGAAGTCCAAACCCTTTACTCAACGTTTTGCTTTGTGGATTTCGAAGTAGATCCCCTATTATTGAGAGATGGTGTGCGGTCCAATTTCTCCGATTGTCCAGTCAGCAATTTCGGTAGTGTCTCGCGAATCATCGATTCTACCATTTGCGGGATCTTAGTTATGCATCTCTGGATATCCGTAGCAATGGTACTAAATTCCCCCGCTCCAGTCACGCGTGATGTGGTACCATTACTCGATAATATTGCTTGCATGTCCTTCCGCAATTGTGAAACTCAAAATTCGAGTGACGTTATCCGCGAAGTCAACATTGATGGCATCATTCCAATTTCAGTAGCAGGAATGACTTTGCGCGTGCGGGGTGGCCCTGATTTTGTACAACTATTGTACGGATATACATGTGATGTACGACCACCGTATAATTGGTGTTCAAAGTCATTGATGTTGTTACTCTTTGTTGAATTAGTCGGAATTGATGATTCAATCGAATTCGCTTTAGTTGTCTCAAACCCCGTAAGCTGAAATTGAAAGTTTTATTATGCATAATAATGTTTTTATACGAAAAAAAAAATTTGGAATTAGTCGACCAAATATGTTATGCGTTGAACTTGTAATGAAGTTACCATTGCGTTGCCGTAACCGCCATTTGACATCAACTCTTTGCATAGTGATTTGGAATGCATTTTTGACAAGTGTTGTATGAAAGGGACTTCTTTGCTGAGATCTAATGAATATTTTGACCCGCTTGTACGTACTCTTCCCAGGTAAATAACCTGCATCAGTGTCAGTTGATGTTAGCATTCTAAATCATTATATCAACTTGATGTGAACAATTAAATGTAAAAACAATAACATTACCAGTAGTAGATATGCACATCCACCAACAAATTTTGTCTTTGCATTACTTCTCCATTCATGTATCCCACGGTTTATTTTGTCAATAACTAAGGAAGCCCAATTCACTTTAGGTGTTTCAATAATATACTCAACTAAATTGAGGTAATGGGTTGGAATGTCATATTGATCACATGGGTATAGAAAAACACCGAACAAAAGGGTGAAGTACATAATCTTAAAAATTTTGTCATTGTTGATGTTCTTAGTCTCAGTTAAATGGGACATGAGATCTGTCGTATCCAATTTAGAATGGCGAAAAATCCGACGAAATTTAAGTTTGAGATGAATCTTATCCGTGAGTTCTATGCTAATCTGGAGAGGGCTGTTGGTGACGAGTTATCTTGCCGTTTTGGGAAAATTTATGTTCGTGGCAAAGTGTACGAGTTCACCCCGAAGTTGTAAAATAAGATACTTGGCACGAATGAGAAGGGAGCTTCGAGATCAGGAGTATCCCACGAGGATTTGACAAAAGAGATGACCGGAGGAAAGATGAAGCAGTGGCCTGTGGTTGGTCTGAAGCGTACACAACTCACGAAGGTTTACGCCATATTGCATGAGATAGGATGTGCAAACTGGTTTCCAACTTTGACTTCGAATGTTGTGTCAGTGGATCAAGCTGATTTCCTGCATGCTGTCGGTCACGGTGTTGAAATCAATGTCGGCGAATTTATTTTCCGGCGAATATTGGAAGAGGCGGAGCGTGTTTCTGATGTTTTAATATTTCCTATTTTAATATTTTCTTTGCTTTGTGAACAGAAATACGTTGTCAGCAAGGATGCAACTTGTAATAGGGTTCCTGCTTATCCAATTGTGATTCCGAGTCCGGAGACTGCATTCCGTGAAATGTTGCTGGGACAGCTGCATGTGAGGCGTGAAGAAGTCGCTGCTATGGAAGCCAAGATACAGGCCCTCTCTGCCCCTGGTGCAAGCTTATTTCCCGGATCAACTTCTGCCTCTCCATGATTGTCATTGAAAAAAAAGTCTTTTGTTGCTGGTTTGTTTTTTAACAATTTATTAAATTTGGAACAATATTTTATATTTTGTTTTTATTTTGGATAAGTTGATTTTTGATGCATGATTGGGTCTGCTACCCCAATCTGCATATTAAATGTTATGTTTTGTTTTTTGAATTAACTATGATTTATTTTTGATTCACTTTGTGGAGGATTTCTGAATTTGAACAATAATCTTTTGATTGTTGTTCTTATAGTTTTTGCCTTATGTATGTGATAATTGCATTTGCAGGTTCACATAAATGCTATGATTTATTTTATGTTCATTTTGAGGAAAATCTTTGAATCTGGACAATTTTGTTTGGATACCTAGTTATTTGATATTTTGCATTATTTATGTGATTATTGGATTGGCAGGTGTAAGTAGGTCATCTGTTTTTGTTTTGGTTTCAATTTGAGAATGTTTTTTGAATATGAACAATTTTGTTTGGATTTCTTGTTATTGGATATTTTGCATTATGTATGTGGTTGTTGGATTTGTAGGAACAAGTAAATGATCTGCTTTCTTTTGGGTTTCAATTTGAGTTGGTTGTTATAATGTACTTTATTTATGTTTGGATTTGTAGTTGAGTATATTAATTTTGTTTGGAATTGTGTAAGTAGTTTTGTGTAATATCATTATTGTAAATTACAGAATTTGTACTTTGTTTTCATAGTTTGTAATGCGAGTGCAATATTCCTAGACTTAACATTGTTTTCATAGTATAGTTTGTGTACATAATTAGGTAATGCGTTACTCTAATTTGATAACTTGTTTAATCTATGAAGATTTTGCTTACAAAATAAGGTTTTATATTGTATTTATGTTTTTCCAAATGCAGTTGTATTTAATAATATCATGTATGCTAGGGTACTATCTGTTTATTATGTTTGTAATTTAAGACAATAAAGGTAATATGAATGAAAAGGCATAGTACAAGTTAGTGACAAAAGGGAATCAATTTTAATACAACTTATTGAAACATGTACAACTTGAGGGCGGTGTAATTTTACATTGAATGTAACTGAAAATTTAATATATTTGTAAAAGTTTTTCATCAAACCCTAGTGCAATAACCCAATAAATGAATTGTAAAACCTAATGCAACATAGACTATAATAGTGAACCAAAAGGAAATCTGTTTTAATACAACTGTCTTATAGTAATCCAAAAGGTAAAAATGAGTCAATAAATAACATTTAAATAAATTTAAATTACATTTGTTGCCTCATGTGACGGTATGTATCCAAATATGATGAGTTCAAATGAGACGTCGAATGACTTGTTCCTTCCTGAAAATCCGTGTTAACAAATTAATATGAAAATGTTAACAAATTCGTGTCTCAATATGAATAATAGATATCATTACAAACATGTGAATGGATCTCACATGCAGAATTTTTGAATATGAATAATAAATATCATTACAAACCTGTGAATGGATTCCACCTGCAGAATTGTGCAATTGTTGACGTTCAATATTTAAAAGAAGGCTAGTATGTGATCCAACGTATTCCGGTGTGACAAATTGCGATGTGTTTGACGAAGGTTGGACAAAGGAGTCCTCTGTGATAGCGTTACCATAACCAGCATTTTCTAATGGGTTAATACGTGCTGAATGTTTCGCATTAGCCCTTGCACGAGAAGCTGGCTTCTGCTCACAAGTTGTGGTCTTGTGTCCAGGTTTCCTTCAACGTTTGCACAACGAAATTCGTAAACAATATAGGATATGAAATTCAAATAATATTGACAAAAAAATAAGAAATACACCAACCTGCATAATCCGCATAGATGCTTCTTAGCTTTGGATCCGCCCTTAGGAACAATCTTAGCGGGATCACCGACATGTGGGACGTGTTTGAAATTTTCAATTGGTTCCTCATTATCACCTTCATCAGCATCATCATCATCATCATCATCATCATCATCATCATCATCATCATCATCATCATCATCAGGATGATCAACCAAAGCCTTCTTCGATACTCTGCCGTGAATTTTCATAGTAGGATCCAAGTATGAGAAACGAGATGTGAGGTTCTTGCCAACGTCAACAAACCACCGAGGATAGATACTCTTAGCAGGAAATTTAGTAAGTGTCAAATTCTTAAAACCACATATCAAATGGCGACAAGGGATGCCATCGGACTCGAGCTTACTACATTCGAATTGGAATTCTTCGTTGTCCAAATCGATTACGGTGGTAAATGTACGAGGCCTTGCCTTGCTATGATCTTCAAAGATGAATGTGTGCCGCCGATTAACAGGTACACTTTTGTTGAGTACAATTATGTTTGCCTCCTCCTTCAGCTCCTTTTGTATATAATCGAATATGGCTCTAGTGCATACGCGACCGGCATGGTTCTCAAGACCGCTTAATAAGCCTGTACGCTTCACTTCTCTTGGTGGATTCTCAGATTCCTTCTGCAATACGTGAAACCTCTTTCGAATCCTCTTCAAGAAATTATTGTTGTACTGCCTAAACAAATCTGTAAGGCTACAACCAGAACTCACTTTCTGTTTCAGTGAAGCGTTCATTGACTCTGCACGTTGGGTGCTTCTCATCATAGAAAAAAACTTGCCTCGAAAAAATGCTTCTGCCCATAAATGTCGTTTTGAGTATATGTCTTGTATCCATGGATGGTCGGCAACACCGAACTTAGCAATCAATGTAGACCATCTAGCTTCAAATTGGGCCACAGAGCATGTACTTTTCATTAGCTTGGAAAAACATGTTGAGAATCCTGGAATTTTTATATTAGTTTCGGCATTACGTGAAATATGCCAGCAACAAAGCCGATGAGTTGCTTTAGGAAAAACATCTCTAATGGCTGCGCACATTGCTGCATCTTGATCCGTCAAAACAGCTGTGGGTGTTTTTCCGTTCATGAATTTTTGAAACGTTTGTAGCAACCAGGTGTATTGTTGAGTCGTCTCCTTGTACATAATAGCAACTCCGAAAATACAAGTGCACAAATGAGAATTGACTCCAGATAACAACACTATAGGAAACCTATAGATGTTGGTCTTGTAGGTGCTATCAAATAGAATAACATCACCAAAATGTTCATACTCGGCTCTTGAAATCCCGTCGCACCAAAAGATTCTTGTAAGTGCATTGTTTGCGTCGACACTGTGCTGGTACTCAATTGATTTATCATTTACCTTCATGCCGTTCAGTAGACCCAACATAGTGTTCGCATCACCTCCTTCAATCCTTTTCAACCTTTCCCCATTCAGATAGTTGTACGCGTCTTTCCGATTAAATAGACGTGTTTCACTCCCTGCACATGCTTCATCTAAACAATCAATAACATGACTTGGTTTCATCCCAACATCAGTCATCAATTGCAACACGTATTTTGTTTCGTTGCTCATTAATCTGCATGCAATATGGAATTATATAAGTATACAATGGATTCAGTTTACAAGGCAAAATTGATAAGGAAAAAAATATATCATACCATCATGCAAGGATGTCAATATAAAAGTAAAACCGGAACGATTAGATTACCTATTGCAACATAGTATATGACTCGTATCGGGCGTTTCTAGGCGGTGACTGTGATCGGGATTGAATGTAGTCACCCGATATATTCCGGTAGAACGATCAAGTGCAAAACGGAATATGGCTGGGCATCCACACCGCCTGTCTTCTTTCGGTGCACGCGATCGATCATAATCCTTAATGCGTGTGTCACGATACCCAGCTCGAGTACAAACCCAAACCCTATTCAGAACGATGTTTAAATCTGTTTTTTTTTCTTTTCAAAGAGTGCTTGCGAATGTCAAATCCTGTTAATTGACCGTACCTAAAATAATATTGATCGGCCTCATGTATATCAGCAAAGGTTAATGACATCATGCGTTTAATTAATTGCAAACGATCATCGTTCTCGTCAATGTCGCCGGTGTTGCCTTGCAAATTGAAATTCATAACACTTTCGTTTTCGTCTTCAGCATTCCTTTGTGATTTACAATTAGAAGACCTTCGATCTTCAATACAATAAATATATGGGATTAAAGTAAGAAAACTATTAAGGATTTCGACCAAAACCCTAATTATTGAAATACAAGTAACATAAAGAAAACTATTAAGGATTTCGACCAAAACCCTAATTATTGAAATACAAGTAACATACCAACTTCGTCGGGGTTAGACATCCTTGAATAAACGTATTCTGAAGAAATAGTGTAACGATTCACCAATTCGAATTTGTAGCAAAGTAAGAATAAATTAATGGATCGAAAAAAATGATGAACAATTGAATTGATCGTGAAACCGTAAGACCAGATTTCGAAGATGAAGATGGAGAACGTATTTGATTTGGTTAGAGATTAGGGGATAAATCAGCATAATTAGGAAATAATATCGATTAGTTTTTTTATTACGTTTGTGTATAAGGTTATTATGGTCATTCAAAAAAACAGTAATAAATTAATTAAAATTGCATTAAAAATATAGAGGGTAAAATTGACATTACATTATTAATATATAATGACCGATTTTTTGAAAATACTAATTATACGAAGGGTATTTACGACAATACGTAAATGAGGAAAAATTGGATTTTTTGGCAGGGACACGTGGCTCAATATAAAGGGGGTATCTCATATAAGTTTAGAATATGGGATCTCACCCTAGAAAGACCCTAATTTTCAATGTCGTTTAAAAAAATTACTGAAGAAAAAATAGATTAGGGTTACAATGATATAAGTAAAGAAACAAAATTTACGGTTATTAAATAACAAAATACTAATTTAACCCTAGGGATATAAATATTTTGCAAAACTGCATCTAGGATTTTATATAAAGATGACACCATCTTCCTTTTATTTGGAATCATTATTCATTATTGGAAATGCTCGTTTAGGAAAATAAATACGAATCACATAATCTCGTAACATACACGTGATTTGCATTTAATTTGCACGTGCTTTGCACTTAATGTGGGAGAACTGAAGATGTTTTGGCGACAAACGAGTTTGGGTTCGAACCAATCTTATCTAAGGCAAACACCTTATAATTAGTTTAATTTTCACTCATAAATCCTAAACAATTGGGAGATACTACAACGGTGGTGTTTGCAAAAACTTATAAAAATAGATTATGAGCTTTTTTTCTCACATAATCGGTTTTTAGGTGTTCGCAAAACTGACTTTTGCTTTTGCTTCTCTAAAAATAAGTTGCTTTAAGCTATAATTTTAAAAGCACCCATGTATCTGATTTTTCTATTTAAATTGATTTTACAGTTTTTATGCAAACAACCCCAACTTTTAGAACTAAGCACTTACTATCAACTTAACTCATAATCACTAACTTATGCTTTTAAAAAGCCTTTTGCAAACACCACCTAGGTTAGTGGAGATAATTATAATAATAATAATAATAATAATAATAATAATAATAATAATAATAATGATAATAAAAAATAAGATAAAACAAATTCTAATTTGGAATTGAAATGGGAAAAAAAATTACAACCTATTTATTTTGGGATTATATTAAATGAAACTAATGGATATTACTTGAAACCATTAAAAAGCTTGAGGCAATGGTTAGCGAGGGGCTATCTCAAATAAACGCAAAAATACAATTACTATGAATTAGTGTATTAAAAAAGTCCGTATCATTCGACATCAAATTGATTCCATTTAATTAATAAAATAATTGATAGGACAAACAACCAATATAATTATATAACCCTGACAATCTTAATAGTTAAATCAAGTTCTAAAAGAATCAATAAAAAAGAAATAGCAAGACAAAAGTAAATGAAAAATAAAGGAAAAAACGTATTACAAAGAATTATTTAAATTACATGCAGTGTTTTGAAACTTGGACCCGACCGGCCGATTGAACCTATTAAATCGCGAACCATTGACTTGTTCAGTCCGGTTTGACCAGTTGAACCGTAATATCGGAATTCGAGTAAAAATCGGAGGTTTTTTTTCTCCAAAAAATGTATTTTTTTTATAAAAGTAAACAAATGAATTGGCCAAAACGACGTCTTTTTACCGTCCGCTTGAACAAAAAAATCAAAAAAAAAAAAAAAATTGAAATCGGACGACGTGTTACTTTTTATTTTAATTACTATAAGATTTGAATGATTCGGTCTGACGTGGGTGTGTTGATATGTTGTGTGTGTAAAAGAGAAATAAGTTTGATTTACATTTTAAATGACAATGAGTAGCGAGTTAATGTGTGTGAAAGAAAATATGTTTTATTTACTATAAAAATTAGTGTTAAATACAAAAACACCCATGTACTATGAACTTTGTATCATATACCTCATGTACTACACATAAATACAAAACCCCCCCTCACATTACATTTTTTCCAAAATATGATGAAAATACCCCTACTCAAGCATATATATTGATGATGCTAAATACTTAGATCACCTGGGATAGTGTGGTAAACGAGTTGGGAGAGGAAAGCGGATCAGTAGCGTGTCAATTAGATGGTCCTGAGGTTCCTGCGAAATTAACACACGTGAACTAAGTGGGGGGTTGATCCGGCGGAAACCCCTCCGACCCTCAAGTATGATGTACGGATCGTGGAGATAGTAGAGAGAATATGTGCTCTAGAATATTTGTGAATAATGGAACGTACCTTAACAAATGAGTAAAAACCTCTATTTATATGTCGTTGATTGGGTTGGGTTTACTTTGTTGGGCTCAAGCCTTATTTTGAAGGTGTTTGGGCTTTCGTGTAGCGGACACAATTATTAGATAAATTGTGGGTCCATTGAATCGGCCAAATTAGGTATATCAGTAAGCCCCCCAACTCTCGAGTCGAGACGGGAGACTTGTCGAAGAGGTTCCGGATCGTGTCGAGAGTTAAATGTGCCGTGGTTTTGTGGTAGAGTAGAATATATCCCCGGTTGAGTGGTTGAGTATTTTTGTCGGAAAAATATATTAATCATGGTTAACTCGGGTAAATTGAAATCTTCGCGTATCAAATTTCGAGATCCGGTTAGAAGGGGCGAGATGCCTTTCGATACTGTGGGTATGGAGTGCGAGAAGCTGGTAGTATCGGATGTGGAGGCTATTACGCAGATCGAAGGGAGAAGAGGGGAGGCTGGTGTCGGTGGCGGCTCGGCTGGGTTCCTTGGCTTGGACCGAGCCGTCAGCAGCCAACGCATGGGTGAGGGCGCGCGCCCCGAGGAGACGGTTGAGCCGAGTGGGGAAGTGGAGCCGGCGGTGTTGGGTGCTAAATACCAACACGCAAGTGTACGTATCGCAAACAAGTAGTAAAGTAGACTCGTGAGAGTCGGATGTCGATCCCACAGGGAATACGCAAATTACCTAATCCTAAGTACCAAATCCTAACAATTATGATTTTTATTCAGCCTACGCAGGGTTGTCAATTTAATTAACTAAATAAAATAAACTAATTAAGAAAGCAATTAAACACGAGAAAATATCAATATAAAACGGATCTAGGATTTTATCTTCCCCCTATGCAATAATTCTTCACCCAATTAATCTCCTATTATGCAAGTTACGATTCCCGATTATTAACCCAAGACACGAAAATTATTCATAACCAGCTGTCGCTGCGTTATAAACCTATTATTCATAAAAGATTCACTATATGTCTATGCAAACCTCGTATAAATAAAGCATTAAATAACAAGTCTCGACAACGGCTACCTAAGGTATTATCTGTATGTCTACGATAATACATGCAATCAACACACGCATTCGGTGAAAAACTACTCGAAGGCTCTTCTATCCCTGTTCTAATTATTAAAACGATCTGTCAATCAATTCTAACAATAACAACTAGCAACATAAGTTAGCTACGCTCATGCACTAAATACGATCAAGATAGAAGAAATAATCGAAGAATTAAACTTGCATAAAAGTAGAAAAATAGGTTCGAGTTACCACATAGGGTTCCAATAAAATCCTAGAATAAAAACTTAGCTACTCATGTTCGTTACGAAAAGCATAATAAAAATACGAAAATTCATAAAAATCAGAAAAGAAAAGGAAAAAGGAAAACTAGGATGAAGAGTCGTCAAGTCTTCGTCTTCGTTCTCTTGCTCCTTGATTGCGTGTAGAAAAGATAAAAAAACTAAAAACTAATAATAACGATAAAAGGTAAAAGATCCATCTAATTGTGTGCTTGTGGCCTTTAAATAGGGTGCAAAACTATAATAGGGCGGGTTTCCTTGTGTAATTGAGTTTCCTTCACTGCGCCATCACGTCCACTCGGACGGCCGTGTGAGATTTTTAACTAAAATCCGCACGGCCGTGCGGTCTTTTAATTCTCCAGAATTCTGCTTTTTTCACTTTTGGTCCACTTTTTCTCTGAATTTGCAGTTTTCACCCCAAAAGTTGTCAATTCTCCAATTTGCACCTAAAATACAAATAATAGCCATTTTAAGCACCAATTATCATTAAAACACACCAAAAGCTCCAGTTAAAAGGTACAATTAAGTGTATAAATATACACTTAACACACCCCCAAACTTGAATTTTTGCTTGTCCTCAAGTAAAATCAAATAAAATAGCACAAAACAAAACCATACATCTCATTACATAGATCGATGGGTCAACTTCGCGTTTTCAGAACTTGCAATTATGATGACAATTCATAGGTATTCGCAAGCTTAACATTCAACGGCACTTAGTCACTCATTATTACCAAAAACCACAAATCATACAATTGCTTCAAGTATCCAATATTTGCAAGTTAAAGAAAGAAAGAATTTATACTTACATGCATATATTTGACTCCAAATACTCACCAAATTATTCTACTCAACTAATATTGAACAATAAGCTCTTG
The DNA here is from genome assembly GCF_000504015.1 of Erythranthe guttata. The sequence goes on from NW_012193163.1 coordinate 146,564, forward strand.
GGATCATTGGGACTTTGTGGCTTTCAATTGTTAGGCTCTTTGGTCCGAGGTAGGTAATATGGGAATGTGTGGCTAATTTTCTTGAATTGAGGTGATTACGCCAAAATTTGAGAGATAGGCGTTTGAAATAATGAATTCACCTCTAGGGACTTTAATAAACTCGATTCTCCAAAATTCACACGTCAACACTTTTGCCTTGAGGCAATGACTCGAGTTTTCAACACAATTCATCCACTAGTCCTTATTTCTCCCTTCTAATCTATTATTCTTCTTCTTTTTCTTTTTTTTTTTTTTTTTTTTTTTTTTTTTTTTTTCTTTTTCGAAGAAGAAGAAAGATCTTATAACACATTTCGACCGAAATCCAAGGGATAATTATTCAAAAATCTCCACTTTTCTACCTTCTACATATTGGCTAAAAGAAAGAACACCTTTTCTCTCCGAGGCTCAAATCAAGGTTCTAAGGATAAAAATTTAAAGGTAGGCTTGAAAGGCTCAAACGGTTCAAAGAAGGCCCAAATCATCTCCCAAATCACTTACTACCCAACACTTCGTATCATAAATGTCCTAAGGTGAGATTTAAAACCGAACAAAGCATGATTGAGCACAAATAAATTCCAAATTTAAAATGCAAAACCTTCAACCAAAGCAATGCACAAGATGTGATTCCTAGTAATAATTCACTTCTACGTTCCGTTGAATCGGAAGCTAAACAAATACATACTCCTTATCAACATAAAACAAGTAGTCTCATCATCAAACATTGACCATCTATCATCATCATAATTCATCGATGCATCGGACACAAATTTTTTTTTTTTTTTTTTTTTTTTTTTTTCCGAAAAACGAAAATAATAAAACGACAATTAAAACAAAAACTAAAGCATGCAAAATAAAATAAAAAATAAAACACACATAAAACACACATAAACGAAAACGAGTAGTTAACCACCCCCAAACTTAAAATTCACATTGCCCTCAATGTGATTTGCCCGGAGTTTAAGGATAGAAAACACCTGTTTACGCGTCGGGACCATCGTCGGGCTGCTCGTCAACTCCGCCTTGCGCATGAGCATTACCATCTCCTTCATCATCCGAAAGCTCGGGTACCGGCTCAAGAATCGGTGCGGGCAACGGAGCCGGTTCTTCGCACTCGGGATTGCCACATGCCAAATGGCGCACAATGGCTTGGAGCATCTTTCCCGACCACCGTTGGAGGGACTCGATCGTGCTCACCTTGTGCTCCACCGTGGCAAGCCGATTTCTCGTGATCACCAACTCGCGCTCCATTCTTCTTTGAAATCGCCGGTCCGAACTTGTGCTTGGACCCTCGGGCGGAGCTATTGGTTGGTTCTTGACGGGTTGCTCGCCATCTTGGATGGGTGCCTTGTATTGCCGGGCCGCAAGGTCATTCATCGGATTCCGAATTGATGTGAAAATGTCCGTCGGTTTGGTTGGGACTTTCGCCTTCTTGCATAAGCCGGTAATGAGGCAAGGGAAATAAAACCCCTTGGAGTTGTTGACCATGGAGGTCCAAAATCGGCCGGATATGATTACGCCAATGTTGATCGGTGTGCCCTTGAGGATGTAGTATGCCAAAGCGCACCGTTCGGGGTCCACGCGAGTCCACGAGCGGGTGGGAATGAGGTTGGCACATATGAACGTAAGGCACGCCTTGCCTACTTGGTTGATGCATTTCCACTCTAACTCGTACTTTTCTTCGGTTGATAGTTCGGACCAAATGGGGGGTCCATCGCACAACACCTCGGCGATTTGATCTCGTGTGACCGCAAGTTGCAATTGCCCCCAATTGAATGGCGTCTTGTGTCGGAGGTGATAGAAAGAGTTGATTGCGTAGGCATTCCACTCGACCTGCTTGCCGCGAACCGTGCTCGAGCTCCGATCCTCTGTGAGGAGGATATGGTTGTTGGCGTAGAACTCGCGGACCAATGATAGGTTGATCGAACTCTCCGGTTCTAATAATGCTTGCCAACCTCGTCGTAGAAATTCTTCATGTAATGGGGCAAATTGTGGAAGGGTGATCTCGTAGGCACGCTCCGTTACTAGTTTCTTCCCCTTTTGCTTCTCGAAACGAGCACTAGCACCTTCGACACAAAAAGCGTCGTCGTCGGGGGTCGGAATTTGGTCGGTTTTCTTGCCCTTCCCCTGGCCCTTTGAAGTGCTTTCGCCTTTGGAAGTGCCCTCTTCGTCACGTCCTCGTTTCCCCATGATTTGAGAATGTGTGTAGAAGGGATTAGGAGTGGATTAATGCGCAAAAATTCCCCCAAACTTGACTTGGGCAATTCGTCGAACACCTTGTGGGCGTTCTTGGTGAAATGGATTTTTGGAGAATTTTGCACCTTTCTTGAAGCCTCCCTGCACAAATCATCAAAAATTCACCAAGATAAGAAGTATGTGTGTGCAATTGGTGAATTTTTCGGTGAATTTGGTCCAAGAAAATCGAAAATTTTGAAAAGAGGGGGTAGGGTTCGAATTAGAAGATAGGTGGGAAATTGGAATTGTGAAAATTGGGGTTTGAAAAACCCCTATTTAATCTGTCTGTTTTTCCCCTCGGACGGCCGTGCGGGATTTTGGCCTAAAATCCGCACGGCCGTACCAAACACCGGATTTGGGCAGTAGCCCCTTCGAATCTCGGACGGCCGTGCGAGATTTTGGCCTATAATCCGCACGGCCGTGCCATTTGGTGAATTAAGGCAGTGGCTGGGTCCGTTTCTCGGACGGCCGTGCGGGATTCCTTGTCTTTTTCGCACGGCCGTGCCAGTGTTTGCAATTAGGTCCCTGCAAAATAAAAACTTCTTATTAGTGCCCCTGAAACTCTTTTTTTTTTTTAATTAAAAAAAAAACTAACACTAACAAGATAAATAAATAAAAACAAAAATTAAAAGAAAATAAAATAAAAGAACGAAAAACGAAAGCTCGGGTTGCCTCCTGAGAAGCGCTAAGTTTACAGTCTTCAGCCGGACTTTGTCTGCTTCTTTGTTCAAGCTAACGTGACCGAAGTCACTTGGCGATTGAATTCCTCTCCCCGATGACGCTCGTTTGATTTTTTAGGTGGCCACATCTTCCTTGCACGTTCATCACCGTTAGCACCCCAACTCTTTTGACTATCTCTCGGAGGAGTTGAAATTGAGTCCGCACGATATACTTGCTCCTTTCGACTGCCGTTTCCGCCGCCATCTCCTGCACTCAAAGATGCTTTCCCATGGTCTAAGATCAAAACGTCAAAATCTTCATGATTTGTAAAATCCACAAGATCAATAGCATAACAATCTTTATTATCACATGGATTTTTATTAGCACTAAAAACGTTAAATTTGATCGTTTGATCGTGCACCGTCATTGTAAGATCACCACTAGCACAAGCTATTAGAGTTTTTGACGTGGCTAAAAACGGTCTCCCTAAAATAAGAGGTATCTCCCTATCTTCATCAATATCGAGTACAACAAAATCAACCGGGAAGATAAATTTGTTCACCTTTACTAGCACATTCTCTAAAATACCTTTTGGGTAAACCAAAGACCTATCGGCTAATTGAAGAGTTATAGCCGTAGGTTCAATCTCACCTAACCCAAGATTTTGATAAGTAGAATAAGGCATGAGATTAATGCTAGCACCTAAATCAATAAGCGATCTAAAATTTTTACCTCCTATAGTACAAGGGATAGTGAACTTACCTGGATCGCCGAGTTTTGGTGGAAGGGGCCGTGTAAGAATTGCACTACATTGTTCCGTGAGTTGGATCATCTCGTTCCCTTGCAATTTCTTCCTTTTTGTCACGAGATCCTTGAGGAACTTCACCCACTTTGGCATCTTTTGAAGGGCTTCAACAAACGGAATATTTACTTGGATTTCCTTCAGCTTGTCCAAAAACCTTTGATACTCGGCATCGAGCTTCTTCTTCATAAGCTTCTGAGGATATGGAATCGGAGGGCCTCGTGATTTCACTGGAGATGATAGTGGTTCTTCATGAGTCGCTTCTTTTTCTCCAATCACGCTCGGCTTCTCGATCACCGTGTTTTGCTTCTCTTTTCGTGGGGCTTCCTCCAATTGTCTCCCATTCCTTAAACTCACAGCGTTGCACTGCTCGACGTTGTTCTTCCGAGGATCTTCCGTATTCGACGGCAGTGCTCCCGATGGCCTCGCGGTTAGCTGGGTTGCAAGTTGACCTATTTGTGTTTCCAAATTTCGGATGGAGGCTTGGGTGGTTGTCATGAATTGCGCCAAAATATTTGCGAGATCTACACCTTGAGGTTGAGCTTGAGGCGGATTTTGGAATCCGGGAGCTGGTCGTGAATGATTTGGCGGTTGACCTTGAGGTGTTGCTTGCCTTTGTCCTTGCTGAGTTCCTCCCCACCCAAAGTTAGGGTGATCCTTCCATCCCGGATTATATGTGTTGGAGTACGGGTTCCTCTGTTGTCGGTTAGTGTCATGCACATAATTCAGAGACTCCGTTTCTTCTACGCGCTGGTCGGGAACTTGGACTGCGTGGACTTGCTGAGTCTGCAAAGCCGCTACTTGCTTCGATAACTTCTCCAATTGGGCCGTGATTGCAGTGACTCCGTCTAACTCCAAAATTCCTCCCGTCTTGATTGCTCCGCTATTCGACCGGTCCGATGCTCGCATGTATTTATTTCTAGCGATTCGCTCCAAGAGTTCGTATGCTTCGTCATAGGTCAAACTCATGAACATACCTCCAGCTGCAGAGTCGAGTACTGTCCTCGAGTTGTCTTGCAGTCCATCGTAAAATATTTGCAGTTGGCGCCACTCTTGTAGTCCGTGATTCGGGCACCTCCTTACTAGCTGTTTGAACCGCTCCCACGTCTCGAATAATGCTTCACCGGCTTCTTGTATGAAGTTTTGAATTTCTCGCCGGATTCTCTCAGTTTTTGTTGGGGAGTTGTATGTGTTCATAAAGAGTTGCGCTAGCTGGGCCCACGACGAGATGGAGTGCGGTGCACGAGTTTGCAACCATTCTCGGGCTGCTCCTTGTAGGGAGTGCTTGAACAGGCGGAGTTGCAGTGCTTCGGGTGTTACTCCGTTCATCTTGTGCGAGTCACACGTTTCGAGAAAATTGACCAGGTGAAGATGTGGATCTTCATGAGCCAGTCCGCTGAATAGACCATTGTTTTGGAGCATCGTGAGGAGTCCCGCTCGAATCTCGAAATTGTTGGCTTCAATGGGGGGCTGCTGGATGCTTGATTGGAACCCATTGAGTGTCGGGACGGTGTACTCGTGCAAGGCTCGTTGGCGAGGCGGTGGATTGATTAGCTGGCTTTGCTCGTGCTCGATAACGACATCCCCTGCCGCATTCGGTAGGCGCCCTTGGACACCTCCCCCATGATTATTCTCGTCTTCCATCGTTGTCGGAGTGTTTTGGGCTAACCGTTGATTTCTCCTGGCTTGCCTAAACGTTCGCTCAATTTCGGGATCAAGTGGTAGCAAGCTCGTGTCGTGTCCTCTTCGCATAAAAAAATATACCTAAAACAAAATAAAAAAAATAATTAAAAAATAAAAAAAAAAATTGGCTGAAGTAAGAAAAATTGTTCAAATTTAATATTAGGATAAATAAATAATTTAGCCGTATTCCCCGGCAACGGCGCCAAAAACTTGTTGGGTGCTAAATACCAACACGCAAGTGTACGTATCGCAAACAAGTAGTAAAGTAGACTCGTGAGAGTCGGATGTCGATCCCACAGGGAATACGCAAATTACCTAATCCTAAGTACCAAATCCTAACAATTATGATTTTTATTCAGCCTACGCAGGGTTGTCAATTTAATTAACTAAATAAAATAAACTAATTAAGAAAGCAATTAAACACGAGAAAATATCAATATAAAACGGATCTAGGATTTTATCTTCCCCCTATGCAATAATTCTTCACCCAATTAATCTCCTATTATGCAAGTTACGATTCCCGATTATTAACCCAAGACACGAAAATTATTCATAACCAGCTGTCGCTGCGTTATAAACCTATTATTCATAAAAGATTCACTATATGTCTATGCAAACCTCGTATAAATAAAGCATTAAATAACAAGTCTCGACAACGGCTACCTAAGGTATTATCTGTATGTCTACGATAATACATGCAATCAACACACGCATTCGGTGAAAAACTACTCGAAGGCTCTTCTATCCCTGTTCTAATTATTAAAACGATCTGTCAATCAATTCTAACAATAACAACTAGCAACATAAGTTAGCTACGCTCATGCACTAAATACGATCAAGATAGAAGAAATAATCGAAGAATTAAACTTGCATAAAAGTAGAAAAATAGGTTCGAGTTACCACATAGGGTTCCAATAAAATCCTAGAATAAAAACTTAGCTACTCATGTTCGTTACGAAAAGCATAATAAAAATACGAAAATTCATAAAAATCAGAAAAGAAAAGGAAAAAGGAAAACTAGGATGAAGAGTCGTCAAGTCTTCGTCTTCGTTCTCTTGCTCCTTGATTGCGTGTAGAAAAGATAAAAAAACTAAAAACTAATAATAACGATAAAATGTAAAAGATCCATCTAATTGTGTGCTTGTGGCCTTTAAATAGGGTGCAAAACTATAATAGGGCGGGTTTCCTTGTGTAATTGAGTTTCCTTCACTGCGCCATCACGTCCACTCGGACGGCCGTGTGAGATTTTTAACTAAAATCCGCACGGCCGTGCGGTCTTTTAATTCTCCAGAATTCTGCTTTTTTCACTTTTGGCCCACTTTTTCTCTGAATTTGCAGTTTTCACCCCAAAAGTTGTCAATTCTCCAATTTGCACCTAAAATACAAATAATAGCCATTTTAAGCACCAATTATCATTAAAACACACCAAAAGCTCCAATTAAAAGGTACTATTAAGTGTATAAATATACACTTAACAGGCGGCTTGCAGGGCGACCGAGGAGAGGAGAGAGAGGGAGGGCGCGCGTCAGGCTCGTTAATTGATGGACGTTCGCGCGCATTAGGCACAGTACCCGAGAGACGCGTGCGCGTCGAGCGTGGAGAGGAAGAGACGCGCGCGCGCGTTGGGCGTGCGAGAATGCGCGAGCGCGTTTGGTGCGTGCACGGTAGGTGGGGCGCGCGTGGCTGGGGAGCGGTTGAAACAACGCGCGCGTCAGGCGCGCTTGCCAATGGCAATGCGCGCGCGTTTCTGGGCAGTAGGGCTGCATCGCGTGGCAGCGCGTCTGGGGAGGGGAGATCTGCGCGTGGGGGCGCGTCTGGGGGGGGGGGGGGGGTTCGAGCGCATGGCGGTGCATCGGGAGCCCTTTTTTGGCGCTCGTCGCGCGAGAGTGATGGGCGAGCTGACGAGCGTTTTGATGCGGTTGATGATTTGAATGGGATGAGTTTTCGATGGCGAGAGACTATTGATTCTTGGAGTGATGACGTGGGACCGAGCGTTAATGTTTTGGAGCAAGTGGTCGGGGTTGGTACCAGTAGACATCGATATGGACGTCAAGTCGTTGATTTTGGGAGTGAATGTGACGAGTCAGATCAATCGAGTTCGTCGAGTGAGCCTGCGGGATCAAATGGTGAAGTGGGAGCGATGCTTGAAGTGGAAGATGATATTTCGCTTGATGATGTTGAGATGGATACGAGGAGGTAAAAGAAGACTAAGCCATTGAATCTGAGTTAGTTGACGTTGATAGTACATTGACTGTGGAGCATTTGTGGACTATTCATCGGTTGGTTGGAGTGCCAAGGAATATTGAGATTCTTTTGCCTCAGAAGGGCGAGCGTTTATAGTCGCCACCTATGGGGTTTCATACACTTTATTTGGCGTATTTGACGTGCACTTCTCAGATCATTCCACATCCGATTTTGTTGAAGATTTGTGATGAGTTTAAGATAGGGTATAGTCAGCTGTCTCCGAATGTGGTTCTTACTTTTGAGGCGTTTCACCATAGGGTGTCGGAAGTGGGGTTGCCTAGTAGTGTCAATTTGTTCAAGGCGTTGTTTACGTTGCATCGACCGAATAACTTACCCTTCTTTTGTGCTCATCCGCGGGTTCCCTACAAGTTTTTGAAGAGCGTGAAGTTGTCGTGGGGGATTGGAAGTCCCGTTTCTTTTATGTGAAGATCTCCCTCTTTTGACGTCCCCTTAATTTGGAACCCCACGTGTGAGAATTTCAAGATGACCGAGAATATGGCTAAGAGGATCAGAGAGTTTGGGTTGTGTGGTGTGAAATTTAATCCGAAACGTTTGATCTCGGATGGTCAGCTACGCATATCCTTTTGTTTTATCAAATGTTTTTTTTAATTCCAATTTTTTTGAAGTGCTATGCTTCGGTTTTATTTATCTTTTGTCTTTATTTTCTCAGGTGATTGTATCTACTTTGCGGCGATTCGAGTTAAGGCGAATGGCGCTTCAAAGAAGTCTTTGAAAAAGGCTCCCTTGAATTGGGGATGGTCAACTGGTGGCATGCCTCGAGAGATGGTTCCTGTGGCAACTCCTCGAGTGAGTGAAGACGACCGTAGTTATGATGGTGAATTGCAGGTGTGCAATCCCATGAACGGAATTGGTAAGGAAAAGACAGTGGATACCGAGCACGTAGCTGCACCGAAGCATCCTCGGGTAGATCCGGAGGTACCTTATGCGTTCCATGGTGGGGCAGAGAAGCAGTTGTTTACTTTTGGGGTGAATCGCGAGGGGAAGGAGTCCTATTGAGATGTGTCGGACCGTAGTCTGGCGATGTTGAGTACCGAGGGTTTTGTTCGAGACTATGATCGTGCTCGGATGTCCGGTAAGGGTTCTTCTCACATGCTTGAGTTGGCTGGCGGAGACTTATGCCGGGTGAGTGTTTGTTGTAAGACAAAGTTTTATTCTTATTTCTTTTTTTTTTGCTTGTGGAACCAATTTTTGTTGTTTTGATATAGGCGCTAGCTACTTGGAGGTTCCTCATGGAGCAAGATGAGAAAGCAGAGGCTAGGAAAGAGGAGGAGCAGGCTCACTTGAAAGCGCATGAAGAGGAGCTTCGGGGCTAGTTAGAGATAGCGCAGTCTGATCTCGCTCAGAGGACAAGGAGCTTGCTCAGGTGACGAAGGAGCTTGAAGTTAGTAGAGGTGAGGCGAAGGCCTATAAGGACGAGGCTGAGAAGTTGGACAAGTGCTACGATTTCTCGCGTCGTCGGGAGGTGCTGCTTCGTGGAGGAGACCGAACGTAGCTTCCGAGGTAGTGCAGCCTGCCGTGCTATGATTGAGGAACGTGCTTTGGCTGCTGTCTACATGCCATTAGTTCGCACTTGTCAAAAATATCTTCGCGAGGTGGGTGGAATTAGTGTGAGGGTCATTCGAGGAATGGAGCCCGATATTCCCGATGAGGGAGAGGAGGTGGAGGATGTCAATGAGATGGGCACTGAGCTCGTGGTGTTGGGAATCGGGCACATGTACGCAGCGGCGACAGACGCGGTCCTAGATGGCGGCGCGTGAGATTCACGCGCTGTCTTCAGGCGGCGCGTGCGACGAAGATTCGGCAGCGGCTTCTCGGCAATTCGACTCCTTTGTCTTCCTCCTCTCGGATTTCGCCTCGTATACTGTGATCTACTAAATACGTGGCACTAGACACGCAAAAGTAAGAATAGATGGAAGAAAAAGACAAAAGGAAATAAGCTACCAAAAGCAATCGGCGCGTGAGGCGGATTCCGGCGACGAGCGACGGTGGTGGCCTGGCGACGGCCGCGAGTAATGGAGTCTTCTTCTTTGTATCCTCTCTAATCTTGGTTTCTCGAGGATTTTTACAGGTTGGATCAAAGAATGCTTATCAACTACATCCTTCTCTTTCCTGATCAATGGTGCCCCTTTTGGCAATTTGACTCCTAGTAGAGGGATTCGATAAGGAGACCCCTTATCACCCTTTCTTTTTGTTACTTATAATGAGCTCCTTTCTAGATTTCTTTCATTTGCAGAACAGAATGGTCATTTTAAAGGTGTAAAGATATCTAGAATATTCCCTACTATTTTCCATTTACTTTTTGCTGATGACTTGATGATTTTTTGTAGGGAAAATGTTGAGGATGCATCTTGCATTAAACAGATCCTTGACTTGTTCTCTGAGTGGTCAATTCAGCATGAAAGCATGCTAAAAAATCACAAATGCACTTCAGCAATAATACATGCCCACAAGACAAAATGGAAATCCTTAATATTTTGGGTTTTAAGGAATGCAACCACAAATCAAAGCACCTTGGATTACCATTCTGTAATCAGGAATCAAGGAAGATTGCCTTTAATGAATTAATGAGTAAGATCAATTCCCATCTCAGTGGTTAGAGAGAAAACAACCTTTCACAAGCTGGAAGGTCTATTTGTTAGAGTAGGTGACCAACAAGCCAACTTGTGGCTGTGGTCTTTCGTATTTATTATTGTAATAAACGAACCTTCATTCGTATTAATGATAAAACATCTTGGCATTCTATATCTTTGTCCCTTTGTCACAAGCATAGATATAGTCCTTACAGTTATTACAAGTACTAGTAATTGATCGTTAGGATTGTGAGATATTTACTCAAGTATTATAACTGTTAAACGTGTTCCTAGTCGAAGGGTTACGCCACTAATGAGGATATCGGCCTTTCCCATTAAGACTAGCACTTAGTGTATGTGTACTGCATCTCATCAGTAAACGGTATTGTGATATCGGCATGCATAAGTGGGTGCTCGTAAGTTGACGAGTTCACTGAACTCCCTCACCCTAGAAATCTCTAAGTGGTTCCCAATAATCGAGTAGAGATATCTATGGTATAGTTGTACACCATTAGTCCTTATGACCTAGACATCACCGTGACTTCACTAGAGGACCAGCTGTATCGTGACCTGTCCCTGAGTTCCACCGAGGACCATCCCAAGGGCCAGTGTTCGTGCAGTCCGAAATCTAGTGGGAGGTCTGTGCATTGTAGTCGGGGATTCGATCGCTAGAATAGTCTTGGATGTCCTGTGTGTTCTGAAAGTTTGTAATCATTCTAAGTCTCTGGCCAGAGCTGACTAAGTGATGATTAGAGAATTCGATTCTCTAAGTCATGCACGTGACGATTACAACACTTGGAACGATCGCACCGTCATCGAACATATAAAGAGGTCTCGATGAACCAATGCCTCTAGTTCGATCGGGACATATGCATCGAAGGGACCGTACTGTACGTTAACTATATCTGAAGGTTCTTGCAGGCACTTCATTTGTATCTAGGGAATCATGACGCGTAGTTGCTAGACGCCAATCTTGATTCGTTGGGTGATTAAGGTGAAACGAGCTTCATCTTAATCGTAACTCGAAGGGGACGAGTTTTGACCACAATGGGTTGTGGGCCCACGGCTAGCTTACACCTGAACCATCGAGGGTCACACTGCTCGTGCACATGAGATCTTTGAATAAACGGTCAGAGATAAAATAGTTTATCTTTGCATAATTGGAAGTCAATATGATTGAATCCAACATTCGTAATTTGGAATTACGAATGAGAATAAGAAAAGGAAAAGAATAGGCGAACATGTTAGTGAACTTTCTAAATCGGGAAGTTTCCAAATTTAGAAAGTGCACTGAACTAGGGTTTCCACTTTTGGAAAGTTGGAAAATGAGAGATGGCACTCGTAATGACGAGGAAGTTATAATGATTCCGAAAATGTAATCGTTGCAATTTTTCGGTCATTGAATTGAGAGATACGAGCAAGTAGAGGAACTAACGAGCTTAAGCTGTTGGGCCCAGTCCAACTTAAGCCCGCTAGGGTTATATGCAAGGGACTATAAATACATGACTTATAGTCCTTACACAAAAATATGAAACCCTAACCCTAAAGCGGCCGACCCTCTCTCTCTCGCCCTCTCTCCCGCGCGGCCACCACCGCACCACCGTCGCCGCTCCGTCGCCGGAACCGGCCGTTCGTCGGCCGTTCCTTGATTCGGTATTCTTTCTCCTTCCTTTTTCTTCCGTTTTATTCTAACTACTTCGTGTCTAGTGCCACGATTTAGTAGATCGAAGTATACGAGGTGAAATCCGAGAGGAGGAAGACTGTAGATCGAAAAGTCGAGGAGCAACGCACGAGCCGAAGCCGCACGCTGCCCCACGCGCCGTCCCGAAGCCGCGCGTACACTACACGCGCCGCCGTGACCTCACGCGCCGCTGCTGCCGTTGCACCGCTGCTGCCCCGATTCTACGGATTGGTTTCCGTAGTAATCACGAAGTGCTAATCGCTCCTACCTCACGCGTCAAGAGGTAAATTTACGAAACCCTAGTTTCGTTTAGGGTTTAGTTTAAACTATGATTTCATGCTTGTATTTGTATGATTTTATGTGATTATGTGTAATCGGTTTTTAATCATTGCAAGCATGTTATTTGGTTTAAATTGCGAGCATGTTAATTGATTTAAGTACGGTTAAATTTATTAGCATGTATGTTGTTTTATTTTCGCTGGAAGCGCAAAGGTACGCAATTAATTGAATTTAATTTATCGGGCATGTTCTTATGTGTTTTAAAGTCGTTTAAATCGCATAAATTTTTGTTTTCCGCTGCGTATGCGTGCCCGAAACCCAACACTATTATGATCAAAGCAGTGGCTCATGCTCTCCCATTCTATATCATGTCCACCACTCTTATTCCCCTCAGCATTTGCAATACTCTTGATGCAAAGTTCAGAAAGTTTTGGTGGGGTCAAAACTCAAATGGAAATTCTCTCATGCTTAAATATTGGGACTCAATTTGCAAGCCAAAATCACTGGATGTGCTTGGCTTCAGAAGAACGGCAGATTCGAATAGATCACTCTTCTCCAAAATTGTTTGGTCCATGGCTTCTCTGAGTAACAAGATTAGGGGGTTAACCTAATTGCAGCAAAATATATGAGAAGGAAGTTTTATCTTCACTCTTATCTTTCCTTTTTGATTGTTCATGGCTCTGGTCTGATATTAAAAATATCAAGGATCTTATTACAAAAGTTGCTTGCTTCTCTATTTGTTCTAATTCAGATGTTTTAACTTGGAAAGACCCATGGATTCCCTTATTGGATGGTTTTACCCCCACCTCTCCTTCTCCAAACTCTAATTCCTACCTCATTGCTCTTGTCAAAAACCTTATTATTGAAGAGACTAACACATGGAATTTCAATCTTCCAACCACTTACTTCCCTGTAAATGTGGTAAATGAGATATTGAAAGTCCAAATCTCTCATCTGGCTTTGACCAATGCACTCTTTTGGTCTCCCTCCAAGTCAGGGAAGTTCACGTCCAAGAGTGCTTATCTCTCCGATCAAGCTCATCGTTTTAATTCATCCCCGTCAAATTACCCTCCACTTAACTGGAAGAATCTCTGGTCTTCAAAATTACACAATAAACACAAGCTTCTTTTTTGGAAAATTGCAAATGACCTTATCCCTACAAAAGCTAGATTGAGTCGTCTTTTCCCCTCAAATAACACTGGTTGTTTTTTTTTGCAGTTCTCAACTTGAAGATATTGATCATTTGTTCTTGTCTTGCCCTTTCATCCAACAAATCTGGTTAATCTCTAAATGGAACATTCGTATTGATCCTTTTAGAAATGAACCGATAAATGCCTGGATTGATCTTATTCTAGATAAAAAGAACAACTTTCTTCCTTCCCTTGCTGATATAGAGATATTATTTTCACTGTTGTCTTGTTTGATTAACTGTGGATGATGAATAGAAATAAAGTGGCTCGTGGTTCACCCTCTCTTTCTCCGTAGGAACTTCTTCGCATGGTATCTAAATGTGCAAATGAGCACTGGAATTGTCAAAGCCTCAAATCATTGTAAGCAGGGAAAGAATTGAATCAAGCCTAGACCAAGCGACCTCCTGGCTGGATTAAGGTCAATACCAACTCCACCTTCTGTAAAGGCAATGCTATGGCAAGCTGTATTTTCAGGAATTCCAACGGCTCTATTTTCTATGCATTCACTAAAACTCATGCATGCATGGACCCTTTGGTGGCTGAATGTTTAGCTATTTTGGATGCATGCAAGCTTATAAATTTTGCAAAGATCAGCAATGCTATCATTGAAACTGACTGCATTAATGCGGTTAAGCTTACTATGGATAAAGATCTCCCTCTTCAATGGACTGCATTTGTGCCAATTGACGAAATCAAACACTTTTGAAATATTTGGCCCACATGGATTTTTAAATTCACCCCTAGAATGGGGAATGAGGCAGCCCACAATTTGGGGAAATGGGCTTCTAGTTCTTGTTTTGAAGGGCATGTTGCCCTTAGTGTAATCCCTCTTTCTTGTTTTGTTGATAGGGGTCACCCTATTCTGGACTCATGTAATTTTAACTTTTATTAATATTGTTTCTTTTCTTATATAAAAAAAAAATCCACCACAAAAATATCATTTAATAAACAACGTCATCGCGGACAATAGTAGAGTCACCCGAGCGTCACTCAACCTCGTCCCACTTGTTGTGATTACTCCACTTGTGCAAGAACCTGAACCAAAGAAAAAGAAGACAACAACGTGTAAATTTAATTTATTCAAAACAAAATATGTCTACAAAGCAAGAATTTTAAATCTACTATAATCTCATCCAAACCCACTACAAAAATACCGAAATCCACTAAAATACTAATATAATCCACTACGAAATTCACCTAATCCATTACAAAACAATTACAAAAATATTAACGTAATCCACTACGAAATTAAACCAATTCACTATGACGAATCCCCTTTTCAAAGAGAAAATCCAGTTCAATTATATCGAGATTCAACAAAATAGTAACGTAATCTACAACGGAATTAACCCAATTCACTACAACAAATCACCTTTTCAAAGAGAAAATCCAATTCAAGATAAGAATTACAATCTAATTACAATCAAATTAAGAATTTATAATGCCCATTATAAGACCCTCAAAAATTAGAAAATCTTCCTCCAAGACTTAATTCAAAATATTCTATATTTTCCTAATCTATGTACATAAACTAGATAACTAATAAAACCAAAACAACAAGACAAAAATGAGGAAAAAATAAAAGGAATACAAAGTGACTAGAACTATTTGTTTCACAACCAACATCGTACCTTAAAAATTTTGAAGGGAATGTACTCGCTGGATCCAGAACTAGCAGCCAAAAACAATTTCCATCGTTCTTGGAGAGCGCCGACAGATTGAAGGTCGTCTTCGAGGTGGTGAAACAAACTCGTCAAAGGGAATGATGGTGGATCGTCTAATCGGATTACCATGAATGGCGAAAAATCCGACGAAATTTAAGTTTGAGATGAATCTTATCCGTGAGTTCTATGCTAATCTGGAGAGGGCTGTTGGTGACGAGTTATCTTGCCGTTTTGGGCAAATTTATGTTCGTGGCAAAGTGTACGAGTTCACCCCGAAGTTGTTGAATAAGATACTTGGCACGAATGAGAAGGGAGCTTCGAGATCAGGAGTATCCCACGAGGATTTGGCAAAAGAGATGACCGGAGGAAAGATGAAGCAGTGGCCTGTGGTTGGTCTGAAGCGTACACAACTCACGAAGGTTTACGCCATATTGCATGAGATAGGATGTGCAAACTGGTTTCCAACTTTGACTTCGAATCTTGTGTCTGTGGATCAAGCTGATTTCCTGTATGCTGTCGGTCACGGTGTTGAAATCAATGTCGGCGAATTTATTTTCCGGCGAATATTGGAAGAGGCGGAGCGTGTTTCTGATGTTTTAATATTTCCTATTTTAATATTTTCTTTGCTTTGTGAACAGAAATACGTTGTCAGCAAGGATGCAACTTGTAATAGGGTTCCTGCTTATCCAATTGTGATTCCGAGTCCGGAGACTGCATTCCGTGAAATGTTGTTGGGACAGCTGCATGTGAGGCGTGAAGAAGTCGCTGCTATGGAAGCCAAGATACAGGCCCTCTCTGCCCCTGGTGCAAGCTTATTTCCCGGATCAACTTCTGCCTCTCCATGATTGTCATTGAAAAACAAGTCTTTTGTTGCTGGTTTGTTTTTTAACAATTTATTAAATATTTTATATTTTGTTTTTATTTTGGATAAGTTGATTTTTTATGCATGATTGGGTCTGCTACCCCAATCTGCATATTAAATGTTATGTTTTGTTTTTTGAATTAACTATGATTTATTTTTGATTCACTTTGTGGAGGATTTCTGAATTTGAACAATAATCTTTTGATTGTTGTTCTTATAGTTTTTGCCTTATGTATGTGATAATTGCATTTGCAGGTACACATAAATGCTATGATTTATTTTGTTTTCATTTTGAGGAAGATCTTTGAATCTGGACAATTTTGTTTGGATACCTTCCTGGAATGACTTGTTCCTTCCTGAAAATTCGTGTTAACAAATTAATATGAAAATGTTAACAAATTTGTGTCTCAATATGAATAATAGATATCATTACAAACATGTGAATGGATCCCACATGCAGATCTTCCTCAAAATGAAAACAAAATAAATCATAGCATTTATGTGTACCTGCAAATGCAATTATCACATACATAAGGCAAAAACTATAAGAACAACAATCAAAAGATTATAGTTCAAATTCAGAAATCCTCCACAAAGTGAATCAAAAATAAATCATAGCTAATTCAAAAAACAAAACATAACATTTAATATGCAGATTGGGGTAGCAGACCCAATCATGCATCAAAAATCAACTTATCCAAAATAAAAACAAAATATAAAATATTGTTCCAAATTTAATAAATTGTTAAAAAACAAACCAGCAACAAAAGACTTTTTTTTCAATGACAATCATGGAGAAGCAGAAGTTGATCCGGGAAATAAGCTTGCACCAGGGGCAGAGAGGGCCTGTATCTTGGCTTCCATAGTAGCGACTTCTTCACGCCTCACATGCAGCTGTCCCAGCAACATTTCACGGAATGCAGTCTCCGGACTCGGAATCACAATTGGATAAGCAGGAACCCTATTACAAGTTGCATCCTTACTGACAAACGTATTTCTGTTCACAAAGCAAAGAAAATATTAAAATAGGAAATATTAAAACATCAGAAACACGCTCCGCCTCTTCCAATATTCGCCGGAAAATAAATTCGCCGACATTGATTTCAACACCGTGACCGACAACATACAGGAAATCAGCTTGATCCACAGACACAAAATTCGAAGTCAAAGTTGGAAACCAGTTTGCACATCCTATCTCATGCAATATGGCGTAAACCTTCGTGAGTTGTGTACGCTTCAGACCAACCACAAGCCACTGCTTCATCTTTCCTCCGGTCATCTCTTTTGCCAAATCCTCGTGGGATACTCCTGATCTCGAAGCTCCCTTCTCATTCGTGCCAAGTATCTTATTCAACAACTTCGGGGTGAACTCGTACACTTTGCCACGAACATAAATTTGCCCAAAACGGCAAGATAACTCGTCACCAACAGCCCTCTCCAGATTAGCATAGAACTCACGGATAAGATTCATCTCAAACTTAAATTTCGTCGAATCTTTTTGGGATCTTCGCTCGAACTTCGAGGACGCTTGAGGGGGCTTCCACCCTTTTGGGGGTCACCTATAGGAGCCTTGGGGGGCTGGAGCTTGATCCCGGTCGGTCCCGCGAATGGAGAGGTGTTTTTTGCTCCGTGTTTGACGGTCAAGCATTGCTCTTTCATGAACTTAAGCACGAGCTCACCTTCAACGAAAAAAACAAAATTCTATGATTTACATGCAATCTCGAATTTAGAATATGTCGGTGATGTACAAATGGAGAGTGTTCCAATCTATAGCACTCAAAAACTAATTGTTTTGTCACAAATAGAAGAACAAGTACTACATCGGAAAGAATTACCTGCTATGTTCCTTTTTTGGTCGTTTTTTCTCTCAGCACTACGAACTTGTTCAACTTTTGGATTCGATTTCGCACTAGCGGTGGAGGTATCCGCTACATCCTGGATAAAAATGCGGAATTCCAACATCAAGTTTGGAAAGGAAAAAAAAAACCGAAATTGCATACTCTCGAAATATACAAGCAAAAGTTGGACCTCAGTTGTGATGGTCTGCGACTGCTATTGATTACTTGGTCCGTTAATTCAGAAGCAAGAACCGGCCAATATCTGCTTAACGCTTGGCGTACCTGAGCAAAATAACATATATATTTAAGATAATTAAAAAAAATAATATTATTATCACTTAATAAACAATCGAGAAACGTAAGCACCTATTGTTCGTATCACAAGTGCTGTGGATTTAAGTGTAAGATCCACCGAGGACCTCGTAAGAGGCTTGTCTTGTAGTAATACTTCGACACAAGCTTCGGCTGAATTTGCTAACGAAACGGGATCATATCCTCCTTCGAGTGCCAAAACAATATTCTTACCACTCGAAATATCCATCAACTAAATAATAAAACATCAACAACAGCCAATAAGTAAACTATATTTAAATAATGTCGAGTCAAATATAGTTTAAAAGGAGATAATAAAGAAATGATAAAAAAAAAACACGAGATATTTAACTTTTATGATAATGGTGAAGCTCAAACCTTGCGGAGCATAACCGAATATGCGTACGGACTAAGACAACAGCCTCCAACATGATCGCCTAAGGCTGTTCAAATCAACGACGTAAATAGTATTAATCTGAATCGATAACGAATAAAGACGATCAAGCATCTACGTATGCATGCATGAGTAATGGAAAGGCGTAAAATTTATTTTTGTTTAATACTAAATACATACGGAAGTGTACGATGACACAAAATGTGCATTAAAATTGATCAACGGCAATTTATTAGGAAATTACCAGCTAACCTGCGTCAAATCCTGCTGCGACCATTATCAAGTCAGGATCGAATTTCTTAGCAACGGGAATTAATATATGGTCCCAAACGGCAAAATAGTCTGCATCTCCACACGAATCATTCTCCCAAGGTACATTAATATTGTACCCTGCACCCGGCCCTTCTCCGATCATGTTGTATGCCCCGTCATTACCATATGGATAGAATTCCCCAGAATCATGCCTGGTCGAGACACATATTTTAATTTTCATAGTTCATTGAGCCCGTTAAAGAAATATGTAAGATGTAATTTGCAAGTGACAATTTTCATGAAACCGCTAATTATTTCTATAAAAACAAGATAAAATGTAAGGATAAGATAAAGATAAGCGGCAATACTAAAATAACATAAATGCAAAAAGTCGCACGTAATTAAATAAGGAAGCACAAACGCACTCACAAAAGACAATACTTAGGATACATGAAACAAATTCTTTCAACAATATTTTCAAGTTTTAGATTTTAACGTAAATATTCATTTTAATATTCGATACCTATGTACGGAGAAGGTAAGTACTCGGGGATCTTCGTAGAACATCTTCTGAGTACCATTTCCATGATGTACATCCCAATCCACAATCAATATTTTGCCGACACCCAACTTTGGCTACAAATGTACAGCAGAGCGAAACGTTAATTTAAACATGCAGGTAAAAACAAAAGTATTAGAAATAATCACATTTATTTTCAAGAAAAAATAACTAGCTCTCACTCGTCTGTTCAAAAGAAAACTAGCTGCAATAGCAATATTGTTGTATAGGCAAAAACCCATCGGTTCATCTTCTTCTGCGTGATGACCTGGAGGCCTCACAATAGCAAATGCAGAATCGAGTTCTCCTTTCGCAACTTTCTCTGCAGCCTACGAAAGCAGATTTGCAGACTTAAAAGCTTATGATAAACTCAAGAATAATTAGTAGCCAAAACAAAAGAAACTGCATCATCTTTAAGAATAACTGAATTAATTTGCAGAGTTAAGCTTTTTCTTTTTTTTTTTTTTCCTTATATGTTAATATGAGTTAGTTTAAACAGAACAAAAATTAATTATCTAGTGTATATATGCACATACTAGTACAAACCTGTATGACAGAGCCTGCGGCAAGAGACGAAGCTTCTGACGAGCCTTCATTGAAAAATATAGAGTCCAATTTTTCAGCTGTTCTTTTCATTGTTGAATTATTTCTCGAACTAATGTTCTTAATCAATTCAATGTGCTTTTCGGAGTGGACTAAAGCTAAATGATTATCCTTTGCTTCCTTACCATTTGAAACTATACATCTGAAAAATCGAAATCATTCATACAAATTCAGAATCATTTCTGACTAAAGCAAATGGTAACATTTTCCCATCTTTTTCCACAAAACTAAAAAAATAGAAAAACATTTTTATTAGAGTAAAAAAAAATCAATAAAAGATTTTTGAGTAAAAAACCACATGTTTTTAATCTTCACCATGTTCTAATAAATCCTCAATTTCAAACCTGAAAGTAAAAATCACACAAAAATAACAGCTACACAGAAACCCCTACTACGCCCAAAGCAGAATCATTAACCACAAGAACATAACAGAGAGAGAGAGAGAGAGAGACGCAGACCTTTGAGCAAGGCCAGAGGCGTTGAGCTTGTCCCAAATGGCGCGAATTCGATTGGGGTTTTCGACGTGGTCGTCGTCATCTGGGTCTGCATGGTTGCACATTCTGTCGTCGTATATCAGCCCAACACGACGCCGTTTTGGGGCATCTTCCTCCATTATCGCCATACTCTCTCTCACTCAGATTATTAGAGCCGAGAATATTCAAGTTCGAAGCTAAATTGAACTACAAAATGCACTCAAGTATACGAAAAGGCGAAATGAAGTTGGGGCGTGTTTGGTTGATGTATTTTGAAAATCAATTATAGCCCTTGGAAAGGCACGTGTTTGGCACGTGATAACCATTTTGGCGCTCATCCTCCCCCTCCAACATAGTAATTGCATTTTGAATTTTCACAAGGGTGTATTGGCCCTAACTATTAATGCATATGAAATATTTACTGTTGAAGACACTCTAAAACAGTGGCTGTTGAAACCCAAGATTAAAAAAAATTATTTTTTAGGTATTTTGTCATATTACATTTTACTTTTATTACTTTTTACCCCCATTTTTTTTGTAAATATGTGTCTTAACCCTTCAACATTTTGTTTCTTCTCCATAATCTTATATCAATTATAGATATTGATGTGACTTATTCCTTAATTTAATAAAAGAAATCACCATCCCACATTTAGGGGTGGTAAACGAGCCGACCCGACTCATGAGCTCGATGAGCCGGTTCGAAAAAAGCTCGAACTCGGACTCGAGTTTTTCGAGCTCGAGCTTTTTAACGAGCCGAGCTCGAGCCAGTTTTTTGTTGTTCATGAACTCACAAGCCGGCACGCGAGCCTTATTTTTTATTTTTTTATATATTATTTTTTATTTAAATAATGTAGAATAATTTAAAATATTATAGAAATAAATAAAAATAAAATATAAATATTAAAAAATATATATAATTACAATTTATTGTTTATTTTGTATTTGTTTATAATAAATTTTAATAATAATAAAAAAAAATATAGAAATAAAAAAAAAAAAAAACAAAATGAACTAATCGGGCTCGGGCTCGAGCTCGAGCCAAAAAAGAAAGAACTCGACGAGCTCGAACTCGACAAAATAAACTCGAGCTCGAGCTCGAACCTGCGAGAAGAGGCGAGCTCGGCTCGTTCACACCCCTACCCACATTGATTAAATAGTAAAAAGTTCATGTGAGCTTTTATCTATTTAATCTTCAGTATAATTAACATTTTAAGGTACATAAT
Organism: Erythranthe guttata; assembly: GCF_000504015.1. Next base: position 168,148 of record NW_012193163.1, read on the forward strand.
TTCTTACTGACTTAATTGCTTTCAAGTATTGAATTAATTATCGACATGCGACATCATCTGACTTAAGCGTCGAAGTGTAATCGTCGGGAGCTCTTTGAGCGTGTCACATAATATATTAAGTGATTTTGCAAGAAAGACGAACAAGCAATTAAGTCAATAAGAAATCACTTAACACGTTCAATTTTGTAATGGAGGTAACATGCCACTGTGCAATCAATTAAGTCGACCAATCAATTAATTCGACCTTTTATATTGTCCATTTCATTTCTTCTCACATCTGATTTCGCCCTAAATTTTGTAATGGAGGTACCATGCCACTGTGCAAGAAAGCTAACCATGAAAACTTCATGGACTGACTTCAATCTAGGAAGGAGATACTCCACATGTGAAACATATCAGGTAAAGTTTCAATTTTTTTTTAATTCATAAATCAGCTATATTCCTTTCTTTTCTTCTGATTTGGTTCTATCTTTTTAGCAAGTTGGAGGTTGTAACTATTTTGCTTGGATTGATCCACCTATGTGTGAACATTCGCGTCAGATCATACCGGATTTGCTTCGGAGAATCAACAAGCATGAAGAGATCATGAAGAAGAAACAACAAGGGAAAAATGGTTGTGGCTTGGAATAATTGTTTCATCGTTGATTGTCTACTATCTTCTGTAAAGGTAGATATCGTTTCATGGATGTAATGAAAAGGAAGCTTAAGTTAGTTAGGTGAACTGTTTCAGTGTACTCTGTTTTACTGTACTTTGTTTTAATGTTGTAATGAGTACTCTGCTCTGCGTTTTTAATGAAATTTGGTTATCTATTTGGTTGTTTTGCTCTGTATACCATATGTAACACTTACCTCCTTGTGGTTTATGTAGCGTAAAAAAATCTTTAAAGAAAGTGTTAAATTCACTTTAGACCCTTAAAGTATATCATATGTAACACTTATCTCCTTAAAATATCATTTGTGACACTTACTCCTCAAACACCATTTAATTTACTTATAAAAAAGCACCATTTAATTTGTGTTTCAAATCTTAGTACATTCAAAATTTATCTTTTATTGGGATGAAATAACTAAAAAGAATAATTATATTATATTATTAAAATCACGATGAGCTTAAAGTTATTTTAGCATACCTCAGGGGTGTAGGTTTAATTTACCCTTAAAAATATTATCTTGCGTTGGGTACACATTTAATAGGGTAAATAACACTTAACCCCCCCTATAGTTACAAGCTTTTGCAGATGACCCCCTTGTACTTGTAATATCTTCACATAACCCCCTTGTGGTTTATGTAGAGTATCTTCCGTTAGTTTTTCCGCCAAACTTAACCGCGTGTGTCAAATTTCAAGCGAGTGCAAAAAAATTAAAACTAAGAAAAGATTTTTAAAAATCAATGAATTCCAAATAACTAACTATTCTTGAATTTCTACGTCATTAATTTCATAAAATGTTTATGCAATAAATTTATATTAAACTTTAAGAAATCAATTAATAATAAATAGTAATCTTAAGTGTTTTAATTTATTTTTATTCATTAATTTCTGAAAAAATATCGTTTCATTCATTATGATATAATATCTATTATTATCAATGTTTTTCCAATAATTTAAATTTACTTACTTTTAAATTTTATATGATCTAATAATTGTTGTATTGTTATTTTATTTATTCTAGCTAAGAAATATAAAATTTTACAATTTGAAATATTGCAATAAATTTTAAATTGATATTTTTATTTAATTATTGGAATTATTCAATTATTCCATCCAATGAAAGTGGAAATATATTAAGATTATTATTATTTCTTAAAATTTAAGATACAAAATAATTGATATTGAGGGGTTAAGTGTAACATACACTATAAATCAGGGGTGAAAACGTATTTGACCTGTTTTCTTCAAAAGAAAAGTAAGAAATAAAATTTTATTTATTCAAAAATTAAAACATGACTGTTAACTCTAAATAAATATAATGAAGAATATTATACATACATAACTATGACTGTTAACATTAAATAACACAAAATTGTTATAGAATAAAATATTATTTATTCAATGTCACTTTATTGAAAATTTACAAATTCCACCTTTAGAATTGACGAACAATCAAAAACCCCAATACTGTGGCAGAGTACTGCAAAAAAAAAAAAGAAAGAATACTGAGAGTTGTGCAAGAATTTGGGGAGATTTCTGGTAATGTATTGATATTTCGGTATTTCTAAAGATTTGTTAATCGGGATTGCGGCTTTGGTGGGAAACACTGGTGCGATAGTGAGGGTTTCACATCGGAGAGTTGGGGTTGTAGATACAGGATGAAATTGCAGACGATGTGTTGATGGGTTGGAGGCCAAACCCACTGAATCTGGATTCGAGATTTAGTAAATCTCGACATTCGCAAGCCCTCGGGTAGGATTTATCATTGATGATTAAACAGAGTAACAATAAAGGAAATTTCATTTGATTTAATAATATTGTGGTCTTTAATTGAAATTATTTTTCATTTGGTTTAACAATCGTACTAAACAATGAAATGATTCAACAATTTATTGTGATTTTCATTTCAATGTTTTCTTCTGATTACCTAAACTAACTAAAGTAATTTTTCAGAAGCTCAAAAAATATGAGCAGGTACATATGATTCTTCGGTTCCATAATTTTATCAATCTAGTCATATCTCCGTTTGAACAGATTCGATATTATACATGTGATAATGTTTATTTTTAAAAAATGATAAATTTTAACTTCCGTTTCCCAGGTTCTGCCGTCGAATTTCGCCTGAATAGTATTCTATGACCTACTGAAACATAAATGCGGTGCAATGGCTTTTATGCACTATATATGTAAGTTATTAATCGGCCGTGTTCTGAAATTTATATTGCAACTATTTCCTTTTTTTCACTTGGTTTTATACTGAGAACACTTAATCTATAGACAAAACAATAGTGCAATGATATGTAAGTTACATGTCATAGAATATTAGTATAGAAAATGGTTCTGCATTTTTTGTCGTAAAATGACAAAGTGAAATAAACAAACTCAAATAAAACTAAATTTCAAGAATATGATAGGCTAGATTAAACTAAGGACATAATCCATAACCCTGCACCACACTACTCTTTTTCTTATTTTGATTTTGATATTGTGCCCTTTTGTATTCTTACTTTTCATCTTAAGGTCTTCAAGTGTGTCTTCGTCATCAGAACTCTCAACGGTACTTATCTTCTTACGGATTCTTTGCACCTTCTTTAGATGTCTCTGGCAATTTTCTTCTTCTATAGTAGGCTGAATTCTTTGTATTGCATCAGCCATAGCCTTAAGTTGTCCATTGGAATAAGTTTTTTGCAAAACTAACCCCTGTGTAATCTAAAATTGCTGAAAAAACCCTCGTGTTAAAAAAATTAGCAATAACCCCCCTATGAAAATTAGTCAAAGGCAACAAGGGCCCTGCCAGCTTATCGTGTGCTCCACACGCGGATTGTGCGACTGAGGGTGTATTTTTTACCCGAAAGGACCAAAATGCCCTTTAAATTATAAATTTCAAAAATTACAGATTCACCCCGAAATTCAATAGGCTCAAAATGAAGTTTTCAAAAAAATTCCTTCAATCCTTAACCTTTTAGAAAAAGTCATCTTCTCCAAAATAATCAAAAAAGTTCACTCAACCAGCTTAACACCATCTCCGACGTCTTCGTCATCAGAAAACATCAATTTCGATTTCTACTTTGAAACGGCATCGTCGAGCCCACCTCCGACCCGCACTCGAACTCCGAAACGGAGTCGTTTGGAAGTCGGCAGCACAAAATGTTAGTTTACGTTTTTTAATGTTTTATTTTTTGGCCGACTAATCTTTTATTTTAATTAATTAAATTGTGGGTAATTCAATTATGGTATTAAGGTGATTTATGGTATTTACTTTGTAAGGTAATAATACAATAAAAGACCATGATGGGTGGGATTTGTCTTCTGCCGTTACAAAGAATCGTGGCCCTCTTCTCTCGTCTATAAAAGCATCCACAACTCTTCTCCTCAACATCAGACGCAATTTGAGATTTCCATCACTTACAGAATATTTAGGAGTTGTGATATTACAGAGATGGAGAGAAAAAGGTGTGCCTACGAATAAGGTTCTCACAAGGAGATTCAGAGGAGGCCTGGCTAGGTTCGGCTTGTAGATTGTTATCGTTAATCGTTCATCGTCTCTATCGAAATCCATGGCGAACGGTATGTCGATAATCCCGATTATGTGATTATGTTCTTAAGATGAATTTGATTTCAAGATTCTGTAATTAAGGTTTTCCACATAAAGTTAAATAAAAGTCTTTCACAAAATAGATCTAAACCGGCTCCAATTCGTTCTCGGGTTCGAGGGTTGGCAGCTTACCTCCCAAACCTCTATTCTAAATTCTGTAAACCTTGATTTGTACATGAGTGAGGTCGACTCCAAAACCACCTCCACCACGGTCACCGCCATAACCACCTCCACCACAGCCGCCTTGCCACCGTACCTCCCTCACGATGTCAAGATCCACCGCACGCCGCCGCAATTGCAGGTACACGATGGTTCCCGAACGTGTGCAACAGTTGAAATCGAAATAAATATCTTCGACCTCGAAACTGTAGTAGTACACACGTCTGTACGTGCTCTTCTACTCCTCTTTAGCAGCAAAAGTACGAAAAGCGTAGTTCATTAATTAGCCCTACGAAATTGTGAAGAACAGAAATAAAGACGCCCCACACCTCTAATCTCTAATTTCCACGTGTCCTTACCTGGGTGCTTCATCGGAATATACACTGCCACATCGGATTACACCACCCATAAAAACAATTTGTCCAATTTCCATTTCATATCACACATTTTCTCCAAACGAATTTACACCAACCAAAACATACTCAGAGAGCGGTGGGCAACTTGGGCAGAAGGTGATGATGGCCCTCAGAGCTTCATCCGCCGCGCGTCCGCCGTCTGTTTCACAGTCGCCGCCGCTGCTCTCGCCATCGCCCAAGACCGTTCTTCTACCCTCTAAGGCACCACCAGTCAACTCTTTGTCACTGCCTGCCGCTTCTATTTTGCCTCTCTTTGCTCTCTTTGCCGCCCCCATTGAAGCCAGAGCTCAAATCTTCCCCAAGGAACAGATTGTTTCTTCAATCACTCAGGTGGGAAGAAGTTACCACTACCAATTTTTTCTCAATTTCGTTATTTGTTTGTTTTAATTTGTACCGGCGTGTCATAATTTCCTGTTTAATTAGAACTGTCATGCATAGCATTTTCTTCTGTTATATCAATTGATGAATTTTCGGAGCGAACTTAGCTCTATTTATTGATTTGCTCACTTTTATTCTGTAAATTGAAGAACATGACTTATAATTTGAAGAATGCTGGAGAGAATTGAGTTTAGTTTTGATTTTATTATCGAATCACATTTTATTTAGGGCAAAAATCAGGGATTTGGGACCCTTGTACTGAAACTTGCATAATTTTGTTGGATCATATTCAGGTGGAGTCTACAATAGATCAAATACAAGAATTGGGATCGAGTTTTTTCAGTAGTGCAGGGCAAGTGATTGGAGCTGTGACGAATGCTGTGAAACCAGGTGTAGACGTGGCAATGCCGATATTAAAACAAGCTGGAGAGCAGGCTTTGAAGATTGCTTCTCCTGTCGTATCTGAAGCTTCTAAGAAAGCTCAAGAAGCCATTCAGAGTTCTGGATTTGACACTCAGCCTGTCATTAGTGCCGCTAAGGTACACTCATAATTTGGAGCGATTAGGGTCTTCTTACAACGAATATATTTTCTAATTACGGGAACATTATTTTTTTGGGTTTTGCCGAAGAGAAAGAATTAAAAATGAATGATATTTGGAAGAAAAGTACAGGGAAGTTCTGATTTTGTTTTTATATAAAATCAAGTCTACTTGTACTTTCTGAAATTATATACTCTTAATCGTTCAGCGTAGTTTCTGAAGTTCTCCTCCATCCAATGGCTATATTTCTAGAACAGTGTTTTTTTACATTCCTCATGCATGTAACTTATTATATTGCATCATCTTAGATATATAAGTTAACCAATGTTTATTAGAGCAGAATGTTTGTGTAAGGTGAAAATTGAAGTCATAAAATTTTGTTCAAAAATCCTAATAGCACGGGATGTTTGGTGAATGTGAAACTCAGAGTGCAGAGGAGATGTTTTTGGTATTTATGGGAGGCCGGGTACTAGTTGGTAATTTTAGCTTTGTCGAAGAGGGGGTCAAATGTATCTAATCCTTTTCATTTAAGTGGGATGATATTGGGGTAAATTTCATTGGGTTAAATTTCTTTCAGAATAGTGCTTTAATCCAAGAAGTTAGAATTTTCAATCGCCACATTTATGATTCATGAAAAACGCATTGAGTATAGGAACAAGGAACCTACATAATTGGAACACAAAAATGCACTAAGGGAGCTTGGAGATGAATTGTATAATTGATGTCCTTAATTATTCAGCTCACACACACACGCACACACATGTGTGTGTGTGTGTCTATATATATATATATATATATATATACACACACACACACACACATATATATAATGGCCATTTTCAATTGCAGACAGTGGCTGATGCAGCTCAGCAAACAACAAAAGTGATTGACGAGGCAAAACCGCTAGCCACTTCTACAGTTGAAACAATATCATCTGCTGAACCTGTTGTTATTTTGGCAACTGGTGGTGCTTTAGTCGTTGCTTATCTCTTACTTCCTCCCATTCTCTCTGCTATCTCCTTCAACCTTCGTGGTTTCCAGGGTAACTAACTTGTTCTCTTATTTTATTTAATTATAATCTTCTTCTTTTTTTTTCTCTTAATCATTTCGGTTTTGGATGCTATATATTATATAGGTCAACTAACTCCTGCTCAAAGCTTGGATCTCATGTCCACAAAGAATTACATTATGATTGATATAAGGTCAGAGAAGGACAAAGACAAGGCCGGCATCCCTCGCCTTCCTTCCAGTGCTAAAAGCAAATTGATATCAATCCCGTGAGTAAACCCTTCCTCATTAACATTACTTGTATCGAATTAATATCGACTATTATGCACATCAATGTCAGGCAACTGCGTATTAGACACACATTCTACATTGTCTTATCACTTAATTTCTTGGTATAACACCTGCATATTTAATTTGCCTCGTGCTATGAATCATGGTCGATGCATGCATGGCGAAAGAGTGGATTATTTCCTTGTTAATGAACTTCTTACTTGCTCTTTCTTTCTTAATTCCTTTTTCCAGCTAAGAATATTTTTCTATTGCAGTTACAGAAGAATAAATTTTAATAGTCCTTGCATTTAGTTCGAAATGATCTTGCATGGACTAACAGAAAGTTATAATCTTCTTTATCTGCTTACTCTTTTTTCCTTATTTTCTCTAACAAGTAAATATTGGTCATGTTTTTTAGACCTAGACCAGTAAACCCATCATTTTTCGACTCTGCAAATATAGATGCTAACGTCTGAAAAGTAATACATCCAGGTGTAGATGATTCCGTTGTTCTGGAAGTACACTAACTTCAGCAATGAAAAGATGCTTTAGAAATGAAGTTAGTTATAAATTGAGTCAGAAAGAAGGAAAAAAAAAATACATACGATTACCTTTGTATGTTATATCCTTACAAAAGTTCAAATATGTTTCAGTTTAGAAGAATTACCGAGCAAGCTCAAAAGCCTTGTCAGAAATGTTAAGAAAGTAGAAGCTGAATTGGTGGCACTGAAGATCTCTTATCTCAAGAAGATCAATACAGGTTCAAACATCGTAATTTTGGACTCGTAAGTCATCTACTCCTTTTCCTCAGTACTCCGACATATTTGAGCAAATACCACGATACATTAAATTTCACTAAGCCTTAGCATGCATGATTTTGTACCTTGTATAAATAATTACATTTGCAATTTTACAACATTTCCAGGTACTCAGATTCAGCTAAAACAGTTGCCAAAACTTTGACGAAACTTGGTTTCAAGAATTGCTGGATTGTGGCTGACGGATTCTCGGGAGGCAAAGGCTGGCTGCAGAGCCGTCTGGGAACAGATTCTTATAATCTATCATTTGCTGAAGTTATATCGCCGTCACGAGTTATTTCTGCAGCTGGTAGACGATTCGGCACGTCTAGCTCCACTAAGTTGCTCTCTGGTGGCTCTGATTAAACTTCCTTCACACTTGTAATCTTAGATTTTTTTTTTATGTTATCTTCTTAGTTTACCTATAGTCCTTTCCAATTTTATGTTGTAATTACATTGATTGATTTTGAACGCGTCTTGTTGATGATGTCTATATATATATTTTATGAGTAACATTGCTTTTCTTTTTTTATATTTACTAGTAACTTCACCATTGCGATGGGCGGGATTAAAAAAAAAAATGCAAAAGTGAAGACAATACACGGGATTAAAAAAAAATGCAAAAGTGAAGACAATTGACCAAAAAATCCATTAAAATTCAAAAACCATTTAAAAATTTTGATGTAAACATCGTGTTTAATTGGTAATCGTATTAAATTATGTGCATGCATAGGATAAATTATCAACATTAGAAAGGAGAGAAAAATTATGTGCATGCATATGATAAATTAAAAAAATTGGACACATCATACAAAAAGGAGGGAAACTTAACTCTCAAATCTTAAACACCAAGAGGAAACGGGAACCACAAACTTTTGGTAGAGAAAATATTGTAATCATACATATCTTTTTTTTCTTCCAATTTAATAGAAAATTAGATCATAAGAAATTTTGGGGAGAGGAGAAAAATATATTGAGATAAGCGCAATATGAGCATAAGTTACTTGAGAAACAGCTCACTAACTCCAGTCTCAACAAAAACTCACAATATACAAATAATTATATCAAAACTTAGCAAATAAGAAAAGCACCATCGGCATCATAAGGGGGCATCATGACACCAACCATCTTTGTAGGATTTAATTACTTAATCAAATTAATTCCCTTCAATAGCGATAAAGTAAGTGAATTTTAATGAATATAGAACAACGACACATGAAGACGGATTCCCAACTGACTCCAACGACATTAAACCACGTAGAGAAAAAATCAGATTCAAGATAAAATAGGAAAACAACATAGAAAATAAAGAAAAAGTACAATTAAAAAATAGAATATTACCGAGCATATTTTCTGGTAGCTTCTCCAAACCCTTAAGTTAAGTATCATATCGCCAAAAATCAGCAAGACAAAAATACAAATAACACATACATAAATATTCTAAACATAAATTTGCTTCAAGCAACAACAACAAAATTAAACCGGTATGGAGCGTTTTTTGGCCTGGCCTCAAACCATAATAAATAGTGGGCAAATTCAAGAGAGAAGAAGAAACATATATGAAACAACAAAATATATTGTTTGACTTGGTCAAATGTAGAACATGAAAACGGATTTTGGTTATAAATAGACAAAGGAAGCAGCTCAAACAATTTCTTAGAATGCGAACATAAGTAACATCCACTAAGTAATCCTTATACAATTTCATATGTTTAACCACATGCAATCAATTTCATCTAATCTAAGTATTGAAACATGACACTGAATATTACACATAAATAATAAACATGTTAAAAGTAAAGAGTTATAATCAAATATATAAATAATTAGTACTCCATCATTTAAAACGCCGTATATTCACTGCAATAAGAAAAATATCAAGATGGCCAAAACTCATGTCTCCTAATATGAGATCCGTCAAATTCAATAGGGAGAAAGAAAATTTGAACTGAGATATTCAAAGGGTTGATTGATTCTACAGATTGCTAGTTTGCACAGAAAAATCCTTTAATAGAAGTTACGTCGGTGTGAAGATTAACATTTTAAAATATATGCGTTGATTTGCTCAACCTTATTTTTTGAATTAATTGTCGATTTTTTGAAAATTTATGCTGATACATTTGTCTTGTGATGCGGCTAATTTAAATGGCTGAAATTTAATTAGCCTAATCGATTTAACAACAACTGGCTGGATCACAAGAGATCAATAAATTCCATAAAATTGCTAATTTTGTTATATTTTCCCTAATTTTTAGCAAACAAAAATTCAATAAATATATAGTAATAAATAAAATATATCCAGGAAATTAATAATACGTGTTAATAATTAATTGCATAGATTCACGGCAAAGAATAGGAGTCTATAATTAAATATTGTTAAAATAAATTATATTAAATTAAATTAATTAAATAAAATACAATTATAACTATCAAATGAGCGGGAAAAAAACCTAGAGTTTACCAGGAACAACCTTATTTTTGTTAATAAGATATGGGGCGACTATTTGGAATACAAAAAAATTGCTTAGTTACAATACATTAGTAGTTGAAGACCTTATTTTACCACTTTCTTCTTAGTATAATACCAGAAAAAAAAAATCGCTTATTGAAATACATAATTATTAGAGCATCTTCCAACGTCAACACCATTTTTTCACCAGCTCCAATTTTTTATGGTGAAATGATGAGTTAATCGCTCACCCGCAACACACTATTGACTATTCTACAGTTTCACTATATTTATGGAAAAAATAGTGTACTTGGTCTCCCACCAATTCCATCAAATTATACACCAAAACAAAAATATATATATGTTTCACTATTTCGACATTTATAGAGAATAGAATTTAGTTTGATCTCTCATGGTATTTCACCAAATATATCACAAAATTATAAATTTAATGTTAATCATACTTTTAATCTATTTTATTTCCAAAATATTGGTTATGGATTGAAGTAATAATTTTGTTGACGATATAATTGTAAAAAACGTGATAAATTAAAACAAAAACTATTGAAACATGAAAGAAAATCAACTTAAATTATTATGGGACAGTAAAAACAGACACAAATAATAATTTCATAAATTATTGCATAAAAATGTTACAACATTTTTCGTTGGCCAAAATAAATTATTTCAAGAATTTAGATAAAAAAAGTTTTCAAGAAAAAAAAAGGAAAAAAAAGAGTCAACGCCGGAGACCGGGGGTCTCCGGTGGTCTCTGGTGGTGGCGGGTCAAAATTGAAATTATTGTCAAAATTGGTTAATTGGTGAAATTGGGCTAAATTAGAGTTTAAATCATGAAATTGGAGTGAAATTGACTTTTTTTGGGTCAAAAATAGACTTTTTAGTTGTCGGTGCAACAAATTAGTAAGTCCAGGTATGATCGTGGATTTTTTATTTATTTAGGGGGCAAAGAGCAAAAACGACCAAAGTAAGGGGCAAAGTGCAGTTAGCCATACTTTTAATTCTCTGGTATAATTATGTAAGGTTAATAAAGTAATTTTACATGAAGTTCGATGGAATACGACATGTGTACGATCTATTTTTACTGGGTTCGTACTTTAATTTATAAATTCATAGGTTGGTATTGAATCGTACTAATTCGTACTTTAAATCAACGACTATAAATTTTTACTAAATATTTTCTACACATCAGATTAAATCGTTTGTGTCCGAGTAGTACAACCCCTCTCGGACCTTAGACAACCCCAAGAAAGGTTTGCCTCGAAACCCTAATGGCAAATTTGGAAAAAAAATGGTAACCTAGGGATAATTTTTACTAAATATTTTCTACACATCAGATTAAATCGTTTGGGTCCGAGTAGTACAACCCCTCTCGGACCCTAGACAACCCCAAAAAAGGTTTGCCTCAAAACCCTAATGACAACTTTGGTTAAAAAATGGTAACCCTAGGATAATTTTGGTAAATCATAATTATATTCAACTCTTAAGGTTTCTTTTTCTTCTTTATCCTTATTATTTTTTCCGTCTCTTTTTACACGTTCAGGAAGTTTTATTTTCCCTCTTTTCCTCAACACGTTCGGATTAGTTTTTTTTTTTTTACTTTTTTAATTATTTTTGTTTGCCTTTTTTGGGTTGTTTTTTTACAAACCCTCAATTCTCCACTACTAGAAAATCCGAAGCTTTCATACACGATTGACAGGAAAATTGAAACACTTTCATTTCAACTCCCCATCAGAAATTGCTACCCTATTTAAAGGTCATAAATAAATTTTCTTCTTCTTTGTATTTTCTTCCTTTTTTTTTTTTAATCGGGTTTCTTGATTTTTCTTATGTCAAAATCTTCCACGATTTAAAACTTGTCCCACTTTATCAAAAAAAAAAATGAAATTTCTCCCACTATCGTTCTCTCTTTACCCAATTACCAACAAACAAACGCCAAGTTTTCTTTTTTCCATTTTTTCACCCACGTTTCAACAAATGCATAATTCTTGAGGGCGGATCGGCTAGAAGTGGAAAATCTGGGGAGTTCTCCAATTTGGCCTACGGCGGTCGCTTTTCCACTCCCCCTCTTCAAGTTTAATTCAATGCGCTTAATTTAATTTGGCCTAAATAGTACCATAATTGATCGATCGATCTGTGTCCTATATATGGGATGCTGTTGGATTCAGATTTCTCAACTATTTTATATGCTAGATTTTCAGGCTGTGAATGATAGCATGGTTATTTGAACAAGATCAAGCACTGGATTTATGGGGGATAGTTTAATTATTATTGTCGATCTTTCTACTATTTTTTTATTTTTAGTCCACCTTCTCTACCATGTGGCAACCGCATTCTCTACAAGCAAATGCCAAGCACTTGGTTGATTAACGAGTAATATTGATGTAGAAATGATGTATAGAACACTAACATTTGGTTTTTGATCATTATCTTCAAAGTTCATATGGTTTGATTTTCTTTATACATTTGTATAATTTGATTGTTCATATGATACTTCATAATGCATGATTGTCATTTGTTATAATGTCATAGTAAAATGTTGATTGTCAACCGATTATCTTTTTGCTTTTGACAAATTTAGTCTCCAAGCTGAATATCTTTATATTTTAGTTAATGGACATACTAATCATCTATCTTTCATTACGGAGTATATTATTTTTTAAACTGAACTATTACAAGTGATGGATGTAAAAGTTCTCATATTTATAGCATTTCAAAATATTTGTTATAGCTTATATTGTTGAGTTGTGTTTCATATAAATAATGATCAAATTAACTTGATCTGTCAAAACCTTTTATGTATTTAAAAGATTATTTTCTTATTTTTTGAAATTCTACCCGTACATCGCACGCGAGATATAATAATAATAATAATAATAATAATAATAATAATAATACTAATACGAATTGCTTTAGCTTTCAAGATCTATACCTAGAAGAATAAGTATGCCTTCTGAGATGCCTATTCCTCGTATTGTTATTGTGTACCATGCCAATAGGTGCACTTTACTATTTTTCCAATATTTATCTTTTTTAAATAAAAAAATAATTTCTTAAATTAATATATTTAAGTTAAAAGAAAATTATTAATAATAGTTTAATATGAACATGAATGGATATAACGTTAGTTTATTTTGAAGCACAAGGCAGCCATAATGACAAATTAGGAGAGAAGTTAGGGTGAAAATTGATGGAGCCAAAATCATAAGGGTATAAATGGTATACACTATAAATAAAGAAAATAAAATTAGTTCTGGCCGGCCATATTCTGGCCGTTTAGCACTATCCAAAAATGAAACCAATGATGCTTGGAGTTTTCCCTCAATTTGCCCATTATTTAATGTCCAGCATTAACTTTTATTAATGTTTCTTAACTTTTTAACTTAAATTAAATGAGTGGATGCTTGCTTTTATTAGTGGACCCGTACGTTTCAAATGTTCCTCATTTTACAATTATATAACGGGTTTTTGTCCATAAGTCCCTAAGCAAACATCTTTATTATTCTAGATTTAGGGTTATATCTCTTTCATCAATAAGCTCATCTCTTTAATATTTATTAGAAATATAAATAAAGGAAAATTCATGTATATGACAAAATTACTCCAACCCTTTACACCAATTCTTAATTGTAACCCCAATTTAATCAATTTTGACCAAAAAATCCAATTTTGATCTTTTTTTTTCAAAAAGATAATTTTGCCGCTGGATTCTGGCGTTGACTTTTCGATTTTTTTTTTCTGGTATGTTTTTTCCGCAGCCGGATTTCGGCGTTGACTTTTTTTTTTTTTTTTTTTTTTTTTGAACGTCCGCCGCCGTAAATGTGCTGTCATTAACGGTAATTATACTGTCACTAACAATATATTAACTTAATTATACAGTCACTGACAGTACATTAACGTAATTGTACTGCCGTTGACAATACATTTATGTAATTGTACCGCCGTTGACAGTAAATTAACGTAATATTATTTTATTTTATTTTTGTTATTTTTTTAAAATTTTGTTTGATTTGTTGACAAGTCAACGTAATTATATTATTCTCGTTGATATTAAAATAATTGTAAACACAATATTACTGTCAACCACATCAATATTATTATTTTTTCTGGGTTTTTTTTGTTTTGTTTGAGTTATTCACGGAGTGACGTAATAATATTATTGTCTATTATTGTAATATTACTGTAAACACAATAATATTACTGTGGTTGACGGTGATATTACTGTCAACCACATCAATATTATCATTTTGTTTGGGTTTTTTTTTTTTTTTTTTTTGTTTGAGTTATTCGCGAAGTAACATAATAATATTACTGTCTATTATTGTAATATGATTGTGGTTGACGGTAATATTACTGTTGTTATAGTAATATTACTGTCATTCACAGTAATATTAATTCTTTTGGCTTTTTATTATGTTTACAATTGTTGAACGGTCAACATAGTAATATTACTCTATTACACAATAATAATGAGTTTTGTTGTGTTAATGTTACTGTGCTAGAGATTACTATAACTATATTACTGTGTTAAACTGTAGTATAGTTAATTTTACAGTGTTTAACAGTAATATAGTTAATATTACTGCCAATCACAGCAATATTGCTGTTTAAACGGAAAAAAAAGATGTTGCAGAAAGAAAGAAAGAAAGAAAATCGAAAAAGTCAACGTTGGAAACCAATGGCGGAAAAATCAGGAAGAAAGTCAACGCCTGAGACCGGCGGTCAACGGCGGTGACAGACGAAATTGTCCATAAAAATGTGTTTTGAGTCAAAATTGAATATTTTGTGAAATTTAGGGTCGAATTGAGGTTATATTAAATTAAATGATGAAATTAAAACATATTAAAGTATGATGGACTATTTTAAACTTTTACAAACCTTTGGACCATGTATAAACTTTTTTCGTAAAAGAGTTTATTGTCTAGATCGTGTACCCATTAATAGCAATGGGAAAGAGCCCTTATTATAATAGTCACTTGATTTCCGCGGGTATCCAATCCAATCCAATCCAATCCAATCTAACTAATAATACATATCACTATCCTGAAATGAAATGGCCACCACGTACGAATCATGTGTAACCTATCAACTTCTATCACAATCAATTCTTTCTTTCCTTCCTCCCCAATTCTTACTACCAATCCCTAAAATCATCCTTCTTTCTGTGTTTGTGTTACGTTGTAATGGGGACTGAGAATTACAAGTCCCTCGACTGTATCGCCGCCTCTGATATAGCGGCGTTGGGCATACCCTTCGTAACCGCCGATGAACTCCACCGCCGTCTCGCCGGGATTATTCAAAATCACGGCGCCGGAAATCCCCAATCGTGGAATATCATCTCCAAGCAACTCCTTACACCGGAGCTACCCTTTTCGTTCCATCAGATGATGTACTATGGCTGCTACAAACACTTCGGACCCGACCCTCCCGCTTGGTTACCCGACCCGTATGTACTGTTCCTTTTCTTCTCTCTCTGTACGAATAAGCAGCACGATAACAGAAGTAGGGAAACTTAAATGTAATTTCTATTGGATGACTTAAAAAACCAGACACGA
This sequence comes from Erythranthe guttata, assembly GCF_000504015.1. The sequence continues at coordinate 183,982 of NW_012193163.1, forward strand.
ATAAGATGACAGAAAAATAACACACTTGCCAAAGATTACAAAGTTGCTATGTTTTGATTTTTGACTATATTTGTTCTTCTACACAGTGGTGATTCAAAATTGACTAATGTTGGCAAGCTACTGGAGGAGCATGGAAAACAATTCTTGGGGTCGAAATATGTGGATCCTATATCGAGCTTTCTCGATTTTCAGGAATTTTCTGTTTCATGCCCTGAGGTTAGAATTAATTTTTCGGTTAGAATTAATTTATGGTTGATCCGTAGTTACTAGAAAGAACATGAATCATTTACCTCTTTCCAATTTCTGTTCACTTCTTGTTCTTTCTTAGGTTTATTGGAGAACTTTATTTGACAAAATGAATATCTATTTTTCGGTTCCGCCTGAATGCACTTTACGTGAGGATAGTACTCATCCAGGCGGTCATTGGCTTCCACATGCATGTACTAATCCAGCGAACAATTGCCTACGTTTGAATGCTCAACGGAATCTCAATGATATTGCTGTGATATGGCGCGATGAAGGAGATGATGAAAATCCAGTAAATAAAATGACTGTTAAGGAGCTACGCTCGTCAGTTTGGTATGCTATTTTTTTCGTTTTAAGTGATTGACATTATTAATCATTTCTGATATTTTCGATGAACATAGGCTGTTCCTTTGAAACTTAAACTATAGTACCATGTGAAATTCGGTTAAGAATATTTTGTAGGCTTGTTGCCCATGCAATAGAAACTCTGAAATTGGAGAAAGGCTCTGCAATTGCAATAGATATGCCGATGCATGTTAACTCTGTGGTGATCTACCTGGCTATAGTCCTTGCTGGTTATGTTGTTGTATCCATTGCAGATAGTTTTGCACCATCTGAAATATCTGTAAGGCTCAAAATATCAAACGCCAAAGCAATTTTCACTCAGGTGAGAATCCCTTTTGTTTCACTATGAATGAAGGATTACCATATTTTTAATGCCTTTCTTAAAGTCTTATCGAGTGAGCCTGTTAATTGGCTTCATGGTACAAAAATTTCTTAATGTGCTGCTAAATGTATTATGTGCCGTTAATGTCGATGCTTAACTAAACCGTTTTTTTACTTTGATGGAACATCATAGGGAAAAGATTGTAGTAATTGTGTTTTCATTTGTTGAAACTTCAGTCTTCAAAAGTGGCAGTTGTATTATATTTGCAAAATTATTTATTGATGTGTTTGCTTTAGTTAATTGGAATGCTGCATTGTATGATTCTTTGTTTCAGTCTTCCTTTTTATTGCCTAACACCTCTTCAAAACTCCAACCTTTATTTCCAGGATGTCATCATTCGTGGTACTAGAAAACTTCCCTTGTACAGGTGATCTCTCTCTCTCCTCCCAAGAAAATTGCACATGTCTCCTGCAAAGACAAGATTTGCTGTTCTTTTTTAAGAAAATAGGACCAACTTTAATTGGTATGGCCCGAGTGGCACTACTCCAACTCAATGAAACAGCCTAACCATATTCGTGAAATCAGTATTAAACCATTGAGTCCTGATTTCAGTTCGTACTGCTATTGTAACCAGATTTCATGCTTGTCCACAATCCCCATAAAAAATACGCAATTTTTATGTAAAAATTTAAGAAGATATGTCTTTAAAGTCTGTATTTTAATTTTTTCTATGTGTAAGGCCTGACAACTATTGTTTGACATTGCAGTAGAGTTGTTGATGCTCAGTCTCCAATGGCAATTGTAATTCCCAACAGAGATTCGAATTTCAGCACGAAATTGCGTGATAATGACATTTCCTGGCAGAGTTTTCTTGAGAGAGCAACTGGTTTCAAGTAAGCATTCTTATCGATAAGGTTCTTTACACGCAACTTTTGTTTTTTTTTATCATAACTCTTTAACATACAGGAAACACCGTATGAGTCGATTGGTTTATACTAATTTTTAGAAATTAGTATCTATGAAACTTAAGTAAGCTTGAACTGGGAGTTTCAAAGCGGAATTTAAATCGAAGTTGGTTTACTGCTGTTTTTTTCTGAATTATTCTTTTTATTTCTTGTATAACGTCTTAATTTGTTTTGAGGGTTTTCTATTAACAATTGCATTTAGAAAAGAAAATATTACAAATAATATCTAAATATTCCACAAGTGATGATGTCTGTTCGACTTGCCACACTCAATTGAGCAATGCCTTTTCATCTCTTCAATTTGTTTCGGCATGTTATCTGTTTCAATAATCTTTTTATGGAATCCGCCAGCTTTAGGCTCTCATACAATTAAAATGTCCACTTGCAGAGAAGTTGAGTTTGTTGCTGTTGAACAAACAACTGAAGCATTCACAAATATTCTTTTCTCATCAGGAACTACAGGTATATATGAATTACACGTCTATCAGGGGTCAAATTTTACCTAATTGTTCTTCGGCTCACTTTTGGTAAAATTACGCGAAACATCAAAAGGGTCATCTTTCCCCTTGTCCAGAATATATGCAACTAAATAAAATCGAACATTTTGTCACGGCATAATTGGTGGAGTATTTGATGCCATGCCATTATAATTTGTTTGATCATTCTGTGTAATTTTGAATGCTCTGTTGCAAAAAAGTTGAAAATTTCTCTTAACCTGGTGTAAGAAAATATTTGAAGTGAGTAAATGCAATTAATTGCAGGGGAGCCAAAGGCAATCCCGTGGAGTGTTGCTACACCTTTGAAAGCCGCTGCAGATGGATGGTGCCACATGGACATACGCAAAGGTGATATAATAGCTTGGCCAACTAATCTTGGTTGGATGATGGGTCCTTGGCTTGTTTATGCTTCTTTGTTGAACGGTGCTTCGATAGCTCTATACAATGGTTCTCCCCTTGGTTCTTCCTTTGCCAAGTTTGTTCAGGTCTGATGACGTAGCATCTATTTTGCATCAGTAATACCTTACATAACACTCGAGTTTGGCTTTACTTTTTCCATTGTGTTTCACTGATTTGAAATTCAAACTGTACTTTCAGGATGCTAAAGTAACAATGCTGGGTGTCATCCCTAGTATTGTCAGGGCATGGAAGAATGCAAATTCCACATCTACTTATGATTGGTCGGCCATCCGGTACGTTTGAATTGCCATTGTCACATGTTCTTATTAAGCACTATGTTACGCGTCATAATTGATATCGTGTAGTTGCTTTGCGTCAACCGGTGAGGCTTCAAATGTGGATGAATACCTGTGGTTGATGGGGAGAGCTCAATACAAGCCTGTTATAGAGTATTGTGGTGGCACTGAAATCGGTGGTGCTTTTGTTACTGGCTCTTTGTTGCAGCCGCAATCTCTCTCTGCTTTTAGCACTCCTGCAATGGGTTGCACTCTCTTTATTCTCGGTGATGATGGATTTCCCATAGTAAGTAAGCATCTTTCTAATGTGCAGAGAAAGGAAACAAAATTACAGGATATTCTTCTAAGATTCTCACATATTGGTAATACATTAAGGCCTAGTGTGGTTCTTAACATAAAATTTAATCTTATGAAAACTCTATTATATTATTGGACCATGGGATGTCCTATAAATAATCTCCCAATAATCCAAGATTAGAGCAATTTTTTCCGCAATTGCAGGCCTGCCCGAAAAGTTATTAGACTAACCAACATATCCAATAAATTAATTTTATTAATCATTGTTAATCCTACCAACCAAACGAGGCCTAAATACAGTGAATTAGAAGATTAAGATTAAAATTTCTATTGAAAAGGACCGTATTTATTATTCTCGTTTCTTTATGCGAAGCCACAAGACGGTGCGGGAGTTGGTGAACTAGCACTTGGTCCGCTAATGTTTGGAGCTTCAAGAACCCTACTGAATGCCGACCACTATGATATCTACTTCAAGAAGATGCCACTTTGGAATGGAAAGGTGAACCAAGATTTAATCCTCTCGCTTACTTGTGTCACTTTTGCAATTAGTGAGAACTCTTCTATTTTTATTTTTCTTACAGACTTTTTTCTTTCCTTTTTATTTGTCCTAATAGGTTCTGAGACGACATGGTGATGTCTTTGAGCGAACTTCAAGACGATACTACCGTGCGCATGGCCGTGCTGACGATACTATGAATCTTGGGGGCATAAAGGTAACTTTTCCCACAATTGTTTTAACTTATAATGTTTTGAGCCCTATAAGTAAAATTGAGCCTCATGCAGAAAATCAATATAGTAGTAAGGCTTTGTTTGGTTGTCATCAGGGTATGCCATGATTAATTAAATAATTGGACGTTTGAAGTTTGGTTAGTCTAGTAACGTTTTTCAAACTAACCAAATTTTTGGGGTGGTCCGAAAATTTTGGAGGAAAATGAGTACTTATCTTGATTTACAGGATGATATAATGGAGAATTGTGTATTGAACACGCTAATCCAACCATACAAACTGAGCTCTCATAAGTTTGTATAATCCCATCTTAGCAACCAAACAAGTCCTAAATTTACTGTGTAATATGTATTCACCAGTGAGATATTTTTTGGTGGATAAAGATGTAATTTGTGTTTTTTTTTTCTTGCATGTTCATGCAGGTGAGTTCCATTGAGATTGAGCGCATCTGTAATATGGTGAGCAGTGATATCGTAGAAACAGCAGCAGTTGCGGTCCCACCGCCAGGTGGCGGACCCGAGCGGTTAGTAGTTGCTGTTGTGTTAAAGGATGTTGATAGAAAGCCATTATTGGAGATGAGTAATCTTGCAGCATCTTTTAATTCTGCCCTTCAGAAAAAATTAAATCCTCTCTTCAAGGTATGTATGATATTAATATATATATATACTTGCTCTCTACAAAATCACGCAGCTCAATTTTGTGATCGATTTTTTCTCTAAAAATTTGCAGGTTTCTGATATAGTTCCCCTCCCTTCTCTCCCGAGAACAGCCACAAATAAAATAATGAGAAGGGTTTTGAGGCAGCAGTTCTCTGAAAATGATCAGAATTCAAAACTGTGATTCAAATGTTAGATGAATCGACTTTATGTAATTTTGTTTCAGTATATAGGCAAGCTAGGATTATCATTTTCGTCTCGTGGCACAATAATTTGTGTAATAACACGAACTGATCTCAAATTCCAAATAATAGGGGGGCAACAAAGTTCAGCAGATTTGGAGATTTTGTTTACCAGTGATGAAGATAACTAGAAACTAAACAATAATCTTTGAAATTAATTTTTCATATAGCAAGGACACAATATTATCAGTTTTGATTAAAGTCCCTCAAACTCTAAATAAACCGTCTTAAAAGGCATAAATATACACACCTATTCTGAGTACTAGTAACTCACCCGAGCGATGCACAAAGATTGATTAAAAAAATCAAAATGAGTTCATGTAGAAAACCAAAGAAAAAAAAATATGTCGAGAATGTAAATAATACAATTGAACAAAAAATAAAAATTCGTATCTTAATTTATCAATAAAAAGTCTGCATAAAAAATAAATTGAGAACTTTTTAAAAACCATCCACGTTGAAATGTAGCAAGTAACTCCCAAATTGAAATTAAAGCAATGCATCAGTCTTGCATATGGATCTGAATGTTGTTAAAGAAGACCACAAAACTACAATCAGATTTACGATAAGAGGACGGATAACCTGTTATTTTTCATCATTTTCAATATATAAGTTGAACACATTACGTAGATAAAGAATACTGATATATATATATATATATATATATATATATATATATATATATATATATATATATATATATATATATATGTGAGGGTATAAAAAAAAAAGAATAATAATCGATTATTCGAGTGGAAATATATTACATGCTGCAAATTAAATTGAACATACATAGAGTGTACACATTGATATAATAAAGAAATATGAACATGTTATCGATAAATGATGTTTGCAAATGTGTACCTTTATATTCTTTCAAATACTTCTTTGTACACGATGTTTCTAGGAATACTGGACAACTCACCGGATTCGCCCTTTATTAAAATCTTTATTCAGAATCTACTCTTCACCCGAGACAACGCTATGTACAATTGATCGTGACTGAAAACAGGCCTTGGAAGGTACAATCAAACGTGCAAGAGAGTTTGGTCTTGACTTTTGTTGATTGTCATGGCAAATGATATAATCACCGGATATTGTCGTCTTTGAAATTTAACTGCCCATGTGGAATTCGATGGTATCAAAGTCATCCGAGGAATAAATACCATGTCACCAACAATCTTACCGGACAATACCTTGCAACTAATTACATGCATGCCCAATCTTTCAACTTGGAGACGAGTTCCATTGCACAAACCTCTCGCTTGATTGATATTCCTAATGAGCATGACATAAACGCCTTTCTTTAATTTCAGCTCATGCGGGGAAGACCGGAGCACGATATTGTATTGAGAAACTCGGTCGAGTAAATTTTTGCATTAATCTCGGAACCTGCTTCGTCCACTCATAGACTGTCAGAGCTCAGGTAAACCTTTTCCTCTTCTTCAATTAACGACGACAAATAATCGTTCACACACATAACACTCTCATTTGTAGGCCTCAGAATGGCCCTCCCCTGAAAGAAATCAGGATTGGCAATGTTATTCAGCAAATCCGAATACACGAACTTCATGAGCTCTGAAAAAGCATCATCCGAATCTCGAATCAGCATGTCCTCAGGAATTTCAACTGAGGCTTCACCATCATTGTAATCTTCAGGTTCTCCGTTTTCAATTCTCAGAAACCATTCGACAAATTCTCTTATTTCATCTTCATTAGACGAAGATGCGTCCGAATGAAGCCTCATGTTCTTGTGCAACCTCATGACACGACATTCTCTCCACAATAGTGATGAATTGATCGTAGCATGTACGATGTCTTGCCTAGATGCCTAAAGTACAACAGACAATATCTGTCTAAAGTCAACCAAGAACGATAACCTTATCACCAAAAGGTTTTTCTGAATTCAAAATCTATCGCATGGTTCTGTCCAATGCTTCAAAACAAAACCTATGCATTATCGGGGTTTCAATCCATATAATAAGTTTTGCTTCAATCAACAGCTCTGCTTGAGAAATTTGTTGTTTGATGCTGCAGGTGGAGCTCTCATGCACAATTATTAGGAGTTCAAGTCTAGAATGTGTTGTTTTACCATCCGAAAGGAGCAATGAAGCAATGCAACTCGAGGCAACATTAATGACAATGCCCTTCTCAAAACGAACAGTGGCGGAAAGTGTGTTCCAAATAAATGTCTTCCCGGTGCCCCCATGGCCGTACAGGAAAAACATACCTTCAATGTTCTTCGACACTGCTTTCATGATCGTGTCGTCAACTTTTTTCTGGTCAAGTGTTATCGACGATAAGAACTTTTGAAGTTCGGCACGCATTTCAGAGACGTTGTAATCCAATTCATTAAGTATTAACCTATTCTGTGTCGTCTATTGTTGACTGTATCAGTACATGCATAGATGCATAATTACGTAAACTCTTACCATTGCTCTGCAGTATTTTCTCAATCTCAATGACGGCGTAATTCTTCAAGCTATCATCCGATAAGGTTAACTCTCCACAATTATAAATAATGCTATGTAATACCAAGAATGTTGATTATTCAAACATACAAATAATAATTATATCGTTACGACAATTATCGTATATGAATTATTGTTTTTCAATTAGAGATATATCTGGATTATTATGACACTTTGGGTGTTTGTAAATCATGTCATTAGATAACTCCGACCAACATTTTCCCCATACATACTGCCTGCTCAAATTATTCGCCAATAAAAGAATAGCGAATAGTAATCTTGTGTAGTATGCGCTCGCCCATCTGCTTACTTCCTTTATATCGTCGATGTAATCTTTGTCTTTCTTCAACAAACCCAATACGTAGCATGCATCCCTAAAGGTATTGTAGACCTTCATATTCACACTTCTGAGTTCTTCATAGCTTCTGCAACCAACTTGAATATTAAGCAATAACCTCATATAGTAGTGGTCTCCCTTCCCTGAGGGAAGGTTATTAAGTCTTCCGATCGAAAATCCTTTTTTTGTGGCTCCCATGACATAGAATCATCATAGTAAACGAATTGTTGTGGGAAATCCGCGTACTTGATTGATCTAGCTTCCGGAAACCACTTATTTGCCTCAAACCATGCTAATAACATACTTTATTTGGTAGACGGTCTATTGACTACATTATGCAAATGTTGATTTTCGTGATACACAACCATTTGACAATCAGGTTGGTGGAAGCTCAAATGAATCACGGGGGAATTTCTCTAATGAATATGAAACACAAACAACCTCCAACTGGCCTCGCATGCAGATAAGTACGTGCAAAAATATTTTACAAATATATAAGAAAATGAAATCACATTAGTTGAAGTAAACATGAATTATTTAAAAAAAATATATAATATATTGTGAAAGAAACGAATATATACACGAATAAATATCAAGTAAAAAAAAGATTCATTTTGACGATAAGATAATTAACATCATAAGTCGGACATATACCTACAATCGTAGCACATCTTTATCTCATCGCGTCTTTGTTCACCGTCATTCGTATTACGGGACTGATAAAACGCAGCTATAACTCGATCATTGCCCTTGTTGACATATTTGAACATATACTTTATCGATTTGTTCTGGTTATAGAGCTCAATGTTGATGTGATTTCTGTATTTCAACAGTGGAGCACGATTGTAAGGAACGACGTACCCATTGTCAAATATTGTTTTCTTCTTTGTTACTGTCCGGTCGTCTTCCCTTCTTCTATACGAATGGTATCCTTCATCATCGGCCTCAATACATTGCACAAATCTCTTCGGAAAGCGCTTGGTGCAAATCCTTCATGCAGGGAGAATTCATGTTCGCATGTCCGCATGGTCCGTGGATCATGTATTTTTTTACCAACTTATACATTTTCCTGTCGCAAGTCTTATCGGGTATTTCGGCACATATTATTCGATCAATATCGTCCGAACATTTGGGTTTATTGTCGTTATGCAACCAAAGAAGAATGTGCGCATGCGGCAAACCACGTTTTTGGAACTCAATGGTGCAGACGTCTGCAAATTGAAATGAAATAACAAATTAAAATTATTATAGTTTGATAGCAATAATTAGATATTTTTAAAAATAAAATCATTTTATATATTCATATCATATGAAGTTTTAAATTATGATTTAAGAATTTGGTACTTACATGATCTAATATGTCCGAAAACATGTCCTTGTTTGAAATTTGAGATTAGAGTGTCCATTTTCATCTCTAACACTCGACAAAGAATATCATGTCGATCTTCAGGATGCAGATTCGTATCTCTTAACACTCTTTGTATTTCTGGCCACTTCGGGTTGCATGTTATTATTATAAACAGTGATGGAAATCCAATCCAATTGCACATCTGGAGGGCGTCCATGAAATTGTTAAACATATATCTGTGATCGTTTGTAAAAGTCGATGGAAGAACTATGCGCATTCCATCAGACGTGCTTTCACCATCACCCTTGATAATCATTTCCTGAAGTCCCTTATACATGTCAACTCTAAGCTTGTCCTGATTAAATCTAATGAAATTGATTCGTTGAGATTCTATCATTAAAAAGCCATCAACTTGAAACTACTGATATAGTTTTTTCCAGTCCAACAATACTTGATTCTCTCCATTTTTTTTTTGCATCCTGTATGCAAAAAATTCTCTCATGGTTACGCATCTTCGTTTCCCGTTACTATTTCACGAAGACTCTCTTAAAGGAATATCATCTATATAGCCATATTCACCGTAAGGAAAAATCAAGGGGTACTGTAACAGTAGATAAAGAGGGTGTAGTTCACTAATGCGATGAAGCCTCTTAGACTGCGTTTCAACCAAAATGTCCCTACGCCCTCCTGGTTATCGAAGTCCCGAACAATGAGCGTTGCAATTTTACTGGCATTTGGTAGATTATATGTCCGACCATCAGTACTTCTGCTCTTAACCAGTCTTAGTTTGACACGTCTTGCTCCATCTATAGCAATACGATCGCGTGCAACTCTGCATGACCGCACAAGTACGTTTGAATCATCAATCATATCTTTTATCGAAGACACTATTGACGGATCTAAATTATTAGAATTGTTTCCAGATCTGAAATATAACAGAGTAATAATTAGTGGTCATTCGAAAAAAAGATGACGCCAAAATATAGATAAACAACATACAATTTTTACCTGACAGTAGCAATTCGATTTTGAACTTCATTCTCTGTGTTGAATATATAAAGCTGTGAACATTTCGACGTTGTACCCTCCTCCGGTAATAAACTACCCAACAAATGGTAATTTTGAACGTATAGGAGAAAACGGATTTACAGCTGTCTATATTTTTCCACCGAGAAATAAAAGAGAACATCATATTATATGATCTTATATTATCTTGGAAGCTCCTACTGCGTCTATCCCTACCGAATAAGAGACTCGACAGTATATTTGGAGGATCCTTCAATTTGGGCAACTAGATTTTACCGTTCATGCAAAAAAGTGAAAATTTTGGCGATTATGTTTCACAGTGTCTAGTAAGTCTCTCTCCGTACCACATCATCGCACCGCATGATTGACAAACGCAATTTTTTCACCAAGATCGTTGTAACCTATGAATATTTATCAATGTATAGAAAAATGACGAGAATTTGTAAACGAAATGACTGATGCATAAACATTATTTGAATTAATAAAAAAAATATTGCGTACCGTCATACTCAGCAGAATCATCGCTATTGTCTTCATTTGAAACATATTCAAAATCTACAAAAACAAGCACATTAAGACGAATATAATTTTAATTCCCATATAGACTTGCTATTAAACAATTGTTGATGGTTACTATTCGACAAATGAATACTAATATTTACCTCCACTATCTCATAGTCACATTACAACGCGTCTATTGAATAAAAAAAAATATATAATAAATAATATACGAGTTTGTGTATATCATAACGCGTAATTATTTTTGTAAAATAACATATCGAGTAATTATCCATCCTTTCAGCATCATCAATACTGAGATTCTCTTGAATTGCAAAGGGTTGGTACATACACATATTAAATAACCAATCACATTAATCACGCCTCCATGTGGATCCATTGGTTCCACACTCATTTGCAGGAATACATCGTCTATGTATAAAAACATCATCGCATAAACCACAAAAGAAAGATTTGAAATCATTTTAACCATCCCACATGCAACGCATGATCCAGTGCGTTGAACGACTTTGATCGATTCCCTGCATGCGACGCGCATACATGGATCGAAACAAGGGTCAAAATATGCGTTGCAAAGTACACATAGTTTGAACTGAGCACAAACAAATTAAATGTTATGATCGTCATAAAGTACGAACGGCTTTGTATGATAAACTGTATGAAAAACATTAACAAATTATATTAAAATTAACAACCCGAAAGAAAGAAGTACAAATAGTACTCATATGTGTATATATAAAAATAATTATGAATATAAAAATATGTATATATAATTATAATAATCTATAAGTAAGGAAAAATGTAATATGAAAACATATAATACAAACATTGTGCACTTTATAATGGAATAGTGGTATTGAAAAATGAAATCAATGTGGAGGGGTTTAAATAGTATTGAGCATGAACCATATTTTATTGAAAACAAAATAAAAACTCAAAATATTTATAGATTAATAAACAAAATCAAATCAAACAAATAAAGGAAACAACCCAAAAAATAACTTGTAAAAAAATAAAGCAATATAAAACAAAAATTTAACTGTAAAGACAGTTTTTTTTAAATTGAATTTTGAATTCAAAATTAAACTAGAAAATATCATATGCAGAAAAAAGTCAAAAACTTGCCTTAGAATAAGATACGTTTCATATATTTAAAAAAAATCTTATAGTGATTAACAAGGGATTATTAGTGAAAACCCCCTAACACATTAAGTTAAATAAGAATGACTATACCCCTATTTTGCATATTAGTGAAAACCCCCTTATTCCATATTTCAGTTTAACATAAATCCGAATTTTTAGTGGTATACCTGTATTACCCTTAATTCAAATAACAAACCCTATTTTTTTTCCTCGCCATTTTCTCTCAACCAGCCCCCCACCTCTCTCCCGTTTCTTTCCCCTGCCGACGCTCCCCATCCACGCCCGACGTTGTCTCACGATCTTCCCCATTTTTCTTAACACATCTTCCTTCCCTGCGATTCCATGGTGAAGGGCGGCAACTAGCGTTAAACAGACCGCCGCAATCACTCTCCCCTTACGCCTCCGCCTCGCACCGCCATCTCCTCCCCCTTCCACCTCCGGTTCTCCAATAACCGGAAATTATCCATATCGATGAGATATTCGCTACAGAAAGCAAGGATGGTGGTGGTTTCAGCCACAACGGCGGCAGAGAAGCTGTAGAAAATGTATCCGGGGAGGCAAAAGATTTTTCTGGAGGAGATGGGATTTATGGCTATGAAACTGCACACAAAGGACCAATCGAAGGAAGAGGAGAAGGAGCCCCATGGTCAGCCTATTGCTAAGTGCGACCCTAATGTTGATGATTGTGAGTACTGAGTATACTTGAATTTGAGTTTTTATTTCTATGTTTTTGTTTGGGAATATTGGTGTTCTTTTATTTTATTTCTTTGTTTATATATGCTAATAATGGTGGTTTGCGATGAGAAAATCAAGAAATTACGAGAATGCTCCAAGCAAACTATTTGATCGGTCTTGATGTGTTGCGATAGTCATGTCGTTTTAATTTTGTTAAAATAGTTGTTTTTGTCATTTTTGTAGTTGTTTTTCTGTTTTTTATAGTTGTTTTGTACTTTTATTAGTTGTTTATGTTATTTATTTATATAGTTGTTTTTCTCAGCATTATATTTTAACTTTTTTATTACTTTTTGTAGTTGATTTATGACTTTTGTCGGTGTTTTTAATTTGCAGCTGGTGGACTGTGGACTTTTGTCGATATTCGCTCCCATTCTTGCATTATTATTGGTGGGTGGACTTGTGGAAGAACTACATAAAATTAAAGTTGTGTGTGTGATACTTATGGTGCTTTTTTTGTAGTTTATTACAATGATTTGTAAATGATTACGATAATTTCATACTTGAATTTGATAATTTATAGTTGATTTCATTTCGGTAATATAGTTGTTTTCGTACAACAATATAGTTGTTTTTACTATCTTTTAGTTGATGTTAATAAATAGTTGATTTAACAAATAGAATAGTTGATTTTGATAAATGAGAGTTGTTGGAGATATATAGTTGTTTTAATAACAGTTGTTTAATATAGTTGTTTTTAACATTAGTTGTTTTAATAATAGTTGTTTTATTGAAATATAGTTGTTTTAGCTGAAGATAAAAAAAATACTAAATTTTAAAAAAAAAAATATAATAGAAAGTTATAAAAAATATTTGTTTTTAAATATTATTTTTTAAATAAGAAATAAATAAATAAACGAAAATTAAAATTAAAATATAAAAATAAAAAGTGCATCTAAATATGGTATACTAGGTAGTGAATAGAGGAAGGGTAAATTTGAGAATAAAAAAAAGATGGGTCTCTCACTAATAAAGGAAAAGGAGCTGGACCCATGCTTATTAAAATAATGTTAGAGGGGGTTCTCACTAATAGTCCCGATTAACAAACACATGTTATATGATGTGTAATTAGTTGATTTGAAGAATATTGAAGAATCTTTATTGTTGATTAGGTATTTTCCATAAATTAGTCATGGCAATTAAAATCAATCATCTTAAATAATAAGAATTGAAATTATATAACATAAATTTAGGAAATTGATTGACAATTTATGGTAAATAAAAATTTGAAATCCAAAAAATTTAAATTTCAGATTAAAATAATCGATTTTAATTTGAAATATGAAAAAAAAAAATTCAAAATATAATAATGTATTATTACAATCGTCGTCTTAATCTAATAATGTATTAATAAAAAAATAAACAAATTTTATAAATTAATCCACTATAATTGATTGAACTTATAATGGAAATACGCAATTTCAAATTATTATTAAGAAAAAATATTGTATATTTATTGAACAGTGCAGTGTGAAAATAAAACATTTTTGTTAATAAAAAAAATTATTGAATGGGTATTCGAATATTCCAATATTTTGAAAAAAAAAACAACTGTATTCCTTTAAAATTATTTGAATATTAAAAAAATATATTTTACTGAAAATTATTTGAATATTTGTAAAAAAATTGAGTATCCTGATTTTTTTTAAAAAAGATAGTCAATAAATATATTTTGGAATATTTAAACTATAAATAAGATAATATTTTTCGAATTTATAGAATATTAAATTTGGAAATAATATATATGCATGTGGTAAATGTTTAAATGGATGTACAAAGGTTAAATAGGAAAGAACTTAAATACATACCAAAATAAAATGCCAACTAACTAATTGGGGAATATAAACTCCAACTAAGCAATTTGGAGGTATGACATAGACATTTGCCACATGTCATTGATGTAGGATATAAATCCTCTTTTTATATTATACATAGATTAACGAAGTAAACTAATATAATTGACATATAAGTGATTTTGAGTAGATATTATCTTCAAATTTGGTGAGATTTAGGATTGTACATGATTATTCAAATTCAGTGAAATTTTAGGATTAGATAGAATTAGTGAGAGTTCTTGAGAGTTTTGGAAGTTTTGGGAGGTTTGGGAGGGTCAGAGAGACAAGAAAAAAACATATTGTGAACGGTATTCATAATTTTAGTATCGCGAAAATCATTTCAGATTATTTTATTATAGTTGGTATAATTAGGGGAGTAAATTGGAACAAAATTTCCAATTTCCGCCGATTCCGATAAAAAAATATCGATTTTGGAACATTTTTCAATCAGACTTCCGATTTTTCCAAAGTTATTTGGATTAAAATTGGAATATATATGAGATTCCGATTCCCGATCTGATTAAAGTTCCGAAAATAATTCCGATTTTTCTTTTGAATATTTCAATTAAAATACCAATATTATTATGTATTTTATATTTAAAGTGATAAAAAATTGGAAATTTCGATTTCCGATTTTTTCCCATTTTTTAGAACGGAATTAGAAATAGTTTTTTACTTCCGAATATAATTAGACTTTTTTCTTTCGAAATGGCTAATTTTGATCCATTCATTCCAATTTACACCCCCAGATATAATAGTTATCTTATCTTATATAAAAGAAACGCTAGGGTATTGTAAGAAACCTAATGACATATTTATAAAAATAAATTAAGTTATGTGTTTATATAAATTTTTTTATCTCCTATTTTGCAGCCATTTATTTCTAATTAGTAAAAATACAGTTTCTGATGCATGCACCACAATTTGATATATAGAAGCAAAAAAAATACATTGAGCTTCAAAATGTGGAGCTCGAATGGAATAAAATGGGTCCAAAATTAAGAATATTTCATATAATTTAGAAGATTCCACTAAATTTGAAACTGCAAAAGTGAACGTAGAAGAAAATTTATAGTTGAATGTGATTGTAATTACCCAAATAGGAGGGATTTTCTTAATCTGACAATACATGAAGGGTGGTTGTAATTTACCCTACTTATTAATTGCAAGGAGCAAAGTAATATTTGTTCTTTTGCCTCGGAATTTCATGAAAAACGTTTTTACCATTTTATCCAGAAAACGAAGAAAACAAAGCAACAAATTAAACCCAATCGGAATAGCAATCAACTCCTCTCTCTCTGGCTTTGCTGCCCCCTGCTCCGCTCCAGAGGGTTGGGTTGATACCTATATTTCGTCCTTCAATTCCTCCATGGTCTTTCTATAATCAACCAATTCGCAGATTTCAGATACACGGCTAAACGAGTTTCTCTACTTCCAACAATTTAAGCTAATGTCGGCTGCTATTCTCTCTAACCCTACATTTTCCTCCTCTTTCCATGGCCGTCGATTGTAAGATTTTTTGTTTTCCTTTCTTATTATCATCTTCTCCTCCAATGTTTTTATTTTTTCATTTTTATAATGATTTTGCAACCAAAAAACAATTAGGTTTCCTCTTTCCTTTTCTTTGTTTTTTTTCAATTAATAATTTTTTTTTTGGCTAATTTGGTGGTCTGGGTACAGATTAATTCGAGGCAATTCGAAAAGGAGCACGCCGTGCCGCTTCACTTTTAAGAGCCCTAGATGTGCCGTCGATACACCCTATGAAGGTGAGTCTGTGTTTGTTGAAGTTTTTTTTTTTTTTTTTTTTTTTTTTTTTTGAGGACGTTCGTTATTTTAAAGCGGTTACATACATCATCCATGAATAAAATTCAATTTTTTTATTCTCTCTTTAAAATAGTTATTTTTATAATTCAATTTGTTTTTTATGCTCTTATTTTTGGAATTTTGATTGCTG
This sequence comes from Erythranthe guttata, assembly GCF_000504015.1. The sequence continues at coordinate 200,339 of NW_012193163.1, forward strand.
CAGTATCTGTGATGTGAAATGGTTTACAAAGATGTTTAATGGAGTTGAGTTTTGGCTTAGGTATATCATTAGGAACTTAAAATAATCTTATACACTACAATTACTATAACTGTCATATCTTGGTGATGAAGGAGCGAGTAACATATGCAATTTCATATTGTTTTCTAAACTCAAATTTTAGATATAACCGCCCCCTAATTTTCCCTTTTTTTGAGTATATGTAGGTAATATTTCAAAATTTCCCAGAACTAGTGTGTGGGATCCTTATAAGCGGCTGGGTGTAAGTACGGATGCTTCCGAAGAAGAAGTTTGGAGTGCTCGGAACTTTCTTTTGGACCAATACGCAAGCCATGAGAGAAGCGCAGAATCAATAGAGGCTGCTTTTGAGAAGCTATTGATGACCAGTTTCAAGAATAGAAAGAAAACAAAGATCAACTTGAAAACAAAGCTAAAGAAGAAGGTCGAAGAGTCTCCACCGTGGGTTAAGAATTTGCTCAGTTTCGTCGAGGCCCCCCCTGCGGTTATTGTGTTGAGAAGGTTGTTCCTCTTTGCTTTCATGGCGTGCTGGAGTGTGATGAACTCTGCTGAAGCTGGGCCCGCTTTCCAGGTCTGTTTTTCGTATCTGCTCGAACTCCACATATATTGAAGTGTATGTTTCAGTAAACACTTTCTGAACAATTTATTCGATGCTACTGTTTTTATTTATAGCTGGTTGGTTGGTACATTTTTAGTTTCGGATCTTTTGATGGGTGCCGTGAAATATTAAAACAATTGATAGAAATGAATAAAATGTTACAGATCATCATAGGTAAAGTGGGAATATATTCGTTCCAAAATGTAGTCTTTCATCACTTTCACAAATAGGTATTGCATTTCTTCTATTATCAAATCAAGATTATCTATATTTATTAATGAATTTGAAAAAAAGGTAAGGTGTTTTACACAGTTGGATTAATCCCAATTAAAAAGAGTAGTTAATACCACGCCAATTAAATTTTAGGTCTCTGAGCTTGAGGAGAGCCAAATAGCTCCTATACTATTGCTTATGGCTGTTAGGATTGTAAAGAGATATAAAAAATTCATCACTGTTGTTTCGTAACTTGTTATGGTAACTACCACTTCGTATCGTCCAAATAGGTTTACTGCTGAAGGATATTAAAATTAGTAAAGAGGAGTGAGTTATTGCTCGATTTATCTCTCATAGAAGCGTTAATGCTCTACCTCTCACTCATGAAAGCATATTATTGCTCTACTGCTCCCTGTTGCATTATAAAATTAGAAAAATGTATGCCACATGGGGAAGATATTAGGATATTAAAACATGAATTTCATGGGATGCACATACTGATTGTTTGACCAAAAATTTCATGGCAAACAAGAACTGCAACATTTGTTTGTTAGTTTTCAGATGTGGGTGGTTCTGATGAAATACTTTAAGCTGAAGAAGTTTTGTTTATTGCATTTTAAAAAAAGCAAAAATATGATACTTGTGGAAAGACGTTAGAATAGATAAACATGAATCATCATTAACTATTTCATTAAGCAAAACATGAATTATTATTAATATTTGTTTAGTAAGCTGATAATTAGTTGGCCATGATTCTGTAATTTAAAGTGCTTTAAAAAAGGGGAAGGATTGAAAAAAATGCAAGTGATAAGAAAAGGAAATGATGAAAAAGAAATACAACTTCCATATCTATGATCATTACAAGTACGGGCAAGCATATGTGCTTGGACATGGAAACACTCACGTATGGTTGCATACGATTTTTTCAATACCAAAATATGACAATATGTGCATATACAATAATTTCACGGCATTGTTCTTTCCGTACAGGTGGCATTATCTCTTGCGGCTTGCATATACTTCCTCAATGACAAGAACAAAAGCGTGCCTAGAGCAGCCGCTATTGGGTGAGTTTTTTTATTAGAAAAGTTTCACGTGCCTACTACTCTACTTTACTCTGTCTTGGAGATCGATTTCTGAAATGTGAAATTTTATGTATGCAGATTTGGAGCTCTTGTGGTTGGCTGGATTTGTGGTTCTTTCTTGGTTCCCCTCATTCCATCTTTCTTATTGCAGCCCACTTGGACTCTCGAACTTCTTACATCCCTGGTAGCTTACGTTTTCCTTTTTTTGGCATGTACTTTTCTCAAGTGAAAACACCTACACAATCTACGATGTTGTCGTTAGGTTTTTAGAAATTGCAATAGTTGGTTCAGAAATTCCATTTGCCTGAACTATGATTGATCGATTATGTACCCCGAGTATTTCACGAATATTCAAATTCACTGTTGTTATAAATGCAATCCGAGTGAGTTGGTTTTCTTTATCACTCGATCTCCTTCTAGTGACTTTTCATTTTGCTTTTTGAAATGTGCTTGGTTAAAGTAAAATTAGAATGTGAATGAAAAGGGCATTTTTATTCCCTTGGCTAGAAGATGAAACAAAAAGGTTCATAATTTCACATAGCAGAAGTTTGTGGCAGAAAGGATAGGCAACACTTGCCTCGTCTACCAAACGTCGGGTCCAGACAGAACCCATCCCGCGATACGAGCTAACCCATTGTCAACCCAACCGGTGGTCAACTTCCCTTTTTTCTTTCTAATTTCTTTGTTGGTATTTGCATTTTCATTATAAAATATAGAAAAAAGTATCAATTAAATATAAAACAACAAATTACGTCGATAACACACGATTTATATTTACTTTTTAAAAAGCAGAAATTTATTTGTGCAACTTGTTAGAAGTTTGTGTAGTTTTTCAACAACTGGGAATTTTAGTGTTCAAACACTTGTGTCGAAAATGCAATTTCCAAAATTGAAATATATAAAATCAAGTTCATTATCACAAACTTGTTCTAACTTCTCCCAATACTAATTTATAAAACACCGAAAAAAAAAAAAAGAGTAGCAACTAGTTATCTATATTTTGTCATCAGATCCAATGAGAATGATAACGTAACCCATCAAAGTTTACAACTAAATCTATTTAGTTTAATATACCTCTCCTCCCTCTATCCTTTGTTCTACGTGGTATTTCTTCAAAGACCTAGAAGCTAATAAATTAATTAATAAATATATAATGAAGAGAATGAAGAATCAAGCATAGTAATTTCTGTATTTGGTATATCCATAAGCCTGGTTATTCCTCAGAGCACAACACCCGATGGAGTATATGATGGTTAGAGATATGAGAAGGCATGTATTCGCTATGGCAAGAATATTCCATTCCCTCCTCACATTATCAAGAGCCGCCATTTTGCACGACTCGCAGTTGAAGCAAAGCTCCGTTTGCTCGTTGCTCCATATCTTGCAATCCGGTTCTGTTACCGCTGGACCTTTTTCCGGCATATTCCAGCTCGTCGAGTTCTGCATTTGCATCCCGCAATAACTTGGCGGCTTGCAACAACCCGACTGCATTCATGCATCCATGCATGCATAATAATCAGGAAACCAATAAAATTATAATATTAGGGTTTATTGCATTGAGCACCCTGTGTTTACTCTAATTGTTAGAAAGAAAACTGTTCCCGTAATTAACATATATTACCAAACAACCTCAATAATTCAATTTTTTTTACCTGCTAAAACCTCACCATAATTTGGGAACTTGCAATGCATCGTACAGGGTTGTTTGCTAATATCAATAACGTAACATAGGTAGTTTTTTAGCAATTCGATATATTACCAGGGTATACTAAATGCAATAAACTCGATATATTATGTTACATTCCAACAAAATTGTAAAGACATATGATGACGAGTTAATTAGATGCATGAAATGAAGAAGTATAGTCCTTTAATTAATTTATGTTTGTATCAAACTCTTAGAGTAGCTATTTATAAGCGAAGGAGTCTTGTTTATAACGTGTATCCTTCGTTCCCAATTCCGATTTATTGGTTTTTTCAACACTTTCAACTAGACCAAACATTTATAAGTTATCTACCTTTATTTCTTTTCTTAGTTTGCATCCTAGATAATTCGGCTATTGGGATAGTAAGGATCGAAATCAACGTATATAACATTGGATATTGATATCGTCATATCGAATTATTATTCCTATTTATGTTTTCATTATATATAATACATGCTACCTTTATAATAATATTGATCATGTATTCGTGAACTGATGAAATGAAATACGTACGAAATGCAATAGAGATTTTCGTACATATATCATGCATGCTGATGCACGTAAAGACTAAAAGGCATCGTCGTCATATATGACAAATAGAGGAAAGAGAAATACATTAGAAAAGATGAATGACCTGAATGGGAGATATTTTCGGTTTGTAAAAATCCTCAAATTCTTTGCCAACAACTTGATCAACCGTATTAGTAGCAGCGCAAAGTCTCATGTCGACCAAACAGCTCTTAATCCTATCCCACTTCTCACCATTAATCACATAATTCTGCATCCACCAAGAATAATCACCCAGCTTGTGATTATTAATCGCCATCCCAGTCTCTGACGATACCACATTCCCAATCCCTTTATTCGTCACCACTATCGCAAATACGGTGAAAATTACGAGCCCGAAAATCAGCAGAAAAAGGGTTATCAGATAAATCCACATGAAGAAGGAGACCCTACAGCAAGCCCCCAAAAGCCCCGCCATCGATACCCCCATGAGGGCCCCACCCACCACCAGAAGAGGCATTCTCAGGGACGCCTCGCATGGCGATCCTATTTTTACGTAGAACAAAAGGGCGAACCCTATGGCGCCGATGGATAATATTAGGGTTAGTAGATTAAGCAATGTGATTACCCCATTGCTTATGCGAGCCATTCAATTTAATTTTATTTATTTTTTTGGTTATTAGATTTGATCAGATCACTAGAGATAGAAGGCAATAACTACTCTAGGATCTGCATGCAGACTTTCTCTTGATTTTTTTTCTTCTGTTTATAGCTCTCTCTTTTTATTTATTTTTATTTTTTATTTTTTATTTTTTAATTTTCTTTTCTTGAATATGGTAAAGGAGAAGGAGAAGGATGAAGAGAGGAAAAAAAAATATGGGAAAGAGGGTGGAGATTGATGATTGTTTGTTCTACAAATTAAAGGTGCAAAATGGATGTTAATTGCACTAGTGAATTATAATTATTTATTTTTAGAATGTCTCTTAATCATAACTACAACCGTTCGTTCATTCCGTGGGACTTAGTAATGTTGAAATACAATACACTTTCTAGAATTATTCACATGCATGTATATATTGTTATATGTGAGGTATTTTTTGAAATGCAATATATTGGACATAGTTTTATGAATGAAAAAGAAGTCGATGCAAGAATTAAATTCTTTCACCGTAAGACATTATTGGCCCGTATTAGTGCTAACGGTTCTAGCCAATAGTCCTCAAAATACAATAACTTGTGGGTATTCGAGTTTGCAACACAACCGGGCTCGAAGTACAGGCGAACAAAATATGAGCTTTGGACTTTCTAAACCCGAAGAAATGGATTTGATAATTGCAACAATATATGAGATGCTATGATGAAAAGTGAATTCAATTTATGTATTGAATTCCATGTGAAAAATGAATTAATCAAATGGTGGAATTTAGAATTATTTATAGTTCTCAAAGGTTATGACCAAATGTCACAACTCTTAGGAATTGAAAAGGTACCACACATTTTCACATTAAACACCTATTTCTCAAATGGTCTTTAAACAACTCCATGCATGTTTTTCAAAAGGTGACTATTCACCACTTCATTTTCCATTTATTATTTTAAGTGACTTTATTAATTTCTCATTCATTAAAAAATAATTTTGAGAAACTAAATTTAATCCACTTAAATAATCAACTCAACATATATAATGTATAGGTTACATGAATAGGCAAATACATGATACATGATAGTTAGATACATTATTATTATCTAGTACTTGTATGGTTGCATTTGTAATTCAACAAGTTTTAGTAAAAGTAAAATATGAAGAAAGAGATACGTACTCCTCAATTATTAATTTCCTTATTAATCTAGTTCACATAGTTTGGTAAAATATCCAACAAGCTAGAGTGATAATTGAAATTATTGTAGCACATGGATCACAAATATTTTCAAATATGCGGTTGATGATTTATTTATGATCTTTGCTTTGTTTGAGTTGATTTATAATTTTTAGAAAATGTAATGTTGGATGCTTGGTACATAGTATTCATCATCCAGGATATGGTTCGCCACAACCGATATCAACCGGAAAGACCGTAGCGGAACGACATGAACAAATTTTTGCGACGTTGTGGAACTGAAACGGCGAACTTATGTAATATTGATGAACCCTTAGTCATTGATTATACCTTTGTGTTAAGTTGATTTCCCGACCGAGCTCTATCGTGCTCCACCTTGTGAAGTCCGAGCTCCGTCGCACCATGCACCACCGGGGTAGACACTTGATTCAAAGGACTGGTCTGGTGCCATGGGCCAATATATGAGCCAACATACTACTTTCGAGACCAAAGAACCATGAGAATCTGTCTGGCCCATACGAGCACAAAGAACCATGAGAACTATGGATCATTGGAATATGATTTTTTTGAATAATCCGTAAAATATTTTTAATGGGCTGAATTAGTTTCATGATTTACATTTCAAACCTCTAGAATATTTTTATTTATTGTCATTTTTAACTGATATAAATTTATAGATTTTCTTTTATCAAAATATGTAAATTAAAAATAAACATGCATCTTTGATAATAAAGAAATTATATGAAATTCTTATAACCCGTAAAATGAAACTACATTTGATTTAGTATGTCTTCGTAGTATTTTTATGAAAAAAAATGATAAGATCGATGATACTTTCATAAATGATATTCAACTGACAAAACGAATTGAATGATATTATAAAAAAACAAACACTTAAAATTTTGGTAGTAATATGTCAACTTTGATTTTTTATTTTTATTTTTTATTTTTTCTGTAATGAAAAACCCGCAGGCCGCAACCAATTCTATATAGGTGCATTGGGTAAACCTACACTCTCGTATAATAACTTGTAAACCATACAATAGACGTAAACCACAATAGGCTAATCATGTGTGACAAGCTCCACCTAGCGACCGTTAGCAAGGGGATTCGAACATGGGTCAATTGACACAAGCTCACTTGCTCCAACTGCTAGGTCATCCCTTGCGGAACGATTATTTAGCTAATATCTTATATTGTTTGAGTTTTATTGCATTTATCACCTATGTGTTTACTCTGATTGTTAAAAAAATCCCCGTATTTCAAATATTATTAAAAAAAACCCTCTGTAATTCAATTTTATAAGCAATATACCCCTTAAAACATACTACTGAAGAGGTTGTGTGCTAAAAAATGCACAAGAAGAGTATTGATTTCTTATATTTATAACACAAGAAGTTTAATAATTCGGTATAAAAGAGGGTTACTAAATGCAATGTAAAGTCTTCAACACGCTTTGTTAGCTGGCATGACTTGCAGCTGTTGGTTTATTATTTAAAATTATTAGATCTCATTTGCTAAGTGTGCTCCCAAGATGAGAGCTCACTTTCTAAGTAAGGGTAAATATGCAATCCCCCCGTCAAACCAAAAATATTATGAGTAAAATCCATTTGACTTTCAAGACTTTTGCCAACACCCAAAGTCCAATCTTAATTAGTGATTACCCCCTCAATAAACGTGATAAGACGGAACTACCTTTACCAGTAGTTTTGAAAATAATTGCAATATTTATTTTCCATAACCGTCTCACGTGATTGTAGGATTATATTGATTCTCTCTTTATATTTCCCTATCTCTCTTTCTCTTTCCTTCTCTCTCTCTCTCTCTTGCAATTTTTCTCTTTTTTTAATCTTTTTTCTTTCTTCTTCAGATCCATAAACCGCCGCCGTCGCGCTCCTTCCTCTAGATTTACATCGCCGTCGTGCCCCTCATTCTTCCTCTTTTTCACACCACCATCGTCTGCTCACTAGCTCAGTGAAGCACTTCTGCTTACATCGAAAACCCTAACGGAGACCAGTTTTTCCGCCGCGCCACCCAAGCAGCAACGACAATGGTAACTCATCTCTCTCCTTTTCATCTATCCATTTTCTCACATCCACGTTCTCCATCAAACCACCACTCGCCGATGGAGACCACTCAGCCGCACACGGCGGGGCGCCAGCTTCCGATTCTCCTTCCGAAGAGCGGACGAAAAAAGAGGAGAAAAATCAATTTTTTGAGAAGTAGCAGTTTTCGTGCAGAGGCCAGATCGGAAGATCTAACCGTCGGATCGGGTTGATGTTTTTAAATAGGATTCGTAACACATCAATATACCTTGTGAACATAGGAGATTGAAATCATAATTTTCTAAATATAGATCGGATCTTAAAATTCGTTGCTGTTTTTGTTACTGAATAATTCGAAGCAACTAGATTGGACACATTTTTCGTGCAATTGAACCGTTGGATGTGGCCGAAATTTGGGTAGAGTATTCCGAGAATATATTCTTATATTCTGTATGGAGGAGATTGAATTTGATGCTTCCTAGATCCAAATATAAATTGTGAAAGTATCACAATTTGGTGAGATTTTTTTTCATTTTTTACTCTTCACTCTTACAGATTTTTTATTTAAAATTTGTTCAGGTCATTTTTGTTTGATTTTGATATTCCAATTGTTGTTAGTTAGGCATTTATTTTTGTTGAAAATATGCAGTGTGAGCATTATTGTATATCCGATGAGGAAACTTTGGAATAAATGGTGGCGGTGGCTATGAAATGGACTAATGAAAATGGAGCAACTTGCAAGCCAAATGATAAGAATGAGTTTTTTAGTCATAAACATAATAGTCATTTATGGTCACATATATAGTCATATTTAAGTTTTGTAATCGTTTGTCTTTTTCGATTTCTCTCTTCTTCTTTTTTTCTTGCAAATGTGAACATATACTTTCAAATTTGAGCAGCAAAAGTAACATGACTATAATCATATTCAAATATGACTATTGTTCAATATGACTGTAGTTATATTCGAATATGTTATATCTTCTCGTTTCAAGTTGACTTGTAATAACAAGATTCAAATTATGATCTTTTGTGTGGATGTTGATTGGATTATTTTCGTAAATAATAGGCAGTTTTCGTATTTTTATATAATTTGGTAAACATGACTGTACTAGACTATATAATCAGAATTTTTAAGTTGAAAATATAAAAAACTGCAATATAAAGCGAGAATATGACTACAGTTGATATAGTTACATATAGTCATATTAGACTCTAGTCATATTCAACTATAGTCACATTCGGCGCAGTAAACCTGCCGAGAAAAAAAATCATTTTTTTGTTTAAAAAAAATTAAAAAAAATACTTTTATTAAAAAAATATTAAAAATTTAAAAATTAAAAATAAATAAAAAATGCTAAATAAAGTCAATAAATAATAAAAAATAAAAAAATCACTTTTTTTTTAAATTTGGTAGCAGATTTTTAGGGATAACTAATTCACACAAGGGTAACATTGGGAATAAAATTTCTAGGGTGTTATCACAAAGATTTAAGGGGTGGAAATATCACCATTTCTTAGCTATATGAGGGGCTTAAAGATTTAAGGGGTGGACGTATCATCCCCCTCTCTCTCTCTCCATATAAATTTTTAGTCAAATAAAAAATATGAGTACTAACTTTTCAAAAAATCTCTCTCACATAATTAGGGTACTCAACAAGCGGATAAATCGTAAATTAATGGTTAATTTTTTTTTTTTTATGTTTAAAAGATATTATTTGGTAATTTCGTGCGTTCGAGATTTCAATGGCTTTACCTAACATAAACCCGTTTTATTGTTGATAAATAATTTTTAAAATATCAATTTTGCTAACGTAAATTTCATTTTTGTTGGTCAAAAACTTTCCAGAAAAACAAGTACTATAATTTGAAGTTATTGTTGACATTGTTTCTAAATTTATTTAAACTAATTTAAAAAAATCTAGATAATTGACGTATATGGAAAGTAGCAAAGTTAAATTACATGGAACATTTGATTAAATTATTATCCAAATTCTTGAAACATGAAGTGTTTAACCACATTTAGGGGTCGAAATCGGGCGGAACGAATCGGAAATGGCTGTTTCGAAAAATTTTCAATATTTTTCGGAAGTTAAAATGCGTTGCAATTTCTGTTCCAAAAAAATTGGAATTCAAAAACCATTCGGATTTCGAAAGGCCACGAAAGAAATTGGCGGAATTTAGGAAATTTAAAAAATTGCATTAATTTATAATCTCTTGAAACAAACTCGTACATAATGAGAATTTTCGCAATTTTTTCACTCTTTTTGGGCATTTTAATTCTAGCGAAATTGCATAATAATCAAAAAAGTAATTCAACAAAAATGCAATAAATAAAACCATATGTAAAAAAAAATAATATGCAACACAAAGTTTCTGATATAAGAAAAAATGCAACATATAGTTCTGATACCAATTAATTGTTTAAGATTTGTATTTTATTTGACCCTTATTCATATTTTTCATATAAGGTATAACATACATTATATTATGGAATTTAAAAAGTATATCATAAAATTACATTACATATTTCAAAAAACAATCAAAATATTCGTAACTAAAGTCGGTCAGAAATTGTAATTTTCGGTAATTTTATATACAATTCGAATTCCGTGCCAAAAAAAAATGGAAAATCGGAAATCGAAATGAAAAATACGGTTTCAAATTCTGATATTTTTTTATCGGAATCGACAGAATTCCAAAATTACATTCCGATACCACTCAACATTGCATTTTTTACTTTTCGTTTTCCTTTATTTTGTTTTATGAGATATATGTATGAATTATGATGATGTTTTTTGGTGGTCATATGTCTAATGGTTTTAAAATTATTAAAATATGTTATTGAAATGATGTTTAATGATATGTTAATTATAAATGTATTAAGATTGTTCGTACTAGCTTATCATCAAATCAAGTTAATTAACTGTTGAATCTTTAATGTATTAACAAAGATTACCCAATTAATTTGCTAAGCTTAAAATTATCCATTTATCTATTCTTTTATTTTATAATAATAAAATTTATTTATTATTTGAAATATATATTAAACATTGTAGATTAATGTACATTTTGGTAGAACTTTATACATAATATGCAAAATAGTATATTTTTAGAGTTAATTAAGGATAGTTTGATTTAACTTCATAATTGTTCATATCTTGAAATTTTCTATTATACAAATAAGAGTTTTAAAAAAATAAGATCATTTTAACCATTAACGTGGAGTCGTGGACAAAAACCCATACAAATATTGTATTAGTGGGTAAACAATTAATATTTTATTGAATTTTACTCCAATATTTTATTTGATCGTTCATATTACACAATAACTAACAACTTATTTTATATAAAATTGATAATATATAATTTTGTTTATTTATAAAGAAATTAATAATGTTCAATTTTAAATAGACATAAATTAACGATTGTTACAAATTTTTAGAAGGCTTCTACTTATTACTCAGTCCGTCCCTTTTTATATGTTGTTTTTTCTGGTTACGCGTAGATTAAGATATTTAATAAATATGTATAGATTATACCAAAAATAGCATAGTAAATACTAAAATACCCTTGTCGTTAATTATTTTATAATTAAATAATTAAGAGTGATAAGGGGTAAAATTGATATAAAAGCAATTAATACCTTATTGGAACTCTAAAATAACAAACAATTTGGAAAAAAAAACCCAAAGAGACATATAATAAGGGACAAATGGAGTAATATATTATGTATTTGTTGTTTATTTGAATTCTTAAAATAAAAATCACAATTCATTAATTAGTGTGTCATGCATGGTAATTTCCATTCTAATTTGGTAGGAAAAAAGTGATTATACTAATTAATTTGATTGATAATTTAAATCACATAAATAAAGGAAGAATGATTTTTATTTTTTTGATGAGAAGGAAGACTGATTTTTGAATGATCAAAGTGTATTTAAAGTTGAGATTCCAAATAGTTAGAAGTTAGAACTATATTATTTGAATAGTAAATAGGGGTTTTTATGCATAAGTCCTGACCATTCATATTTATTATCCTATGTTCAGGGGTTATATATCTTTTGTCAATAAGCTCTTTCCTTTAATATGTATTATAAATAAAGGAAATGTATATGACAAAATTACTCTCAACCCTTTAAACTCAATTCTTAATTGTAACCCCAGTTTAACTTTAATTTAATCAATTTTGACCACAAAAAAAAAAAAAAATCCAATTTTAACTTTTTTTTAAAAAAACTTTTTTTCTTTTATGAAATTCTTTTTTTGCCGCCGGTTTCTGGCGTTGACTTTTCCGATTTTTTTGGTCTGCCTTTTCCGCCGCCGGTTTCTGGAGTTGACTTTTTTCTTTCCTCTAAAATCTTTATCCGTTTTTTTACGTCCAACACTGAACGTTGACTTTAATTGTACTGTCATTAACAGTAATTATACTGTCGCTGACAGTAATTATATTGTCATTAATTGTACATTTACGTAATTGTATTGTCGTTGACAATACAATTACTGTGACGTAGAGAATAAATAGCTTCTTTAATGGCCATAATGTTTCCATGAGATAATGAAATATGTACGTTATAATAACCATCTATCAAAATTACATGTGCCTCATCTATTTGCCAAAGATGTCTTACTACTAGACATGAAATTTATAAAGTACGACTTATGTATAAGGATAATATGTGCAGTTGCACAATCTGCCAGACATTTATCTCCACATGTCATGTCTAGAGAGTTATATATTTTATTTACATATATTCAGTACTTCATGTACTAAATAATTGATTTAGAACATATAGTCACATAAATATGTGGTCCATAGCATAAATTAAACATAATCAACATACAAATATGGTTCATAACTTCAGCATATGAAATCCAATAAACTGATAAAATAGAGACATAAAATGAGCATAATGCATATTTCATGAAATCAATACTCTTATCATTAATTTGGTCAGATGTGCCCAAGTATGGGTGTTGAGGAAAAAGTTCCATATTGAGAACGTTGGCATCTACGAAGTTAGCCTTTGCTGGTGCATTATTATTTGCATCTCCATACATTATGTTCCTTGCACTACAGGTGATCGACAATGGCCATGTCCACCACATATATAACATGTCTCTATATTTTTATTCTGATTCCAAAAAATAAAAATTCAACTATTCGTTGCATCAGGTAAGATTATAGTCTTTTGGGGATCAAAGCGATTAGCGAGTATATCCCATAGTTTATGGGGATTCTTTATTGATGGACAATCCATACCGAATAATGTCATCTAAGCATCTTGCAGTCAGAATCATTACTTTAGTCTTCTAGACTTGCTTAGTAAATTGCGCTTGACAACGATTCTCGATTTTATATTAAGTAGGTGGATCTTAACATCCATTTTTCAACTAATATAATTTTCACCGGATACATTATAATTTTCTAATTCAGCCCGCAAAGATTGCAAACGAACCTTCTTTACTTCATTTTTCCCGACATAGGTTGTTTGTAGAAGTTCCCACGCCTCCATGGAACTAGTCGCCTTGGTTAGTCTTTCATAGACGGAAACTTTGATGGCTTGATATATTTGGAAAAGAGCTTTTCGATCTTTTTGTCTTTCGGTTCTCAAAGTTTCCCTTTGTGCATTCGTCAATTGATCCTCATTTTCGGGAGTCTGAACACCGTCGTCAACAACACTCCAAATGTCTTGAGATTCAAGACAAAACTTCATTAGATTACTTCAATAATCGATTTTTTCTGCATTGAAACGAGGTATAAGTGAAGCAAGGATGGTGGACATTTTTTTAAGATGGTTGTGATGCCAATTTGTAGGCACCAGGATGGGATAAAATGATTAATCCCATATTTTGAGTTTAATGATTTTGTGAAGATTTGAAAAAACAATATTCTGAGTAGAGAAAGTAATAAGACTAGTATTTTGTGGGTGGAAAAATTATTATTATTATTATTTTCTTGCTTACAATCATCTCTAGCACTCCATATTTATAGTGATGAGTACATTAATGTTCTAATAAATTACAAGATGATTCTTAGACTAACAACTCTTCTAATTCTAATTTAATACATAGGAAAATCAAAAGACAATTGTCTACATACATGGTGCTTCAAATTCACATTTATTCTAACATTCAATCTCCCACTTATTCCAACATGAATGCCCACTTCTTCCAATATTGAATTGCCACTAATTTCAATATTGAATTCACATTAAGTCCATTTATTCCAACAAAAGAGAGAGACACAAAAGAATAATAAGATTATGGTTGAAATGATATATTGAGAATTTAAATGTGTGAGGAATATTATACATGAGGCAAATGAGTTTTCTCTAATTATTTTTTGATGGGGAATTTTCTTTACATATATTTTTCAAATGGGGGGCCGTCTTGCTAATTTTCCGTAAAAATAAAAATACAAGAGTCGGCGACGTGCAAGCACCATCGCAAAAACAAGAAAGAGGGATAAAGTTAGGCAAAACCTTTCCAACAAAATTTAAATTAAAGGCCGAAGCACTCGAGCAGTTATGTTAGAGCAACTCCAACCCAAAAATATCAAAATGAGGTATTAAATATTTATTTGATATTTCTTATTTTAGTTTGATACCTAAATAAATTTATTTGCTCCAACCATGGATATTAAATAGTTGGTAATTAAAAATAAATAATATGATTATATATTTTAATTAACACATGTCATTTTCTAATTGGTTATTTAGGTTGTTAAGTTGTGTAACTTCCAATTGGTATTATTTCTCCCGGATGTATTTTTACCTCAAAAAAATAAAATATCAAAATAGAACCTCATTTGACAACTTCATTGGAGTGAAAAATTCATATTTTGAATTATCAAAATGGTAGTTACGGGTTTTGACACTCCATTGGAGTTGCTCTAATTGGATGTTTATGGGTGATTTTATTTGTAAATGTCATATGTCAACTTGTGATTGGATGTTTAGGTAGTTACATTTCGAGTAAGTATATTTATATCCCAAAAATAGAATTATATAATTTGATAATCCCATTGGAGTAGAAAATTTCAATTTTTTAGTGTGTAAATATTGGTTAAAGGTTTAAATGCTCTATTTGATGCCCCCATTGGAGTCGCTCTTATGCGCTGCAGATATGAACTTGGGATGAGCTTGAACTTTCATTTGGGCCATAGTGCCGTAGCCCCTATAAACCTATGAATCTCCGTGATAGGGAGATAAGTAGTTAATGAATTTGAATAATGCTTTGGACTATTTCAAAAATCAAAAGCAATTATTACAGTACAGAAGACCACACATCCGTTGGTTATTCATCAAAATACAAAAATGAAATAATTAATAAATAAATAAAGACCACACATTAGTATTAGTTGAGTTTTCCAAAAAGTTTTAAACGGTAATTACAAGTAAAATGTTTGTTATGGTTCTTGAGCTTCAATTTCTCGGCAGAACTAAATACCCAAAAACTGGAAACGAAAGAATCACTCACTCCTCCTCCTAGTTATGCTTTGGTTAATAATTTACTACATCTTACTGATTGTGCCTTTGTATTGGTTTGTGAGAGAGGAAGAGAGAGAGCGAGAGATGTCGGAAATTTTGCACGCCGCCGATGTATCTCTTAAGCGTACACTACAGCTCCATCTGACTAGTTCCGACGACACCTCCCTCGAAATCCTCGAATTTAAGTCCCTTCAATTGTTTCTGGGAAACAGCAGCCGCCTTTGTAGAATCACGGAGGCGGTAAATGGACTCCAAGATATGCTCGAGTCCCATTGGAGGACCCTCCATCGTCGGCGTCGGCGCGTGGATTTCACGGCCTTGGACGATGTAAGGCGGCGAGAGATCAATTCCTTCACGAAAAGGGTGAAGGAGTACATTAAAGAATTCGAACACGTTGACTGTGTTCCGTCAGCAACTCATTTGATTGGAACCAACTCCAAGTCAAAGGTTGTCGGATTATCTGATCAAGTTAGAAAAATCGTAGCGATGCTTACTGATCCCAAGTCCTCTGAGCTCCTTTTCGTCTCGCTCCTGGGTATGGTTGGCATAGGTAAGACCACTCTCGCTACAGAGATTTTCGAACATCCATCAATTTCTAGGCATTTTACTCGTCGTGTGTGGCTCACGTTAGGCCCCGATTGGGAGATTCTAAATCGATTAGATCTCTCCAATAATCGTTCCGTCTTTATAGATAGATGTCTGGTTGTGTTGGATGGTGTCTGGAACAAAGAGGTTTTGGAACATTTGGAGAGGTTATCTCCAGACATAATGAGTGAGAGTAGAGTCTTGTTGACAACTACTCTCAAGGAAGTAGCTTTATTTCCTAAAACTCATCAAATTTATGACATGCGTTTCCTCGATAATCAACAGAGTTGGTGTCTTCTTCGAGACAAGGTGTTTGATGAAATGCCTTGCCCTCCCGAACTGGAGAAGCCTGGAAAGAAAAGATTGCTGAGAATTGTGAAGGTCTTCCTCTTACAATAGTCACCGTTGCGCGCCTCTTGTCCAAGGCAGAGAAGAGCCTAGATTACTGGAACAAGGTAGCGGAGAAGCAAAATTCTTTGTTCTTGGATGCATATGATAAAATGTCGGAGCTACTATTTCCAAGTTATAACTATTTACCTCACCATCTAAAAACACTCTTTCTCTATATGGGAGTCTTCCCTGAAAAACACCAAATTCCCTACTCCAAGATCATTCGTTTGTGGATTGTTGAGGGTTTTCTTGAACGAAATCTGTCCAAAACATGGGAAGATGTTGCTGACCAATGTCTGAAGGACCTTATTTCAAGAAGTGTTGTTATTGTCCACCAGCATAGCACAGGTAACGGGATTAAAACTTGTCGACTCCATTCTGTATTTTGGCCCCTCTGCATCAGAGAAGCTAGAAAGAACAAGTTTTTCCATGTCATAAAATGTTATGCTGATATAGTAGCAGAAGATGTGAAAATCCAGCCTCGATTTTGCATCCACAATAACATTTTGTTTGGCATCAAATATTTGAATAACTTAATGTCATCCGCATCAAACGTGTCTTCTCTACTATGTACCGGCCCTTATCATCAATATCCAGTACCGATATATTTGGATGATTCAAGGTTGTTGAGGATACTTGACGCTCTTACAGTCCGTTTCTACTTATTTCCAATCCAAGTACTGAAACTAGTTGAGCTAAGGTACCTTGCCCTAACTTATAATGGGAAGCTCCCTTCTTCCATATCCAAACTTCCGAACCTTGAGTGCTTGATTGTTGACCGACATATGGCGATCAGGTCTGCCGGAAAACCACAGTGGCTGCCCGTGGAGATATGGGATATGAAGAAACTGAAGCATCTTCAAATCATGGGAAACGAGGTGCCCGATCCTTGTGAAGGATCTGTCTTACCAAAACTCTCAACACTTTCAGACATAAGCTCCCACAGTTGTACTAGGAGTGTTCTTGAAAGCATCCCTAACCTAAAGAAATTAGGAATTCGAATTGAAATATCGTCTGATGCAGCCTCTGATTGCGAACCATCGAGCTGCTTCGATCATATTTCACTTCTCAATAAACTAGAATCACTTAAATGTGTTATTGTGAATCCTACATTGAAGAACCCTCCCCTTCTTTCAGTTTTCCCATTAGGTCTTAAGAAATTGTGCCTGAGTGGGTTAGGATATCCTTGGGAAGAAATGAGCAAGATCGCTTCATTGCCTAATCTTGAAGTGCTCAAATTGCGATGCTATGCTTTTCGAGGCCCAAAGTGGGAAATCGAAGATAATAGATTCATGCGACTCGAGTTTCTTCTGATTGAAGATAGTGACTTGATGCACTGGACCGCAGGAAAGGAAAGCTTCCGATTTCTTGATTGCCTAAGCATTAAACACTGCTACAGATTAAAACAGGTGCCACGGAAATTTTCTTCCGATCTTAGAGAAATTCAAGTAAGAGACTGCAGTCCGTTTATTTCAAATTGGGCGAAGTTTGTGTCCCTCAAAATTGATGTCCATGTCCATGCTTCGTGGGATGAATGATCCGGGCCTTCTACATATGATTCAGTTTTATCTATATTTATTTCATGGTGAATTTGCAATGTATATATATATATATATATATATATATATATATATATATATATATATATATATATATATATATATATATATATATTAAAGAAACAAATGAAAAGAAAAAAAAAAGAGTAGATGAATAAAGGTGATTGAGCTTGGTTTACTGTGTAGTCATGTATGTATTTGTCAACTTAGAGGTTGGAGGTGAATAATATTGAAGTTGTTCCATATGAACAGGGAGCTTTGAAGAAAAATGGAATTTTGCAGCTATGAAAGTGATTGAATTTTTGTTACATTTGTATTTTATGGTTCTGAGTAAAAACATGTAATAGAATAAATACTTCCTTTTGTGTTTCAACCTTGAAATTGACTGTTAAAAATAGGGGTGGTTTTGGTAGGGTTGCCGAATATTTTGATCAATACCATGTACCTACCGAATTATATGGCATTGAGAAATTCGATACCGTTGCCGTACCAACAAGTGCGGTATACCGTTACTTTCGGTACGGTATATCGGATACATGGTAACTCTACCGTTAATTTTAATTTGTTATACTTTGAAGACGATCTTTATAAAAATACAACACTTTAAACAAGAAAATTGGCTATTTATATGATCATATTCAATTTTTTAAAGCTCATTGAATATGTGTCAAACTTCAACTTTATTGATTTAGCCGCACCTTACAAAATAAGATTACTAGAGTCATGATTTTTTTTCAATCTCAATTTGCAATTGTACTATTTCAGTGAAAGCCAAATGGGATGTGCGCTTTTTAGTTGCACTAAGCTTCAATGTTGTCTCATAAATTTTTAAGCTCTGTAATTCAACTTTTTTAAGTTTTGACGGGATAATTACAGTTTTGGTCCCCCAATTTTGGACGTTTTTCATTTTTGGTTCTCCATTTACCACCGTCAACAAAATACACATTAATGTTGTCACATTTTAACACATTTAGTCCCTCCGTCTGTTTGACCGTTAAGTAGTAACGGTCAATGGCTGAATTTGGGGTTTTTCTTTGAGAAAATTGCAATAAGACCCCTGTATTCTTTAAAAATATTCTAAAAACCTCTAAAATTTTATCCAACCATAATTTAACCCCAATTTCATCAATTAACCAATTTTAACCAATGACCCCGATTTTTAAAAATTGGGTAATCCGACCTTGACTTTCTTTTTAACTCGGTTGACTCTTTTTTCGATTGATCTTCTTTTGCCGTTGTTGAGCTATGTTGAATGTCGGGTTAACATCGTTGACATTTTTCTCTTGATTTTTATTTTATTTTTATTTAAATTGTTGAGTAATGGAAAAATATAATTTTAAAAAAATTCAAAGCTGATAATCGGCAAGAAAAAAAATATCATAAGAAAAGGAAAAATTCAACGCATCTCAATAACGGAAAAATTTTAAGACAAAAAAAAAAGATAAAAATTAACGGCCGGTGTTAGTCCCAAAAACCGTTTACTAGAGTGGTTATCTCATTCCAAATTACTCCTCACATGCCTAATTCATCTTCTTTATATTTTTTGGGAAGAAATTTGGGATGCACTGGCGGATCCACGAAGAATAAATTGAGGGGAACAAATTATGGATTTTAGAATTATTTTTCGGTATTGTTTGGTAGGTATACCGTAGTATTCGGTAGGCAGTAATTATTTTCCAGTCATAGTTAAAAATACAAAATGGGTAAATTACCAAAACACCTCTGAAACTAAACCTTTTAAATATTCACAATTACCGAAAATCCCCTTGACTAATGGTTGATCAAATTTCTTAACAGAAAATTTTATAATTGCCAATAAGGCCCGTAAATTAATAAAATTATAAATTACAATAAACTCGCCGAAGTAAGGTTTAATTATGAAGACACCCCTCAACTATCCATAATTGCTAACCCTTCGAAACTCTTTGTTTTCTTTAAGGGGTCTGTTTCAATGGCCTCGAAGTCACCATAGTTCATGTGACTCCTTCTCAGTCTAGTGATGTGTCTACGCTAGAGGTATCTCGACCGACAAGCAATAATCCGTTGACATGCTTGGAAAAACCGAGGAATCCTAAATGGTGTCTTAATGAAGTCTTTAGCGCATACCGATTAGAAAAGGGGAGTTGCAACAACCTCTGCGGTAACACCATCCAATATAATGGGACAAACTGATCAGAAATGGTTTCGTGCATTTTGATTTTTTTCGCTATCTATATCACATGCTTTGAATTTTCTATTCATACAATACAATGTTGATAACTTTGTGGTGCATGGAATTAAGACGGTTCCAACATCTCTATGTTGAAACACTTACTGTCCTAACAGTGACATAAAAACATCATAACTCGGTATTTTCGTTGCCATTTGGGAGAAGGATTTCAATTCTTCCGTTAGTGAATCGGATGAATCCTCATTTTCAGAGGACGGAAAGAAATATTGATTGAGACATGGAATTCGAGTGCATCCTCTAATTGACATACTGCCTCTCTGATTTAATTTTTGCATCCAAAGCGTTCCATTTTTTTACGGATAATCCTCCTATCGTTGCTGATAGGACACAACTCATCGAGTAAATCTATTACGGAGACAACCTCGTTTTAGTGCAGATACTATGATGTTTTGGGGGATAGTATGAACGTGGCAACAACTTTCTAGGCGCTCTATTGTCAACCTAAGAGAGATTACAGCAGCGTGAGCAAATTCTCATCTCTCTTTTCCCCTCAACCGGAACAAATCTAACTATTTCTAGTACTTGCTTTTCATTTTAAACCAATGTCCCTTTTGAAGAATGTTGGGTCTGAGTTTTGGAGCTTCTCAGAGATGTATGAGTGATGAAGTACATCAAGAATTTTAATAAATAATTGATTTTCTTTTTAATGCAATGTTTTTGTAATACATCCTTCAATAATTTCAGGACAAAAACATCGTTTCAGAGCTTCCCCTTTGAAGGACACGCTTTTTTTCACGAACTTGCGTGCTGGCTAACTCATTTATCTCACCACTACTCGACCGAACATGGTCAATTTGAGTTCAAACCCTACGTGTTAATATACACGTTGCTCATCATAACTTGTGATATCTGAAAAAGCACCAAACAATATTTGGACTAGTGGCTCATGAATATTTTTTAACTTCCAATCATCGTTGGAAGGCAATTCTCTCATATTATACTACGTATTTTCAAATTAGTTTCTACTCATAACAAGAGCCAACAAATACCATAGTGTCATCGATCACATTCTCAAACATGCCCGGGAAATAAGTCGAATGATTAAATCTTATGTTTTATAATACATTATAATAGACTAAGCAAATCAGATTACAATACCAGGAGACAACAAAAGTAATCAAGCTGTTTTTTTTTTCGATAATCACCTACCAGACTGCTATACAACTCAGATACGGAAGGAACTGTCATGGAAGTAGGATATTTGCTGAGCCAACGTCAAAATTAGTGCACCGTTACGATTTCTTTTGCAAAAACCCCATTTTACATTGCACAAAAAAAAATATTAGATGTGACGATCATTTGTGAATAGGTGGACCGGTATATGTTCCTGAGCGCATGTAGAGGTCATCGGGTGTGTCAATCTCAGAAAGCCATGCATATTCCTCTTCTTTCTCTACATCACTCTTTTCGTCTTCTTTGGCTGCATATAAATTCCACAAACCCTGTCATTGCCTCGAACATAAACCCCAAACTTTAAGGATGATTATGTATCTTAGCAATCACATGAATATTCCCAAACGAGGCCTAAAGAGATGAGATAAAATAAGTATGGAAAGAAGAAGATACTTACAGAGGGTGGAACAAGGATAATCACGGTAGTAAGAACATCTCCTGCCGGCAAATTCATCGTAAGGAGGGGCAAGAATGTCCAAAACGGCACAAGGAGTGATTGCGGTAAAACTGTGAAGATTGCCTCCACTACTTGGATATAGAACAGACGTACTACACGGTGCTGTCAAAACTTTATCCACTGCCAATTTAGCCAGCCTCACTGACACAGAGACAGTCGGAGAGAGAGAATTGATCCCCAATTCATGTTAAAATCAATCAAAAATGAAATTCAAACAACAGTCAATGTGTTGAAAACATTAAACACTCGTAGACATCATTCTGTATAAAAATTACCTCATTATTTCAGAACAATCTCAAATACATACAGGTTCTTTACGAGCGTTCTCTCTCAATTGCTACCTCCTTATTTCATTATGCCCAAAACCTTTCAAATGTTCTTCTCTACAGTCTATTATTCAAGGCAATGCCTACATTTTACTCCTTTCTAGAAGCATCACATTTTTAAACTAAAAAGTTGTTCAATATCCATTCGAAAAACAATACGATAAATGTGAACTTACTCGAGGTCTAAATGTCCTCAAATTTTGGAAATCAAAACCGAATAATGAAGGACCTTAATGCTTGTCCGAAATTCTTAATTTACCTATAGCTAAGTTAAGGATCGAATGAAACACTAGTTTTTTTTGCTGATTAGGTGATATTCTGTTATGAGAACAAACTAATAGATCAAGAAATAGGAAAATGATACAAAATCGGACCTGAAGAGTTATCATTTCCCACAGGTTTTCGGATGCGAGGTGGGTCAACCCAATCGTAACCTTTGACATGTAATGAACCGTATAAGACTTTGCTCAAAACAGTCATGCCAGGATGGTCATGTAATGGAATCACAGACGAGGTAGGGAAGCAAAATATGCACATCTGCAATAAATCCATATAGTTTTTGTTCAAACATTCTGAAAATATGTTCATACTATCAAATAACATTACTGTCGATTCTTTGCCAGGGTTTCATATAAGACAAATTTTGCCAAAACATCAAGTACTTTGTGGATCATGCAAATGCATGTAGTTCGTTAAGTTTGAATTAGGCTTCAATAGCCTTCAATCATTAAATTGTATGATGATGATAATGATGACGACGTGGGCCATCATAAAAGAAAATAGACATGAAAAACTTTTGACAAGCCATCTGCAAGAAAGTTATAAGGCAAAAAAAAAAGGAAAGAGAGAGAGAAAATAGGAAAGGAAGCAAAATCATTTACCGTGAAATTTTCTCCTTCATGTACATCGACATAAGTTATTGGTTGAGCCCATCGATCAACTCTATTGAATGAAGAAAATCCAAAAGGACCATGACCCCTGTCGTCCTCTTTGCTAGGATCACTAAGACCAACATCCGCAGGACCAATTGAGTCTGCGAATAATTGAAGGATCTAATTTACCGGTGCTAGCGACGTCAAAACAAATTGAAGTAAACGAATTTGTAAGAATATGTCAAGTGGATTGTGGACATATTTACTACAATAACAGCAAACAAGGAGCATATGTATAACAGTTAAAACCACTAAACTAATTATAAGGTGTCAAATGAAGGAGGATGAATATGTTTTGTTCCACTAACTGCTAACAGAACAAAACAGCCCCAAATGGTGAGAATACGCCTAAAACAATCCATGTAGAAATTCAATTTAGTTCAGCAAGAACCCGTTTTTCGATAATTATCCAAATGATTAGCTCCGTTTATTTCCTTTAGGTGCAAAGATTGGAATTATGCAGAAAGATCACGTGTTTTCATTAAAATTTTTGTTGTATTCTGCAACTGCACCACATAAATTGTGAATATAAGAAGTGAAATTTATCCAAAAATCCAATTAAAGTTTCTAATAATGCTACTTCTTGGATAGAGAATAAATATATTCTTGAAAATCCAAATTTGAGCAACTTAATTCGACACCAGACAAAAAAACCCAAACCCATAATTCATGTCATTGCACCAGAAAAAACCCAGGTAAAGAATCGACCGGAAAACTCTAAAATAATCTTCAAAAAATGATCAATTTCGGAAGCTAAAAAAGAGAAGTACCCAACAAAGAGGAGAGCTTATGAATGGCGTTAGGAGAAGGTGGGGAAGCTGATGATTGGGTGAAAGTGTCAGCGCAGAGGTCGAAGAGAGCTTGAATAGTGGAGGAACTCTTCTTCTTCGTCATTGTGAACAGCCTTCGATGAACACACATTTCCTTTCCGATGAGAGAGAGAGACAATGAAAGATAATTAATTATAGGGCGAAGGGTGAATTCATTGCAGACGGGCTGCGCTGCTGGGAAAATTTATTTACTTATTATCTCCATCTGTACAAAACATCCACATCTTGTTTTAACTCGCAAAAGGTGTCAAAATTTAGGCCAAATCCCACTGTTAGTCCCTCATCTTTAAATTTCTTCCCACTATAGTCCCTCATCTCCTAAATGCACCATTATAGTCCATCATCTCTCAAATCCATCTCATTCTCATCCTTCCTTTCACGGGTCCGTCAAAATTGACCGCAAATCAATCAAAAAATTAAGACACATTCCACTACATAAGGGCAAAACTGGTAAAATACTTGTATAACCTATTACTCAGCTCATTTTCAGTCATTGAGAGGGAAGTAGAGAACGATTGAGAAATTGGGAGGGAAAGGGAGAATAATTAAGAAATTTTGAGGGAAAGAGAAAACAATTGAGAATTAAGAGGGAAAGAGAGAACGGCATATTTTCAGTAGAAGAGCGAGAATTGAGAGAGAATTGGGGTTTTTCAAAGATTTGAAGCAATTTGAATGCTTAATGTTGCTTCGTAAAAGAGGGGATTCTTCTTCACCTTGTTACACCAAGTTTTTCCTCAACTTTCTTGTTTGTTTTGATTTCTCAAGTGACTTTCTTTGGTAGAATTAATGTCTATTGAATATGCTATACGATAACGATGAATAGACAACTCAGTAAATTTTGTATCATATGCAAGGCCAGATAGTGTATATTTTACAATCAAAGTTTACCATGGTGGGGAATTTTTGGAGATTCCAAATAAAATTTATTTCGGAGAAGAAGTTGACTATATAGATTACATGGAATTTAGTAAAATGTCTCTGTCAACAATGGATGAAGTTGGAAAATTGTTAGGGTTTCAAAATCTTATAGGCTTCTATTACAGAATATCAGGCCACGAAGATGATAAAGAATTACTTTTTATGCTAACGGATGAGGATGCATTTCAATTGGCAGAGTATGGAAAATATTACATGGAAGTAGAAGTTTTTATATGCCAATCATACTCTAACCTTTTGCCAGAAGAATTTGCTGCCAAAAAGGATTTTGATAATATATTGAACGAGAAGGTTCATGGTGAAGATGAATCCGAGTCAAGTGATCAAGAAAGCTTGTGTGACAGTGACTATGAAATGAGTGGAGAAGATGACATGATCTATGTGAAAAACATAGACCATGAAGCTGAATGGGATACTTCGATGCCAGTAACAGAAAAAAATGAGAAAAATAATATAAGATTTGAATCATCATATGTTGACAAAGAACTTGAGGTTAATGACTCATCAGATGATTACTTGTCAGATGATTTGCATAGTTTATGCAATGATGATGATGAGAATCGGGTAAAGTTGCCTCAGTTTCCAAGATTCAATCGTGCAAAAGATATGGAAGATCCACAATTTAGGATTGAGATGGTGTTTATTGATGCAAATGAGTTCAAAGACGCAGTAAGATCGCATGCAATCAAATGGCAGAGAAATATAATTTTTTTGAAGAATGACAAAGTCAGGGTCAGAGCAAAATGTCAAGAGAAAAATTGTAATTGGGTTATTCTTGCTTCAAAGCAAAGAAAAGATACATATTTTCAGATTTGAACAATGGAAACAACTCATAAATGTGCAAGACTGTTGACGAGAAATAAATATATGACATCTAAAGTATTAAGTAATAAATACTTAGATGATTGGAGGATAAACACCGAGTGGAAGGTAGGAGATTTTGAGGAAAAAGTTCACAGGGATATGAATGTTGATATAAGCAGAAACCAATATTATAGGACCAAAGAAAGAGTTTGGAAGATGTTGTATGGTCAATACAAAGACCAATATACAAGATTATATGATTATTGTAAAGAGCTTAGATTGACAAATCCAGGCTCAACTATTGTCTTAAAGGCTGTGGAAAATAATGCAACAGGTGACGAAAACTTTCAGAGATTGTACATATGCTTCGAAGTATGTAAGAAGGGATTTAAACAGGGGTGCAGGCCAATTGTAGGAGTTGATGGCTGCCATTTGAGAGGGACACATAAAGGAGTTCTATTGACAGCTGTTGGTATGAATCCTAATAATTGTATATTTCCTATTTGCTATTGTGTGGCAGAGGGCGAACACAAAAGTTCATGGACTTGGTTTTTCGAATTATTGATAGAAGATCTAGCCATCTATGGTCAAGAAAAATGGACCATTATATCAGATAGACAAAACATTTTTTTTTTTTTGTCTGTTGTTAAATATCATTATTTGTTTATATCCTATTTTCTATAAATATATTTACTTAAATTAATTATTTGTTTATTATTTGTAGGGATTGTTACCTGCTATTTATGATTTCATGCCGCGAGTTGAGCATAGATATTGTGTTAAACACATGTATAATAATTTCAAGAAGGATCACAATGGTTTTGCACTCAAAGATAGGATGTGGAAAGCTGCACGGGCTACACATCCGAATCAATTCAAGGGTGAGATGGATTCATTGAAAGAATTTCACGAGTCTGCATATAAATGGCTAGCCGAAGTTAATCCAACACATTGGAGTAAATCACACTTTAGAACATCGGCTAAATGTGATATTCTTCTTAACATTATGTCCAAAACCTTCAATTCGGTTATACTGGATGCTAGGGCTAAGCCATTGCTTGGAATGGTGGAGACAATCAGAATATATTTGATGAAGAGATTGCAATCTAGGAAGGACTACATCACAAAGTATGCGGGCCTACTTTGTCCAAAAGTGCAGAAAAAGTTAGAACAAGTGAAGGATGAATTCAGAGTATCTATTGCTACGCATGCAGGGGATGGAAAATTTAAAGTGAGGGATATTTATGGTTCCAGATATGTTGTAGATATTGATAGTAAGACATGCTCTTGCAGAAAATGGGACTTAACAGGTATTCCTTGTACACATGGGGTATGTGCTATTGCATGGTCTGGGAGAATTCCAGAGGAATATTTTCATGAGTATTACTCGAAAGAAATGCATGTAAGAGCATATAAGCACATCATATATCCAGTCAAAGGTCCGCAATATTGGCCACAAACCGGGAAAGCAACTGTCAGTGCACCTGGAACAATTAGATTACCTGGTAGGCCTAAAAAGGCAAGAAAAAGATAAGCTGACGAACATGGTCATTCTACCAAAGGACCACAAAAGCTGAAAAAAAACGGGTCAAAAAACTCTATCTTGCAAGATATGTGGTAAAGATGGGCACAACACACTAACATGTTCTTCTAAAAAGAAGCAAAGAAGGAAAAATAAAAGTACTTCATCAACTACTCATGTGTCTGCAATAAATTGTACTAGTAATAGTATGGTTTCAATGAGGGATGCAATTCTTGGTCAAGCAAAAGAACCACATAAGAAGAGGAAGATCAAGTGCAGTGTATGTTTCAAAGAGGGCCATAGAAGAAATAAATGTGATGCTCCAGCAGCAAAACTTTGGAGAAATCTTGATTTGTATGCTCCTAACCACCAGTAGATGCCACAAGAAGAATCAGAGTTACATGTATTATTAGCACAAGAAAATGTGAGTCAATTATTTTTCTTTGTGTCAGTCAGTACATGTATTTAGTAATAGTTTACTTTTCTTTTAGTAGAGTAATAGTTTACTTTAAGTACTTATTCATTCATTTTTTATTGTTCTGGATATAGGTGGTTCAAAATGTATAAAGTACTATTACAGGGGCAAATTCAAGCCAAACTACTACCAATATTGGGGGAGTTTCAATCAAGACAGATTTTATTAAGCATGCACGTGTCACCTTAAAATCATTGCAGGGTATTGCGAAATCAGAGCTTGCGAAGAAGAAAGTGGAAAATCAGAAGCGAGGAGAATGAGTACACTCACGAAATAAGTTGTACTTTTAAAAAAAATTGTTTTGAGGATAAATATGGACTATGGAGTACTTTTGATTTCACTAGCTATGTTTTGATGCTGGAATTTTGTTTTTGAGATAGGATGTCTGATAGTCATGATTTCATTAGCATGGTTTGGAATTTTGTTTGTAAAGTAGGATGTCTGATGGTCATAATTTCATTAGCATAGTTTGTTATTAGGAATATATATTATAATATATTTTGGAAAAAAAAATCATTGTTTTATTTTTTTAATTCTGTATTGTATTTCTATGAATTGTTTACAATACAAACCTCATTTTCTTTTACTTTTAGAGTTGCAATAAAGTACGTTTTTTTTAAGAAATTAGAAAATTAAAATGTCCATAATATCCTTATTCTTAATTGATTCGGATGACTTTCTGTTAGTAGTTAACAGTAGTTAATAGGAATGTGAAAGTAAGGATCTGAATGAGATAGATTTGAGAGATGATGGACTATAATAGTGCATTTGAGAGATGAGGGATTATAGTGGGATGAAATCTAACGATGAGGGACTAACAATTGGATTTGGCACAAAATTTATTTTGGGATGGAATAACATAAATACCCTATATATATATATATATATATATATATATATATATATATATATATATATATATATATATATATATATATATATATATATATATATATATATATATATATATATATATATATATATATATATATATATATATATATTAGTTATTAATTAGGTATTATTAGTGAAAATCCCCTCATTTATATGGGTAAATGAGAATGGATCTCACCCCTTTTTCATTACTAGAAAGGTGAACGTGCGTTGCACGTCTTGTGTCAATTTAATTGGGTTTTGTTTGGTCATATTATTCGATCAAAATAATAATACAAATTAAAATATCGAGGTTATTTGGAGTATATTGATGTTATTCATTAGTCAAACTTTGTCTAATATTACAATATGTATAGATTCGTAATTTCTACTTATATTTGTGTTCAATATTCCATTTAATGTGTTTTTTTTTCTTTCATCTTGATTTTTTTTCACATCGATTATCATTGGAAAATGTTGTTTACCCATTTCTTCTAATATGTATTAGTTTTTTCTTGCAACTTCTTCTTGGAACATTATCATTTTTTTGGATAGATAGATTATTATTGTCATTATTTTTCTTTTTGAAAATAGAATTTATTGACCGTTAAAAGCTAAGGTATTTATAGTTTAACTTTAATATTATCATATAAAATGTTTAGATTCATATAATTTATATTTATATTTGTATTCATGATTCCAATAATTATTTTTTATTTTCTGTGTCTTAATTTTTGTTTTCAAATCTTGAAGCGAACTCCAAAATTACATCATAATAATTTTGCAACAATACCTAAAAACCCCTTGAAATTGCGAAATGGTGAAACGATGAAGAAAATCGCAATTGAGGGGTGAAAGTGTAAGTTATGAATATATCTCCTTATTTTAACAATAACCTTACAATTTGGGGACTGAGTTGAATTTTTTTTAAAGATATGAAACAAAGTTGGTTGTTCAACTGCTCCACAGAATAATGTGGACATGAAATAGAAATATAGTCAAATACACTGATTTTCTTGATTTTTAGGTTAAGAAGATTTCTCATTCACATAGTAAGCAAGAAAAATTCTCAAAAGTTTGCAAGAACATTGATTTTATTGATCCATTTCCCTCAATTTTTTTTTCCTTTTCATTTTTTTTCTTGCTAAATTTCGAGTGAGTGAAATAATAATTTTTTGTGGGTCATCAATATCGTTGTAGTAATGTTTTTCCGTGGCGTCAGGAATTTGATTACGAACCCACGTAAAACTTATATTTGTAATATCGGGTATTTGCCTTTTTATGTTGGCTTCTATTTGTCATATTCATTTCTTAGGTGACTGGTTTGACTTCAAATTTTCTAGACCACGGATTTGTTCGACCCTACACCCGGTGTTAATCACCGGGTGTAGGGTCGAACAAATCCGTGGTCTAGAAAATTTGAAGTCAAACCAGTCACCTAAGAAATGAATATAACAAATAGAAGCCAACATAAAAAGGTAAAATAACAAATAATTAATATATAAGTTTTACATGTATTCTTTATAATTATTAGCGCAAATTATAAAAAACCCCATGAGATAAAGCCTAATTAAAAAAAAATTCCCTCATGTTTGTGTAGTTACAAAAATCCTCTTCTGACCAGCGTTTGACCGTTTAAATTCACATAAATGTATTGTCTGTTCTACCCTTTTATTATTTGAAAAACAATAAATAATAAATTACGAGAAACCCTTTGAGTTAATGTCAGGTATGTGATCGTTTTACACATGCCCCCTATGGTTGTATTATTGACGAATAAGAAATATTTTTATAATTTATTTATATTTAATATATATTTTTTAAATTATATTTGTTTTAAATTGAAATAATATTAGAAATTTATTAAAAATTAATGAAAATATTTTTAATCTAAAATAAAAAATGCGGGAATATCTTTCCAAAATACGTGAAACGATTTTATTGAACAAATAATTATAAAATTAAAAACAAAACAAATACAAAACGAATAAAAACTTTTAATATTACAAGATATCTTTAATTCTTTTACATATATTTTCTATTTTCAGTAATTATAAACACAAGAAATAAATTATAGTTTTACAATTAAAAGTAACTGCGGTTTTTTTTTTTTTAAATATATTACATTGTGCCCCCAAATAATTAATATGCTTACAATTACCCAACAATGGCCAAAATGACCTTTTCAGATGAATGTTCCATGGAATAAAAAAGATTCCGTTAAAAGTAACACCATAAGGAGACTGTGTAAGACAACAACATGCCTCGTGGGGTTTTCGTAATCACGCAAATATGAGGGGTTTTTGTAATTAGACCTTACCTCATGGGTTTTTTCGTAATTTGTCTGATAATTATTAAATTCATTTCCGTCACCGTGCATATCCGCATTGCTGGCATTGAAACTGCAAAATGCGAAGAGCTATCTCTTGAAAATCAATGTAAGATGCTTTGTAGCCACCGATGATTCCTGTCTGATTCTCCACATTTTTTTATGGTTGTAGGTGGTGGTGGCCGTGGTGGATCATGGCGTAACCTTATTTTTGGTATGTCTAGAGCACGAAACAAATTAAAAAAACATATGTAATTTATCTTTAATGTCGTTTTATTTAAACAAAAATTGTTTGGGGTATAATGAATGTACAGTCAGACTTGAGACTATACATTACAAATTCTCAAGTCAATAAAGTTGCAATTAATTAAATATTAATAAATACATTAGGAATTAGTTGAAGAATCATTAGAAATCAGACATTTTTTCCTTATCAATATTGAGTATTCCTGAATTATAGAAAATTTATTCAATCCCAGATTACAATTTATTTTTATAAATATATTAAACTAATTATTTATTTATTTATATTACTCATACTTCTGATATTACATATTATAGTAATTACTGATTGGCATAGATAAAATTATGAATTTTATAAACTATTTTTTTTATTAGTAAACATAAATATTCAAAATACGGAGAGTGATAAAAATTCTTCAACTGAAGAAATTTGATACTAACTAATTAAATAAAGATTTTTTTAATTACATTTTAGATAACGATATATGTTAAGATAATTAAAACTTATTTTAAACTGTTATGTTGATATTATTTTTTTCGTTAATTCTATTGTACGTGCATCTAGATTTTTTGTTATATCAATTGACATTAATAATTTAAACTTGTCCATACTATATTTGGCAATAGTTAATAATATACTTATTTAATTTCATAAGTTAATATTAATTTATAATAATTATCAATCAGTTTATATTCCACAATTGGCCTTAAAGGTTTGAACTTGCCAATGAGTATTTTTGTTTCTTCAAAAAATGGAAGAAACCACCATAGGATTCCTTTTGTTTTGAGTATAGTATATATATATATATATATATATATATATATATATATATATATATATATATCCCCAATTTGTTTGGTTAAATAAATATTTAACAAAATTTATAGGAATGTCCATAATTTACCCATCTATCATATATTATATTAGTTGCTCTCTTCATTCACAACCCTAACGCGGCATTCTTTCCCAAAAATATTTATCTCTGCTCTTATTTCTCTCTCCCAGCAGTGAGGCCATCGTTGTGCTCCATACCACTGCCCTTGCAGCCACCAAACCATCAATTTTCTCAATCTATATTTCGCTATGTCTACTCTCTTCTCCCAATGGTGTTCCTCCCTCCACTGCTGCAAAAGTAAGGCCGTTTTCGCTAGAAAGAGGACAGGACTATGCAACGACGCTAGGGTTGATATTGCTTCTAAGATTTCAATAGAGACCACCGTCAACATTGTTTCATTCTTGTTGTTCATTTTCTCTGATTTTTTTTTTTGAACTCAGTTCTCAAATCTTAACTTTCTTACTTGGATTTTTTTGGTTAAATTCCTATTTTGAATGCTAATTTGTGCTCAAGGCACTAGTATAAAGGACATTTGTTTGTTGAAATTGTGTAGGTGTTATTTACAAAAATACAGAAATAAAGAAAAATAAGTTGACTCATCCTTATTAAAATAATGTTAAAGGGGTTCTTACTAATATCCCCTATTAATTAAGACACTTCAATTTGTATGATGACATTTTTTGTTGTACGAGATTTGAGTTTTCTTGTATTTATGTTTTTTTCATTTGAAGTAAGAAATTTATTGGCAGATGTTTCAAGGATAATTCAAAAGAAGAAATATTTGCAGGTATTTTGTGGGGTGGGCATCCGCGGGTACCCGCATGATGTTCATCGGCGGGTATGGAGATACCCAGGTCGACAAACAGAAAGTTTGACCGGAATGGGGCTGGGAATTCCAAAGCGGGGTGGGTGCTGAGGATTACAAAACCGATTCGATCTATTGACATCTCTATATTGGATTATCACCGATAAATCAATCAAAGAACAAGGGCTTGCATTGAGAAATTTGCTATTTCATGTGCTACATGGTTTCCTTCACGGAAGGCCTAGTGGACATAAAACTCTTCAAAATCGCCTTGCAACCGTTTTGTATCATCTATAAAAGTTGTCAAATCCCGCTCTAGAACTCTATCTAGTTTCGAGGTATTTCTGTAATAATTTCATTTGCATCATCTTCTATGAAAATTCTTGTTCAACTATTTTCACGAGTAAATTCAAATAGAAGAATAATTTAACAAGAAAATAAAATTAGAAAGCAATAGGATATTTTGGTCTTTTACAAGAATTAGTTTGACCTTTTTCTACAGTTACTCTCTTTTTTGGAGAGTGAGCTTCATTTGCAGTTAAATTGGATGAAAAATGTAAGCTACCTCCATCAAACCTCAGGGGGTTATATGCTAATTCCATACCAAAAGGGGGTCATGTGCAAAATGTCCATACAACAAGGGGGTGAAGTGCTATTTACCCATACTAATACTAATATGTTAATGATAATGGATGCTTATATTAATACTAATATGTGAATGCTAATATTAATACTCGTGTACTAATGTTAATGCTAATGTTAATGTTAATGCTAATATACTAATATTCTAAGGCTAATGCTAATGTTAAATTTGATTGTAATCCTAATATGCTAATGTCAATTATAATCCTAGCCATGATTATAATCCTTAATCTAATACTAATAGTAAAATTAGTGCTAATACTAATATTAATACGCATGAATCACAAAAAATGTTTTACAAATTGATGTTGGTGTTGGTAATATATATATATATATATATATATATATATATATATATATATATATATATATATATATATATATAAAAAAAGGTATTTTTACACATATACCCCTCTACATATATATATATATACATAGAGCCCTATTTTTTTTCATATATATAAAAAAAATCCAATACATCTTTTATTAATAAAAAATAATTAATTATCACAATTATACCTTTACCTTAGGGTTGAATATAAATATACGTAATATTTGTTCCCTTAATATCACGTTCTCAATCTCATCCACAAATCTCGCTCCACAAATCTCGCCCTTGATAACGTGTACCTCTCTCTTTCTTTTTTTCTCTCTAGATTTTATTTTATTTTATTTTCTATTCATTGTTGCAGATCTCCTTCCGTTCACCTCTTCTTCTCTCCCCACCGGCGCTGCCCCAACCCCTACCAGCGACGCCCCAGCCGTTTAAAAAAATTGGAAAGAAAATAACAAAAACCATTTAAAAAA
Source organism: Erythranthe guttata (assembly GCF_000504015.1). The sequence continues at coordinate 234,611 of NW_012193163.1, forward strand.
AATGAAATTAAGAAAAAAAAAACCATGAAAAAACGAAAATAGAAATAAAACCATTTTTTTAAATTAAAATAAAAAACATGAAAAATATAAATAAGAAAAAAATAATTTAAAATAAAAAACCGAAAAATAAAAAAATAAAATAAAATAATTACAAAATTTTCTTTTAAATCAAAATAAAGAAAAAAATTAAGCAAAAAAAAAGGAAAAAAAAAAACTGAATTGACGTGATAAGTGGAATAATTTCTGGAGAAGATTTGGGTGTAGATTATGAGTATATTTTTTTAAAAATTAAATAATTATACTATATAATAGTTAGTGGGGGCATATATGGTTTTTCAGACCCAGTTGGATTTATCTCAAATATCATTTATAAATAAAAGATTTATCAAGAATTAAAATACCAATGAAGGGTGTTTGGCATATAGCCCCATAATATAAAGGTGAGAGTTTGTTGAAGATTACGCGTGAATTTTGGAAAGACATTTCCAACCTTTACAAGTTTCGCTCTAAAAAGTTCCGATTTTGAAACGACTTTTTTCATTTCGATTTCCAAATTATTTCAATTTCAGAAATTAATCCCGAAAATTGTGATTTTTTTTTCCGGCAATACACCTATAAATAATACACATTATATATTATTTATTTTACTTAGAGCATGTTTGGCTAAGCTTATAAGCTCCTAAAAACATCTTATAAGATGTTTAGGAGCTTATAAGTTGTTAAAAAGTGTTTGGTAAAAAAATTGCAAAAGATCTTATTTTTTCCAAAAATAAGCTGTTAGGGAGCTTATAAGATGTTTTTAAAAAAGTACCTCTACCCCACCTTTTTTCTTTAAGATCTTATTTGCTTATTTACTAAAACACTTAAAATACAAAATTACCCTCAAATACTTTATTATATTACATGAATACTAATAATATTTATATTTTATCAAAACAACGTATTCTTGTAATCAAGATTAATAATTAGTTAAATATAATTATCGTAATTATCATAATAATTGTAAAAAAAATTATTCTCTATTTATATTTTATATGTATATAAAAGTACACGAATATTCTTATTATCTCCATAATAAATTATATTTCTTTCATCTACAAAAAAAAATTATATTTCTTTTACAACTTTTATTTTATATTATTATATAATTTTATATTATTACTATTATTTGAAAAAATAATTTGTAAATATTATAATAATATTTTAGGAACAAAAGTATTTGAGTCAAATAAGTTTAACAATTATACTGGCATCATGTACTTTTTTGTCATTATAGAAATAAACAGACCTTTTTTTTCCAAACACCTGAACAACTTATAAAAACAAAAAGTAACTTATAAGCTACATATCCAAACACCTTAAAAAATAATTTTTAAAATAAGATCTAACAGCTTATCAGCTCCTAAAACATCTTATCAGATGTAGGAGCTTATAAGATGTTTTAAATAAGCTTAGCCAAACGGGCTCTTAGTGCAAAATAAAATAAATACTAATTATATTTTTAGTCTATGAGCCATGTTGAAGAGTCAAAGTTTTTTATTCACAGTCTAAGTTTTTTTATTCATTTTTTTTAAAATCCTCTTTTTCAATTTCTTTCATAAATTGAAACTTAATAGTTATTAGTTATATCAAATTGCAAAATTATGAAATTTCCTTAACTTTAGTAGATGGATTGAATTTTTAGATTTCAAAAAATTTGAAATTAGAAGTGGAATTGATTTTATTGTTCAGAAAAAAAAAAATCCAAAATAATTAATTTCGATTCAGTCAATCCGATTTCCACCTTTGGTGAAGACAAAAAGCTCACTCCATGTGCATCACAATTCTGTCATTTTCCGTCGCCCCAATGTGGCATCGCAATATATAAAGGCAACTGAATTGTTATTTTAATATTGGAGTGTGTAATTAATTTATGTTTAAGCATCATCTTTAAGCATAAAAATCAACATAACATTTTGCAGAAAGTCATCTCTAGATTCGGTCAAACATTTCTATCATTTAATTTGCTAACCTGTGTTTGGTGTTTTTTGCTCTTCTCTTTATTTTTCTGCCAACACTTGAAAATTCAAACAAAGTAGTTCAAGATTGAGATCATGGCAGCTTATGCATCTTTAGTTTCTGTACTGAATATTATGGATCAGATCCAAAACCATCCTCGCCTTTCCATTTGTCTTCACCAAGAACAAGCTCAATCTCTCTGCGAGAAGATTGATTTCTTACTAGATTTTGTTGAGAGTACTCATTCACATGGAGGTAGCAAAGAAGTTGAAGTTTTGGAGAGCCAAATTGCACGCGCAGCCTATGCGGCCGAAGATATAATCGAATCTCATATAGTCGACCAATTAGCTGCCGGTTCGACTTCCTTCCTCGATCTACAGAAAATAATAGCCGACATGGATTCTGTCAATGTTAATAAAGAGGAAATCAAAGATCTGAAGCCCACATCATATCCAACTACTTCATCACAACAACCTCTCACTAGCAATACAGAAAAATGCACCATGGTTGGATTTGATAAGGAGTCATTTCAACTTAAGGATGCTCTCACAGGACAACAATCACGGTTGCAAATCATCCCTATTGTAGGAATGGGCGGAAGTGGTAAGACTACACTCGTCAAAAATGTTTACGAAAGTTCGCTTATTTTCCATCACTTTGATATCATTGCTTGGGCTACAATTTCTCAAAACTATACTGTTAGAGAAATCTTTTCACAGCTTTTTTCTTGCCAAAGCAAATCGACTGGTGATCATTTGAATATTCCCGAGGCTGACGAACACCAATTAACGCATAAGTTTTATCAAAACTTAATAGGTAGGAGATATCTAATCGTACTGGATGATATGTGGAGTACCGATGCTTGGGATCGGATAAATTTTTTCTTTCCAGATAATACCAATAAAAGTCGAATTGTTGTAACCACTAGGTTATCAAGTGTGGCTACTTATTTTGGCTCCTCGTCGTACCTTTCAATGAAATTTCTAAATGAGGATATAAGTTGGAACCTATTTTGTAAGAAAACATTCGCGCAGTTAGAAGGTTGTCCCCCTGAATTAGAGGAAATAGCAAAGAAGATTGTAAGGAAATGCAGAGGACTGCCACTCTCAATTGTTGTCATTGGAGGGCTTCTTAGGAAGTCGTACAAGACAAAAGAATACTGGGAGGATGTTGCAAGAGAAAAAAACTCAATTTTAAATTTAGGAGACGACCAACAAAGTTTCGACATATTATCTTTGAGTTATAGCCACTTACCTGCTCATTTGAAACCGTGTTTTCTTTACACGGGGGTTTTTCCAGAGGACCATAGAATTCATGTGACTCAACTAATCAAACTCTGGGTTGCTGAGGGATTTATAAGACCAAATAACAGTCAAAGCTTGGAGGAGATTGGTGAGGATTACTTAAAAGATCTCACTGACAGGAATTTGATTTTAGTACATAGGTATAGGTCAACAAGAAAAATTAAAATTTGCCTCGTCCATGATCTCTTAAGAGACTTATGCTTAAAGAAGGCACAAGAAGAGAAATTTCTTCGTGTGATGGGGGTTTCGGACATTCCGCAAGGCATAGATGAAGAGCGTCGCATTGTATTTCACGAAAAAATTCCAGAGGACAAGTATGATGATCCGCGAGTTTTTTCTCATGGCTTGGAGTCGGCATCTCTTGCTCGTTCTTTGGTAAGCAACGGGGGTAGGATGTCGTTTAAGTTTAGATTGTTGAGAGTGCTATTGAACGTGGTCGATAGTAAATCTAGAGACGATATTTTCGAACTATTTAACTTGCGCTACGCTTGCAAATCCTATTCCTCCGAATCTCATACCACTAGCGTTGGGCTTCCTTCGTCGATTTCTCTACTTTGGAATGTTCAAACGTTGATTATTAGAGGCAACGTACGATTTGTTGCGCCATCTGAAATTTGGTCTATGCAACAACTTAGGCATCTGGATTTCGCAAAAATATCTTTTCGTGATCCTCCTTTGAGTGACCAACAAGATAATCATCATGACTCGGTTTTGCGAAACCTGCAAACGCTAAAGGGAGCGGTGAATTTGAGGTTGAGTGAGGAGGTGTGTGAGAGAATCCCCAACGTCAAGAAATTGAAGATAATGTATTTCGGTATTTCAAGAAGCTCCCGCGACTACTGTCTCTATAATCTTTGCCGCTTACAAAAGCTCGAATCGCTAAATTTTTGTGTCTACGAGCCGCAAAAATCAAGCGACGAACAAACGGCGCTGCTGCGAAGTGATTTGGTGCGGAACACGATCGCATTCCCAAGATCGCTCGTGAAGTTGACTTTAGAAGGTTGTTTTCTTAATTGGGAAGATTTGACAAGGATCGGTTTGCTGCCCCATCTTCAAGTTCTCAAACTGATAAATGATTCCGTCGTAGGATCGGAGTGGAATCCAGTTGAGGGAGAATTCCTTAAACTGAAATTTCTAAAAATTGTAAACTGCAGTGATTTGGTACATTGGAATGCAGACAGCTCCCACTTCCCAGTTCTGGAGAATCTCTTTGTTATAGGATTGAAAAAGCTAGATGAGATCCCTTTAGCCATTGGAGATATACCGACACTTAGGAATATTCTTTTGAACGGATGCAGCGAGTCTGCAGTCTTTTCGGTAATTAACATAGGTGAGGATCAACAGAGCCTTGGAAATGAAATCCTTACAATTCGAATATTCAACAAGAAAAAGGAGCTAACGAGTGAAGAGTTGAAGGAAAAATTCCAGGCCTTCACAGATGAAGTGAGAGAGCGTCATTTCCCTCAATGAGTGAAGAAACATGCATGCTTCTTTCGTGTTGCTCGAGACCGGGTTGAGGCTGGGAGATTGAGATTGTAAATTGTAATATTATTATGGAGATTTTAATTTTATTCTGTAAAGATGATTGTGAATTTGTTTACACTGGTTTTTGTAGTTTGTTAATTTACATGTATTGATCGATCACTTACAGATGTTTTCTTGGCTGATCTTCATAATATTAGTCTAAATAAATTTGTTGCGTCTACTTAGATTGAAATATTTGCTATTATCTTTTATTTGTAGGGCTGTTTTCTAGAACTGTATTTTACTTACATATTGCAGTAAGGTTTCAAGAATGATATAATGATGCAAATTGGTATTTGGTTGAAAATGTTGTCCAAAAATACATCACATTATTTTGTGTATGAGGAGTTTTATTGTTATTTTCATCAATTAAGAGGATGTTAGTTGTGATCTTTTGAATGTTTGACTGTACTATGCATGTGGTACAAATTATTTTGATTGTCTACAATCTACATCACCCTCCGTTGATTATATCTTTTTGTTTCTATTGGTTCCTTTAGTAGTTTTTTTTTTACCGTCAAATTAATGGGTTCAAATTATGGGCATAGCCAGCACATGATTCATAAAAATATCAATTTGTGTTCTAAAAAAAATATAATTGTACTTATGTTCAATGTTGTCAGAACCGGACTGGACATAAAACCGGATGGACATTCGAGTCACGGTTGGACCGGTTCAACCGGGTTCGACCCGGGTTTTTTATTTTTTATTTAATTTAATTTTACGGGAAAAGGTAAGAGTTTAATGAAAGCTTTGGGTCGGAAGTCGAACAATCCGTATGATCCGGATCGTATTGGAGATCGGGAAGTTCTTGCATCCGATCGTAGAAGGAAAGCGACGGCAAGAGAAGAAGCAAAGAGAGCGAGGGAAGAAGCTACTGCAGTCGGAGTCGGGCCTTCTAATGTTCTTCAAGTTGGTCAATTCGTACTCAGTTGCAGTATGTGTCCGATGATGACGAGGAGATGGTGGCTAATAATGACGGCGATGATGACGAGGAGATACACACATATATCTAATGTATGTCAAGTACCAATACTTGTCATCATCAACCAATTTACTCTTGTACTAATCTCAATACTCAATACTGACTAATAAAAGTTTAGGAGTCACAAATAAAATGCCAAATCAAATATCCATAGCTAAAAAATAAAATACAACGCAATAAAATCTACGAATTTGATACTTCGGCTCTAGTGGTGGTACGCTCGACCACACCTTCTCCCATTCCTACTTGTAAAATTTCAATATGAGAGAGACAAGTATAGTTACAATTTCAAAGAAAAGTGAATTTTCAAGAGTGGACTGTTCTTAGAGCTATGGGTATATAAGTTTATCCACAAGATTCAAGAGTGGTCCAAAAGATTATTGAAGTTTAGCAACAATGTCATTCAAAACAATTAACAAGTATTATTGAGTAAATAAAAATGCAAACTTTACTACATGTCCAAGATGCAACACCAACACCTCCAAAATATTTAAGCTCTACACCAGTTCTACAAATTTCTTCTCATATTTGGGCTTGCACATGAGTTGGATTGTTATAAATAGAAGAAAAATAACAAGATATGCCATCATCTTCATCTTCCTTTGTGTCTTCTTGTACAGTTCAAGCTCAACTTGTATTTTTCTTTTTTTTCTTTCTCCAGTTTCATTTTCTCTTCCAATTTGTCCAGTTTTTTCAACAATCTAGGAATAATGTTCTTGCATCTTCGACAAACTTCTTCGTCCACCCACTCAAAATAGCCACAACATGATGGGCTCTAGAAAAAAAAAATCAATTAAAGAGCAAAAAGAAAAGCAGAAAATATGTAAAAAAAAATCGTTTTTTTTTTTTTTGGAAATCAACTCACCGTATAATTTGGGCATGCCCGGAATTTTCTCCCAGGGTTCTTTTCCGACTATGAAGTAAGGGTTGAAAGCTCAAAATCACAACGACAAGTAACAGTTTCGAGTGGGAGGGACCACGCATTTCGTGCGCCAATATTGCTTCGATTGTGTGAGCTTCCACTTGAATTTGTCGATCGGCTTCCATGATGGAGATTAATTTTGAATTTCGGTGAAGATGATCACCAAATATGTTGGTTTGGGGGGATTATGGAGATAATTAGGGCATTGGGTTTTTAAAGAATTGGGGAAGAAGGTGAAAATTGTTGGGAATGGCAATTGGGGGTTCTTTCCCCGTTTTTCAGACCTAATTGAGGGTCACGTGCGGCGCACGTGACTTCCTCTGTTAATTGCTAACGTCCATGTGACGGAGTGGACCAAATCTGTTTAAAAATGAAACATTAAGGTGAACTTTGTTCACTTTGAAACAAGGGGGACCAAAAGGGGAATCGATCCAAACATGAGGCACCAAAATGTAATTATCCCCACAATCTCCCTACGGTGTTACTTTTAACAGAGTCTTTTTTATTCCATGGAATAGTCATCTGAAAAGGTCATTTTGGCCCTTGTTAGATAATTGAAAGCATATTAATGAGTTATAGGGCAAAATGTAATATACTTAAAAAAATGTAGTTACTTTTAATTTTAAAATTGTAATGTATTTCTTGAGTTTATAATTATTAAAAATAGAATATATATATATATATATATATATATATATATATATAAAAGAATTAAACATATCTTGTAACAATAAAAGCTTTTATTTTTTGGTATTTGTTTTGTTTATAATTTTATAATTATTTGTTCAGTAAAATCGATTTCACATATTTTGGAAAGATATTCCCGTATTTCTTATTTTAGGTTAAAAATATTTTCATTCTTTTTTAATAAATTTCTAATAATATTTCAATTTTAAACAAATAAAATGCAAAAACTATATATTAGATATAAATAAATCATAAAAAAATTATTTTATTCGTCAAAAGTAACACCAAATGGGGCATGTGTAAACCGGGCGTTCGTACACGCCGTGGGCGCCCGTCTTGGGCGTTTAAATCAGCTGCCTTGAACCGTAAATAGCAATTTTCAAACCGTAAAAAGCAAGTCCCAAATAAAAATTAGGGTAGAATAATACATATATTATATAAAATGAAGTAATTTTATAATTTCGGTTCGGTTCGGTTTTTCTGTTCGGTTATTTATCTTTCCACCGTACCGAACCGAATAATTCGGTATTTCGAAAATAAAAAACCGTACATGCGGTTTGCTATTCGGTACGGTTTTTCGGTTTTTCGGTTTTTCTGCTCACCCCTACCTTAAGGTACGCCCTATTATTTGAGTGATACTACACTTGGTATTCTCTCAACAATTTCTACTATCTGTACGTCTGACTTGAGCGTCGGAGGGGTTTCCGCCGGATCAATCGCGGCCTAGTTCTCGTGTTCTCTGTTCGCATGTATCTCAGGTCATCAAGCTCGTGAGCCAGTGATCCACTCTGCTCTTCCTACTCATCCTACTTCAACACTCTAAGGTGATCTAACTCTAGTATTATCACTTAATGTTCATCTTTACTCATCAGCTCAAGACACAATATAAAATTAAAGCAACCTTTTTCTTTTTCAATATTTAAGGGTCCATTTGGATGGAGGGATTTGGGGAGGGATTTGATTTGGAGAATGGATTTGAAATGACTCCTATTTTGGAGTCATTTGAAATCCATCACTATTGCTCCAAAATCAACTAAAAAGGAGGGGTGGGGATTTGAAATCCATCTCCAAATCCCTCAATCCAAACAAGTCCGAGGGATTTGTTATTATGGATTTGAAATCCCTCCCCCAAATCCCTCCATCCAAATGCACCCTAAAAGTTTTATCTCATTAATTCCCAATCCAACTCCCTCTCATGTCTACTTTAAAATTCTGATTCACTATTCAATTCTCATTGAAAATCTTTGCAAAACAATATTAACTTTTTTCTTTTTATAGGAAAACAAACAAAAAAAAACAATATTAACTTGATCATAAGCATTTTTTGCCTATGAACTTACTGTCAGTTTACTGAATCTTGGTTGAGTTGAGTCGGGATCGAGAGATCGAGAGAGATGGCTTATGCAGCAGTGATTTCTCTAAAACAGAGAATTGAACATCAGCTTGTAAATTCTGGTCATATTTCGGCAGTTGTAATTTCATCTCCAGGAAGAATACAAGTTGTTTACGAGGAGGTTTGTTCGTTGCAACAAGTTCTCGAGGAAATGGAGAGCAGCAACAGCAGCATCAACAGAAAGATGGTGAATGCTTTAGATGAACAAATCAGAGAAACGGTATGCGAATTAGAAGACACTCTTGATCATTCCCACCTCTCAAATCAGTTTCTTTCACAACAAGATATCCATTCCTTTACCGAAAAGGTAAACAAGTTAATGAAGGCCTACATTCACGAGTTACGCAACATGTCACCCGAAGAAGATGAAAATGATGAGTTTGGTGGAGATGATGAGTACTCAAAGATGGTTGGATTATCCGATCAATTTATGGAAATCAAAGATCGACTCACGACCAACTATTCAGATCTTACACCTGTCTCCCTTGTCGGGATGGCTGGCATTGGGAAAACTATTCTTGCCTAGAAACTCTTTCACGCTCCCTTCATTTCGAGACGTTTTCACAGGTGTGCTTTTGTCACCATTGGCCGGAAATATCAATTACAAAGGGTCTTGCTAGTTATTCTAAAACAACTAGTGAATCCCGACTTGTTCGATGATGATGATTGGAAAACATTACTGGAAGGACAAGCGATAGAATTATCTGCCTTTAAAAGAATCATATTCTCAAGTTTAATGGATCGGAGATACTTCATCGTGTTGGATGATATATGGGACGGGCAACTGTAGAAGGACTTGGTCGATTTCTTTCCAGACGACAATAATGGAAGCCAAATATTGCTCACAACTAGGCTACATCAAGTAGCTAGATATGCTAGCCATCAGAGTTGTGTTTACACAATACGGTTCCTCAATAAGAAAGAAAGTTGGGATCTTCTTTGTGGGAAGGTGTTTGGTTTTGAAGAACCGTGCTGTTACGAACTCGAGAAAGCTGGAAAGAGGATTGCAGAGAAATGCGAAGGTCTTCCTCTTACAATTGTCATCGTTGCCAACATACTATCCAAAGCCGAGAAGACAGCAGAGTATTGGAACGAGATAGCTGATCAGAAACAAAACTGAATTTTCATGAATGCATATGATCAAATGTACAAGGTATTACTTCTAAGTTACAACTACTTATCTCAACACTTGAAATCATTCTTTCTCTATATGGGAACTTTCCCTGAAAAAACGGAGGTCTCTTGCTCCAAGCTATACAATCTGTGGATGGTTGAGGGAATTACTGAATTGGACAGGGATTCAACTCCTGAATACTTTGAGAAACTTGTTTTCAATAGTCTTGTCATGGTCGGTGAGCGGGGATTCTATGGCAAAATTAAAACTGCTAGCCTCCATTCTTCCTTTTGGCACCTCTGTAACAAAGAAGCTCATAAGAACAAGTTTTTCTATGCCTTAAATAGTCTTGCTGAAGCTAAACCCAAAAAGGGTATAAAATACCAACGCCGGTTGTGCATTCGCAATAGTACTTTATTTTCCATCAAAGATGCGTTTGAGTCAATGGAGTCAATTTCAATGGTGCGTTCTCTCCTATGTACCAACCGGTCCATATCATCAATATCCGGTACCAATATGTCTCAGTTTGATGTTGTTGACGGTACTCGATGCTCTTTCAATCCATTTCTATGAGTTCCCAATCCAAGTACTGAAATTAGTCCAACTAAGGTACCTTGCCGTCACTTACAATGGAAATCTACCTTCTTCCATATCAGCTTTGGAACCTTGAGTACTTGATTGCCCATCGAAAATTGAGCATCGTAAAATCTTATGGGAATTCTTCAAATCTGCCTATGGAGATATGGGATATGAAAGAACTAAAGCATCTTCAGGTCATGGGAAGCAACCTACCAAATCCTTGTGAGGGGTCTTTCTTACCAAACCTCTTGACACTTTTAGACGTGTGTCATCAAACTTGTACCTTAAATGTTCTTGAAAAAATCCCTTATCTACGAAAGTTAGGAATCCGAATTGAATTGTCTCCTGATAATAGTCATCAACCCTTGAGCTGCTTTGATCATATTTCCCATCTCCACGAGCTAAAATCGCTTAAATGTGTAGTTGTGAATCCTATATTGATGAAGACTGAGGTTGTTGCTCCTCTTTCAATCTACTCAACAAGTCTTGAAAAATTAACGTTGAACGGCTTTGGACATCCGTGGGAAGATATAAACAAGGTTTCTTTGTTGTCAAATCTTCAAGTGCTCAAACTGCGGTGCTACGCCTTTCGAGGCCCAAAATGGAAAGTTCGTTGGAAGGACTTTCGAAGGCTTAAGCATCTTCTGATTGAAGACAGTGATCTCGAGCAATGAATATCCCGAGATTATAAATGCCTACGTGTGCTTGAGTCGGTTGGTTGTCATAAAGCACTGCTACAAATTGAAAGAGATCCCGATGGAGCTTGCTGAATCTCTAAAAAAGATTGAACTAGTTGATTGTGCAACGCAGTTAGTTGAGACGGGTGTACAATATGCCTTTAGAGGTAATTACATTTGACACACCCAGATCGTTAGTTACACCTTGCCGCTGCAACTGCAACTGCAAGGAGGAAGTTGAGCAAATGATTTTTTGCTCAAGCACTGTTGGAGTGATAAAACGAAATCAGATTTTTGTTTGAAATAATTCAAGTCCTTCACCCATTGTAGATATTTATTTAAAGCTCACAGAAGCTTGTGAAGGCTCAATATGGGAAAAAAAAGAAAATTAGATAAAGAGACATTGAGATTGATTCACATTATGCATTGATTTTTTATTTTATCCTCGTAATATTTGAATTTAAAATCTGGAATCTGGAACAAGTGAGGTTTAGATGTTTGAATATATAAAGTTGGAGTCAGGTTTCAATTTGAAATCCAAAACACCATTTAGCAGCCAAAATCAAACACCAGTGCCGATGATGGAAAACTAAAACAAGGCAAAACACAAACACAAACACAAACCCAAACCCGACCCGATGGGTGGGTCCGTCAAATTACGGGTTGGTAACCTGATGCTAACTAATAAATAAAAATACTTAGATGCGGTGGTATTTAATCATGCATATCATCTAGTAGGCATCTCATCTAAGAACTTCTCAAGTTCTTCCAGCTTTGCACCAAACAGACCTACAAAATTAAATTTAAATTAAATTAATAATAAGGACAAGTTGAGTTTCGTTTAACAAAAAGAACACTATTTATGCACAACAGTTACCGCTGCTACGAGGCATTCTGAGCAAATCCCCATGTGCTGCTACATTTAATCTGTCTACTCTATCACATTGAAATTCCTCGATTCTTTTCCTTTTCAGATTCCCGATTTTCTTGTGGAATTCTAATGCCATAGTCTTCAGCTCTGCATATTACGCTCAAAACAATGTAATTATCAACTACTGAAGATGTTCGTTCCACCCATTTTAGGACACACATAAACAACCAAATCAATTCATATTTATTTCTCTAACTAATTTCAGAAAGAAAAAAAAAAAAACTAAACGCAAATTAATAGCAAAAAGTGATTGACATTGATACATAAATCACAAGGTCTGTCACACAGAAGCCACATCCAGATCAGATAGCAAGTTGTACTGCAAAACAATGGTAAATGAAATTATTGGATTGGTCAAAGTGATTATGACTTGGAAGCTTATACCATTCAGCCCTCAAAAGGCTATTTGCTGACAATGAGATCATGCAACAAATTGAAATTAGAAAACGATCCTTAAAAAACTCTCCCATCTGGTAAAAAATGCTGATTACGAAAAAAGAAACAAGCCAACATAAAAATATCCAACAAATTGAGGCATAATCTTATGTACCAGTATGTTGACAAATGCTACATAAGTCTGGTATGAAGGTATTCATGACCCCGCTATTGGACTCGTACATCAGCTAGAGCTTTTTATAACATAAAACATATTTGAACAATAGTTCTTTCAAATACATATCATCATAACTTTCTAGGTACATCTACATATCTTATTACAAAGAACTAATTATTTCTAGATACATGTTCTTGGTTTTATTTTAAAAGGGACAGTTAACTAAAGGAAAACAGGCTCGACTCCAAGGGTGTTTACTATCGGAAATTGGCTTGAACATGTTAATGTTTTTGCCGATGTCGTTGGTTTGCAAAAGTATCTCCAATCATTTCCTCTCATTTATTCCTCTTTGGCATTGTACTTGTACTTGTAACTCTTCACTTAATTTCTTAGGGCAAAAACAGTGCACATACTGGTTTATATGCAATTTTGTGTGTACATAGAAAATTTGGGAATGATAGCACCAAAGATTGGTGAAATTGCGATAAGCTATTGTATATTCACATGATATTTTATTTTCAGTATGACGACTAGGCCATGTCCTACTTTCAATATATAATTTATGAATTAAATGTAAATGAGTAAATCAAACATTTCTTAATTTATAAACTTGCAAAACCGTAAAATACTCTTAATGACGATTGATGTTTGAGCAAGCCCTCTAACCCAGTTCAGCTTATTTGGTGCTCAAGTATGACTGTTCATACTTAGGTTCGAGCTTTGAGCTAAACTTTTTAGTATTGTTATAAACTTCTTATTTCTGATTTTTTAATATTCAAAAAAGCACATAAAAACCAATGATTATTTATACCAATATTATTTCGATATTTTTATTATTATATTGCTTATACTTGTAATTTAAAAAAAGAAATAGAAAAAAGAATAGCTTATGAGTTGGCTCGTGAGCTCATGAACAATAGAGCTCGGGTTCAAGCTTGAACTCGTTAGGAAGCTCGAGTAGTGAGCTCGAGTCATTTACACTCCTAGCCCATGTTGCCATGATACAACCTAATGTATCTAACATCTATCTTATGAACCAAATACAAAAATAAAATTATTTTACCCTGAACACATAAAGGTACTTTTATTATATCAATGCACCTAAATAGAGTCATACTTATGAAAAGCAAAATTAGAGTACCTTCGAAAATCTGAGTGGAATCATGGTCCTTGTAAACTTGCAAAGCTTCATCAATAGACGCTGCAGGCAGACTAGTTGACACAGACTGCCTCTCCAGTGCATGGACTTCTCTGACAAGTTCAGCAGACTCTTTTCCGACCTGTTTCATAAATTCCATTTTTTAAGGACACAGATCATCTGTAAGGATAATCACAAACATTATTTTCCACAAACGAGGAAGTTAATAAAATCTGAAGGATTCATGTTACCAGAGCAAGCTTGCCACGCAGAGAAGTCAACTGTGCGTCCAGCTCTGTATCAGTGAGACCATCGAGTTCTGGTAAATCACTTCCAGACGACTCATTCTACAATGAAAAAATCCGAAAGGATATAATATCAAAGGGAAGTAACTAAGAGAAATTGATTCATTCATTTTTTTCATTTAGATTGTACGCAGTTACAGTATTTGGCTATTTGTGCTATTATTGATATTTGCTCTGAACAAATGGCAAAACTGAACAACCATTATAAAATGAACAATTACACGATTTATAACACGTTTATGTGATCTAACAACATTAAGAAACTTACCAAGTTAAGTAACTTGCTTGTAGTGCAGGTTTTGGAAAAAGAAAGTTCTAAAGCTTCACTCGATATCAAGCATTAGGGGTCTCAGATATAAGTAATTCCTTTTTAGGACAACAGATTATTTCTGGTTTTAGACTAGTATCAGACTTGGGACAACGGTTTTTACCTTAAACAGTTCCTTTAGATCTAAGATACACGCACTCTTAACGAACTTTAGGAGATCAAATATTTGGGAGTCTGTTAAATCTTCAATATCATCCTGTGACTGACAAGCAATTGTTTTCTATATCATATATCATTTTTTTTCTTCATCTAAAAAAGAATCTACTTATTTCTTTTAACTTGTATACTTTTGTATTTGCAGCCTTTTTCACCTGGAACATAACATATCTAGACCAGTCTGCCTCAAGGGATTCCTTTATTAACAAATATGCATTCTAGCTTTCTGTACAGTAGAATAATACTCTTCAGAACTTAATTTGGTGCCGCATCAGAAATAATCTGAAACAGTATGGTATTGTAGGGAGAAAAAGGACAGAACTAATGCTTCAAGCTCGTACGGAGTAGGAAACATGGGTTCTTGAGACCATAAGTCGTTAAATAGCCAAGGCAAAAAAATATTACCATAACAGAGTGAAATGCAAAAGTGATGACCAAGAGAGAAAAATAAAAAAAATAAAAAGGAAAAGGAAAAGAACAGTATCAGAGGTAGGTAGAGCTGGCTGATGGCAAGGCTGCAGAACAATTATGTGTCGGAGAAGAGACATGACATTTTACTTGGGCACATCTCTTTTCGTCTATTTGTTGTGCATTTTTTATTTTCTAGATTATCAAAATCCCTCCTATTATTTTGCTTCAGAGACAATCTATCATTTTAAAAAAATTATTGTAATAAAAGTAAAACAGTGGACCTTATGGATTGGTTTCAGTCAGCAATGGTCTAAAAACGGCATCGACTTGTGCCTTTAAAACATGAGATCAAGTCTGAATGTGAGGAAGAACATTATCCTTGGATGACCGGTTAATGCAAAAAATAAATTTTGAAAATAAATAGTCTCGTTGGAATTGGGATGAAATTTTACTTTCCCCACTTACGTAGTGGAAGCGAAATATTTTCACTTCTTCCCCAAGTCCTTACAAAATATTCCATTCTTCTTAGGCCCAGTTTGGTTGGACAGACAAGATTAGCCAAGATAAAATTAAATAATCTAATGAAACCCAATTATTTTATTGGAGCTCACGACGTCCAACAAAAAAAACTCACTAGAAGGCAAGATAATCCAAGATAAGGCAAGATAAGCCATGATTACATAATTTTGGCGGGTCGACCCGGCAATTTATTAGGGATACCAAACATCATATTAAATCCAACTATTTAGTTAATCTTAGCTTATCTTGGCAACCAAACAGGGCCTTAATGTACTAAACACCACAAACTAAAAAAATACTTCTATTGCCTGTCCGTCTCCATTACCTTCATGACTAAGCTAGTCTAATTATTCTGACAATTTATTTAGACTAGACCAACTGCTCCTAGGAAAACAGATCAAAACCATATGAAAATGGCTTTAGACAGATCATCATAAAGAATCTCCAACGCAGTATCTCACAGATTTAATCCAATTAAGATAATCAAGAAAAAAACTATAATGGAAAATAAACAAAAAATAACATTTCAAGCGGATGCTAGTGAACATACAGCTTTTGGCAGAGAAAATCCTTCAGGCACACGAAAACAAAATCGAAGGCAATATTCCTCCCACTTCTGCATTCGCTGGTCGAGGGTCAATAGAATCAAATGCTGAAGGTATGCCACACCCTATTCATTCAAAACAAGAATCACCAACGAAATTAATGCTTACAGTCCCAAACGTAGAAAACCCTATATATATCTGGAAAGCAAATAAAAACAACTAAGAACCCTAGAATTTACAAATTCATCAGGGGGAAACAGAAATAATCAACAAAAATACCTTGCTCAATTCCGTGGAACGATCAGTGCTCTCAGTTTTCAGCAGCTTAGAAGCCTCCCTGCAACAAATTAAATAGAAGAAAAGGAAAATGCAAAATTAAGGAAGAGATAAAATTTGAGTAGAGAAAGGAGAAAAGAGTGATGAGAGAGAGAGAGAGAGAGAGAGAGAGAGAGAGGGTTTAACTGGAGGAAGAAAGTGAAAGCCTCTTGGAGCAGATCGTCAACGATATTGAGGACCTCATTGATGAACAGTTGTGGGCTCAGATTCAAGGATTCGAATATGGCTTCGCTGTTGTCTGCTGCCATTTCTGTATGTTTTGCTGATGAGAGAGAGAGAGAGAGAGAGAGAGTTCAAATTGAAAAATGAAATTTCAGCATTTGTTTAGCGCCAGAAACAGGAGAGAGAAGTTGCTGCTCGACCCGGTTTCAACTTTCAATTTGGATATGTACTTCTGACTTCGCATTCCTAAACGAAAGGTATTCCACTTCTCTTTCACCTTTTCTTTTTCAAAATTAACCCCTACATATGATATTTCAACTTAGGCTTAATCCCACTTTGCACCCTTAAAATATGCCATTTTGGTACTTTGCACCTCGAAATAAATTAATAGCACTTTGAACCCTCAAAACATAATAAATCATGCATAATGCACCCCAAATAAATTTTTAAAGCTAATAAATATAATTTAATATTTTTAGTGGTAGTTTTTAGGATGACAAATGTCAAATAATTTATTTTATTCATCAATCATTTTGAAACTATAAAGTGCATAAATAAAAATGCATCTCATCAACTTATTTAAAAATTATATTTTTTATCCCAATAAAATATTTTACGAAAAAAAAAATCCTTGCTATTTCGTTATCAAGTTATCTGAAAATTATATTTTCTTCCAAATATTTTTACCTAATATTTCCACTAGTTACAATAAAAAAAAAATCCATCAATCGAATAATTTAGTGATAAAAGTTTATTTTATTTTATTTTGTAAGAAAATATAGTTTTTTCAATAATCCGGTGTTTTTTTTTTTCCACACTTTTTGCGCTCGAAATTAGGTTGGAGGTTGAAGAAAATAATAATTTATGTTTTATTTTGCATCCCTAAAAAAAACCAATAAAAAAAATTTGCCTTCATTATTCAATTCAGGGTGCATTGTGAATAATTCATTGTGTATTGAAAGTGCAAAGTGGAATTCAACCTTTCAACTTAGGAGGTGCTAAATCATAACTAAAAGATATTAAATCCCGCACATAAATAAAAATATATTCTCTCCACGCTCTATTTTCTCTAACTTCTCTCTAACTTTTTTCTAGGTTTTTCACACTAAAAATTACTAAATCCCGCACACAAATAAAAAAAATATTCTCTCTCTACGCTCTATTTTCTCGACTTCTCTCTAACTTTTTTCTAGGGTATTCAAAATACTAAGAAGTCGTCAAAAGTCGTTTTTTGTTACGTAATAAGCATCACCTAATGATTTCAATACCTTCTAACGACAATCCACTTCAATCGGATGGAAGATCTTAATTTTTTTGCCAAAACATCGTCATACGCAGAGGGCGGACAATGTGGAAGACAAAACAGTCTTTGACGCGTCCGCTTCTACTTTAGACGCAATCCCTTTTTTTTTAAAATTAGTTTTTGTCATATTTTATTTATTTTTCAGGATAATGGGAAAGTTCATTATTCTAAATATTTTCGAGGAGTACAATTGTTTAATTGTAGAGACGATTTAATACGGTGGGCAAGAGACACAGCTAAAAGCCATGGTATTAAGTTAAGTATAAGTCATACTTTTTGTGATAGGATATACGTCACCTGTGATCGGTTTGGGAAAAAGTAGGGGAAACGAAAGAATACAGATGTAGAAAGTACAATTTGTATTAGCATGAAAAAATGTAATTGTGGTTTCCAACCAAATGGGTTCTACAAGCAGAGGGTAAATGAGAACTCTCTATGATTTACGGAAAGCATAATCATCATCGGCTTCGAAGTATTGTCTTTTTAAACAACTCTCGCAGCAGCATTATGAAGTTACCGAAATGTTTAAATATTTATTAAAATTTATTCAATATTTATTAAACATGTATTCAATTTTTATTAAATTTCTAATTATTTAATTCTAAAGTAGTTTTAACATTTATTCAGTATTAAAATTTATTCAATATTTATTAAATATGTATTCAATAATTTATTAAATTTCTAATTATTTAATTCTAAAGTAGTTTTAACCCACCCGCACCCCCCACTGCCCCAACAAAAAATCCTGCTGCGCAATTTGTAGAATAAAGTTGAGATAGAATGATAACCTTGATCGCAGAATAAATTTGAGAAGATTTTCTTCAAGTTCGATTCTCGAATTATAGTATTATTTTTATGATGTTTTTTGTGTAAGCATGAGGGGAAAGGAAGAACTTGTTTCGGGCACAGAAAAAGACCGACACAAATAGGATTTTAGAGATAGAAGAAAATTTTATTATGTGCATGATTTAGTAATTTTCGTGTGAGATTTAGCATTTCAGTTCGACTTAACATGCACTCTTTTTTAAGGGCATGTTCAGACCTCATTAAAAGCCCTTTTTGTGTCAGACTTTAAGCCTCAGTAAAAATTGGAGAGGAAATTGAGCTGCAGTGGAATAGTTACTAGCTCTCTGAAATGATTTGTGCAGGCACATATTAAACAGTCAGGCACATTTTTTACCATTCTTCAAAAAACAAAAAGTGAAAAAACTCAAAAACTCTCTCAACCTTTCGATTTTCTTTCCCAAACCCCGTGCAAATCGTCAACAGAACGGAGGTAATTTTTACGTTTTTACGATCCTCTTGTTATGTAGATTACGAATCCGAAAAAAAAAAACAAAAAAAATCGGACTTTGGCCTGCTCGTGTGAATTTACACGAGCGCATCCACTGCGCTCGTGTACATCCACACGAGCAGGCCTTGTTAATTTTTTTTTTTTTTTAATTGCTCGTGTGATTTCACACGAACAGAGACGTTCTGCTCGTGTGATTTCACACGAGCATACCTTCTCTGTTCGTGTGAAATCACACGAGTGGGTTAAAAAAAAAACAAATTTTTTAGAATTTAAAAAAAAAAATTAAATAGCTCGTGTGATTTTAAACGAGCAGGTACCACCTGTTCGTGTAAAATCGCACGAGTACAAAAGGTAAATAGTTATGGTAAAAAGGTAAAAAATCATGGTAAAAAAGTGCCTGAATGTTTAATTTGGCCTGCGTATATTATTACCCTTTTCAAAATTGAGGAGTAACTAAACTCATCGCCGGTTATGAAGCACACTAGCAAATGTATGTGGGCCCGTTTATTTTTTACCAATATTTTTTTTATATCATTTACTTGTTCTTTTATTTCTATTTTGTTTAACTTTAATTTATGTATATATTTAAATGATAACTGAAATATTATAAATTTTAAATGCTAGTAAAATTTAAAGTTTAACTTTTTTGCTTATCGAAGTGAACAAACGAAAAACGATATATTTAATAAATAAAATTCAATTCTATGTTATTTGTTAATTCATATCCTTAATTATTTTTTATAGTAATTAAGTATTTCAACAATTTGTAATCAATAATAATAAAATGGAAGTAACTTTAAATTGAACATTAATAAAACCTATTATAATATAAACTACGATACAAAATTATAAAAATAAAGAAATTACAACTCAGATATGAAAATAAGACAACATAGAAAAATAATATTATTTAACCATCCTCATCTCTAAAGATACTCTACAAATGATTCGTAAGATCGGATCGCAAGACTTTATTAGTTCCCCGATTGCGAATCCGACCAAGACGTGCTGAGATGTAAGACACAATAATTGATGGATCTCGACCATATTCGGGAGGAAAAATATTTTCTTCAGGTAAAGGTTCTCATAAGTCGTATCCAGTTTCGCGTTCATCTTTAATAATCACTACTATGAAGGATAATGCAAGTTTTGATTATCTTACAGAGATCTTCTTTTGACAAATATCGTACGGGTCCTTGTGTAATGCCCCTCGTACGGGTCCTTGTGTAATGCCCCACCTAATTTGTAAAACACCAAATGTACGTTCTACATCTTTTCGGACAACCTCTTGTTTTGTAGCAAAATAATTTTTTCTTTTGCAGTGGTCGGATAAGGAATGGTTTGAATGAGAGTTGCATATTTTGGTTAAGTAATATCCCATTGTATATGAATGCCCATTCACTGTATAATTGATTGGACGCATTTTGCCATATGTGAATTTGTCGAATAATGGCGAATGATCTAAGACATTAATATCATTATTTGCACCCGTCATGCCAAAAAATGAATGCCAGATCCAAAGGTCATGGGATGCAACTGCTTCTAAAATTAGAGTTGGTTTGTGATGATGACTCTGTGTGTGTCGTGCCAACCAGATGCATACAATATAAATAACCAAACATACCTGGAAATCCTCGTGATTCACCTTCTTGTAGTTAACGTGCAATATCATGTTCATTTGGCGAGCGCATGTACTGTTCCTCGTACAATTCAATTATCGAGGAACAAAAAGTCTTTAAGCTCATTATTGCACTTGTCAGTCCAATCTTTAGATATTCATCACAATTATCTGCAGACAAACCATAAGCATGTATACGAAGTGCAGCAGTTATTATTTTAATAGATGATAGGCCAACGCGGCCACGATCATATTTTTTTGGATAAAGTATGAGTTATGATTTTGAACATCATTCAAGATACCGAAAAAATAACTCTTTGCGCATCCTAAAATGTCTGCGAAAATAATCACCAGGATAAGTACAATTATCAAAAAAATAATCATCTCACAATTGTTGGTGACTTCTTTCACGATCACGATTAATATATCATCGTTGCGATGATTGTTTTGCGTGTGCTTGATATATCCGAGGAATCAAATTAACCATCTCTTGAGTCTCTTTCTCGATACGAATGGAAACAATCTCTTCATTTTCTGAAGATGTGGATGAAGAACTTGATGATTGAAAATATGTTAACTCATCTTGTGGAAGCCATCCAGATGACGAATTCATAAGTTGTGGTATGGAAAATGTTATTTGTATATTTTGTGAGTTGGTATATTTGTGTCATATAAAGAAACTATTTATACATAAATATGTGATTAAAAATTAGGGATGGCAACGGGTCGGTTCTGGGCCGAGTTCGCCTAAACCCAAGACCCGACCCACGAAAAATATATAAACTCAAGACCCGCCCCAACCCGCTTTAGCTTAGACCCAGATCCGCCCCAACCCAGACCCTAACTAAACGGTTCTGACCCGCCAGACCCGCTAGACCCATTAACATACAAAAAATTTAATATTTTTTAACTTTCATAACATTTTGCTTGTATTTTTTACGATATAATCTCAATACTAAAATACAATATTTTAAAAAATCTCTACAAGTGACATAACATGAATAATAAAATTACAATTAATTATATTTAACTTCGATAATAAGTAAAATTCAAAATGCAAGATAATTAGCGGTGGTCGACAAGTAATAAATATTACTCACGAGAAATGAGATTCGAAAAATAAAACAGTGAAAATAGGTAAATGAGAATAGACAAGACGGAAATTGATAGCTTGATAGATGAAATCCGATACCCGACCCATAACCATTTAGCTGATACGGGTCAGTTTTGGGTCGGTTCCAATAAGACCCGTAACCCGACCCATAACCATTTAGCTGACCCAGACCCGCCCCAAACGGGTCGGTTCCGGGTCCAAGACCCGCCAAACCCGTACCCATTGCCATCCCTATTAAAAATATTTCTGGGGTGATAAGATCACGGGTGAATTATTTCTTGGAAAAAGTGTAGGTTATGGGTGATAGTATATTGTTACGGAGGATAAAAAATACCATCAAGCAATCATTTTCTTTTCTTTTAGCAAAATGTTAAGCTGCTGTATTTTAGGAAAAAAATGTTATGAATAATCTTTTCGTAAATTTCCTTTTTCTTTTAGCTAAATAATTATGATATTGATTTTTTTAGAAAAGGGCCATGGATAGTCTCTTCAGATGACAAGATATGTCATCAAACAATTATTTTTTTTTTCTTTTAGAAAAATGTTATGATAATGTTTTTCGTGAAATGTGCCATGAATAATCTAATCGGCTGACAAGATTTGCAAAAATGTTATGATATTATTTTTGAGAAAAATGCAGGACTAATACCTTCAGATGACAAAATGTGTCATCAAACAATTAAATCTTTTTTTTAACATTTCAAAATGTTAAGAAGCTATTGTATTTGAAAAGAAATGTCATGAATAGATATGTCAAAAGTTACAATTAAATCTTTTTTTTCTTTTAGAAAAATATTAATACTTTATTTCGGGAAGCGTGGCATGAAAAATCTATTGGTGGAAAAGACATGCAATACACAATTAAATATATTATGATATTGTTTTTGGGGAAGTGCAAATATAGTTTTTCCAAATGACAAGGCGACAAACAATTAAATTTGCTCCACTATAAATAGTAGTCATATATTGATGTCATAAATAGTAGTCAAATATAATTTATGGGATATGTGCCTAATTTCATACCATAAGGGAGTCATGTGCAAAATGTCAAAACCACAAAAGGGTTATGTGCATAATTTTATACCATAAGGGGGTCATGTGCAAAATGTCAAAACCACAAGGGGGTCATGTATAAAATGTTCAAACCACATGGGGTTAAGTCATAAGTGCTATTTACCCTAAATAAAAAATAGAGGAAAGGTAAGGGAGCGCAGTATGTCAAAATAAAAAATTAAAAAATCAGGATTGTCCCCTAAAATAAAAGGTGGAGTTCATATGTTTCTGTAAATAATTTAGTAGTCTTACATTGGCAGCTTGGTAACAGTGTCGAAACCAAGACACAACCATTCCCATGAATATATAGAAACATTACAAATAACTTAATCATGTGTGTATATCCTACTAGCAGAGCAGTTCCACTTGCAAATAGGGCCTCCGATATCAGAACTCGATCACTTTGTAGACAACTGCCCTTTGCACCATCAACAAAACACATTTATAATCAAGGATGTAGTATACAAAGAAGAATTTGGAAAAGAGTGTACTAGAAAGAGCTGAGGCAGTCTTTCAACAAAGTAAATATGATATTGGCATAAGAAGCTCCATCAAGTTGCTCCAACACGATTCCATCAACTCGGGCTTGAATTCCATCAGACGAAGACATGAGCTGCATCAACTCCTTAATCGCTTTGTCTGCTTCAGCAACTGAGCTACCAAATCCCCCCAATATGTCAAATAACGATGTTGAAGGCCTCGATATCTCAACAAGAGTTACCTGATTTTTGACAACACATTACAAACACTCGATCGTTACATACTAATACCATAATTTAGTCTAAATACAGTATGTAGAATTTCATTTTCACATCCACCTCCCTTAACACTTTTTAAACATTTTCATTAAGTAATTCGTTTTCCCTGAATTTAAAATTGCACGTGTTTCGGTAGAGGTTTGTCGAACTACGTTGACCTCCACTAAGGTTTTGTCGCATTACAGTTGCATCTCTTCATCTTTTTAATTTACAATTAGACATTTGTAGCATATTCTAATAGAACATAATAATAGTAATAAAAATTATCCTGAACGTTCCTATGGCACTTTAAAACACAAACTAAGCTGAATCTTGAAATTTTTTAATTCAGGTTTACGACATTATTCTTGATCCGAATATTGATTTGGATTGTTTTCTCTTCTCCTCTTCACATGCATGCAAACTTATGCTTGCTCTCAAACTAAAATAATTCATATTAACTTCTAAAAATGGAGTGATTAGAGATAAGAAGTTAATCGATTATTCATGTGATTGTGACAACAGCACTATGATGCTCATCAATTTATGAAAAAGATACAGAAAATGAAGATACAGAATTTGGATATCGTGATACAGAAAATGAAGATATGTGTAATTGAGTTTTGAAATTCTGCCAGCTTGAATAGAAATAATCCAGTTACGCAAATTACTAAGGTAAAGTAGTTGGTATAAATTGGAAAAAATCTCAGAGAACTTTAAATAAACACGAGGTAATTAAAAAAGCACACTAAGAACAAACGGTAAACATATATGTATGATAACTAACAAAAAATTTTAGGGATTCTGTAATTCAAAAATCTTAGGAGAGGTTCATGTAACTATTCACAAGGGTTATTTGTTTAGTTGTGGGGTAGTAAATGTGACCATTTATTTAAACCAAAGGGTTGTATCTATATTTACATGGAATCTCAGGGGATGTGTCTGCAAGTATTCCTAATTCACATATTTTCATGTCTTGGATGAAAAATATTATTCTCAAGTGGACGAATAAAGAAACGAATTAAAAGGACTAGAATCAACAGAATTATGATTTCGAAAATAACCTGTTCGTCCAATGGAATATTAGCCTTCTGTTTTGCTATTGCCACAGCTCGAGATATGCCGCCAATAGCATCAACTAGACCTCGCGAAGCAGCATCATTGCCAGACCACACTCTCCCTTGAGCAACTTCCTCCATCTTGTCTACCTAAATAAAACACGGGGTACTTGAATATCAAGGATCTTAAATGTATAATATGAATAGGCAATCATAGTACGTTACTGAATACCGTACAGTCATTGATCTAGAAGAAGCTGCCTTGTCCCGGAAACTTCTATATGCACTCTGTGCGGATTTTGCAAAGAGTTCTGCTTCATCAGTCCTGATTAGGAAAACACAAACAATACACTAATTCATAAGAAATCTACCTAAAAGGAAACAGATCACAAGCTTGAATCAAACTGAAATTGAGATGAAATAATTGCATAAACGGTAGTAACAAAAGAACCATTTTAACCTGGAATTTAGTTGAAATACAATAAATGAATATACACGGTGACAATGAAGCTGGAGAGGGAGAGAGAAAGAGTGGCAAATAATGAAAGAAATATTTCAAATAACTTCAGTTAAAAAAGTATCAATGCCTGATTTTAAACAAAATGGTGAATAGACTGCTAGTCTTATTTGGAGATGTTCTGCAAAAAGAATTTTGGGGCTTGTGCGCAAACTTCACAAATTTGAGGCCCATTTGTGAAAGTGTCCATTCTTTAAATTAATATTGATATACTGGCGAGGAGAGGATAAAAATTACAGTAATTACGATAAGAGGCATGTGCATAACTTCACTAAGTTGAGGCTCATTTGAAAGAGTGACCGTTCTCTAAATTAATGAGAAGTACAAATTGATATGTTCCTCTGCAACAATATTCAACATACCTGAATGGTCGTTGATCAGCTGCAGTAAGCTCGGCATACCTTCCTCTTGATATGATCTCCTTATTAAAACCGATTTTTTCATACAATCTCTCCAAATTAAACTTCCCTAGGAGAAAATTAGCAAAAGTATCAATAAACTGTAAAAACATGTGGAATGTGAACTGTTTGTTCAGATAATGAACGAATTATTTCCGCATTTCTTAAAAAGCATTCATATGATTCCAGGAGAAACAGGCTACCATATACGATATGTTTGGCACGTTCTCAATGATAGCAACATTCAGATACAATTGATATTTGTGTTTTCATTAGAAAGATAATTATGATTGGCACAATTCTTCAATGTCGTGTTTGTTATAAAAAAATATTGTTACCTAGTTATGATATCCTGTTCGGAAACGGATTCCAGGTCCCAATGATTACGGTTAAAATGTGGTTCCTAGTTTTGTGCGGATTAAAACCAAAACCAACATTTGGATTCAGATACGATCCTACACCGTCTTCTAATCAAAATCAAAACCAACCTCTTGATCTTCTACCGTATTCTCGGAATGCATATTTCTACCATTAGAGTAGGCCGAAACTTGTAGAATTTCTACCTACTACAAATCTATATAATTTCTAGATTAATCGAGTTGGATGACTCCCTATCTTTTACCGAAATAAACACACACTACGTGAAATATTTTTTTCAGCAAATGATAGCTGAAAATATGACACACAAATCAAAGAAGTCGTGTGTTCATCCCTTAGGCAGCTTTTATAGGCAGAGGAGAGTTTCATGCGGAATTCAACTAGGAGACTAGAAAACACTAACTATCAAATTCCAACCCCTATCAAACAAGAAATTCTATAATTCGAATTCTCTTACAAAATATTATATGTGTCGATTTTTTATGTCTAGGACAAACGCACAACTGCAAACGGGATACATAGGGACCAAAGTGAAAAAATATGGTAGCAATCCAATGATGAATTAAATTTGAATTCTCACTCCAATAAATTTAATCAATCATTTGGTCTTTATTTCACTAAATATTATATCACCCATAATCTCAAAGTTATATTATTGAGTTCCGGTTTTCTTTTTCCTTGATTGGAGCAAGGTTTTAACAAGACCCGAATGTAACGATTTCTCCTGTTTATAAAATCATAATTCTCCAAAAAAAAAAATGCTCCGGTTTTTAAATTACTTGAAATCTCTCCACACGAACTTATTTGAAAACAGTCAGGTAATTAATCCCGAAATAAACTACATTGCCATCTTTTCCTTGAGACTAGACAACTTAACTTATTTGATATGTCGAATAATTAAATCTACATTGCCAGAACTTTTAACATAATCAAAACCTATAAAGTATTCAAGGGATATACATCAATCCCATTTTACCGGGATATGGATTTATTAGATGATTAATTCACTAATTAATTAATGCACCTACTTAGTTTATCGATTGGTTTGTCACAGTAGTACTGAATGTGTACATTAAGTATGGACATTGTGTATCCAATGGTGGTGAGCCATTATTTGATCGCATTAGCTTATGCTAATTCCATAAGATTGTGTTATCCATATGTTTTTGGCAAATTTACATATTGAACAATGTAGAAATAAACACTATCTTAGTAAGAGAAAAACCAAGATATGCTTCACACTTTCCTGGATGTGCCTCTTTAAATTTTTGTTAGGTGGAGTTTTCTTATATAAAATAAAGAACAAATACGATTCAGTTATGATTTAAATAGGACACAGGTGCCATAAGGTAGCTTTAGTGCGTATGCTAGAAAGGTGCTTTTTAAGTTCTAGTCATTAATGTTATTGACATTTGGGCATGTTAACGAACTACTCGTTCTCAATTATTTCTACTGAAACCAAAAGGTTCACAAATGAATATCCGAACCTCATTGAAAAACTCAACTACTTGCCACCTTCTGACTCAAAACCTCTTATTTCTTGCAAGACAAAAAAAGAGAGAGAGAGGGAGTTATAAGACCTGTCACAACTCCAATTGAACCAGTTATTGTAAGATTTTCTGCAACTATAGTCTGTGCAGCCATTGCCATGTAATATCCTCCACTAGCAGCAACGTCAGCCATTGATGCAACTACAGGTTTTTTGGCAGCCAAAAGCTTTATTTCTCTCCACATTCTGTTAACACATTGTTAATCTATGAGGTTAAACAAATATTAGATAATGGCAAGAATAATTAAATGGAATAGAACTATCTAACGGCACTTACAAATCAGAAGCAAGGGCATCTCCACCAGGACTATCAATCCGAAGGACAACAGCCTTGTACCTTTTTGACTCTGAAAAAAAGACCTTATAGTATAAATCAGATGAGAAGATAAGTATCTAATCAAATACAACGGTGAAGCACCCAAAAAAAGATAATTCAGACTATTTTTTACAGTAATCCAAGAACTACAGTATGCATCGGCTTTCTTTTCTAACCAATTGAATGCTGTTTTAAAATGGAGAAATATAACTTATGTTCACATACACGGGAAATGCATGTACCTCTTACAGTGCGAATCTTTTCAATGAACTGCTCGGAAACAATCCCGGAGCTGGATGTACTCAGTGAACCTCTTACACGGCTAATGCTTCCAGAGGCTCTGATTATAGCTATTCTATTTCTAGAACCAGCTAATCCTATTGTCCATTTCTTAACACGGCAGTATTTTCTGCATGTGTTGGGAAAGAATATACTTTAATAAAAGGAATGGCATTCTTTAACAAGAAAATTACATACACATTTTTTTTTTTGAGTAAAAAATTACATACACATAAATGAACATAATTCGAAGACATCTGTGACCTTTTCTGTCTAAATTTATGGAGACGAATAAAAATGTTTAAGCAGTGGGGATTCCATATTAGTGACTGAAGGCAACTATAGCAACTTTATTCAAAAGTTCTAAGAATGCTTCGTGTGAAACCCATGTAAGAACAAAGAGTGCTGACCAAAACAGGTTGGGTGTCTGCTCTACTCCCCATCCGATGGCCGTTTGGAAAAAATAAATAAATGAATACATAAATAATAAAACGAAGTAAGTACTGAAGAAGACAATTGACTGGAAGTACTTCAATAATCAGGATTATTTGTGAAGTCCCAAGAAGTTCCACTCTAGCAGTCCAGAAATAGTATACGAAACCCATGCAGAAAGCATGCAAAAATCTTAAAATACTTCTTGAGGATCTGATAAGAGTTCAAATATAAATACCTATAGTCAACCGTAGGAAGTTTTTTACTGCTAGGAATTGCCAAACGTTCTTTTAGCAGTGACTCAACCTGAAATGTGGAAACTTACTAAAAAGATGTGAATGACCAGTATATAGCAAAGAGAAACTCAGATTGAAGAACACAAAAAGCAGAAAAAATAAATTCATTAAAAACGCAGCTACAAATGATTGTTTTGATTTTTTCAACAGGAAAACACTAGTAAGATTTTTTCCTGAGTAGAACAGGCTAGGGCCAGAAATACAGTAAAATAATTTTCCTGCTCTTGTTCTGTCATCATTAACATTGAGACGGCTGAATATTTGATATGTCAGCAGAAAACGTAAGTTACTTCTAATAATGAAAAAATGGTTTACGAACTTCACTAAAACAAGACCTAGCGTGCTTCTTATTCAAGTACATTGCACTGTGAAGTGTATCTTTCAATAAACTAATATTAGTAATGTTTTCTACATTTATCTCCAAGACAAGATAATACAAGAATGCAAGTCGGTTTGCTGCACTAGGTCCAGTTGTAAGTCCAAGCTCAGTCCCAATACTATCTAAATTTACAATATTTCATGCATATCAATCAAGTTAAGCTTTTCAAATTATATTTTGTGCATAAAGCAACAACTAATATACAAATATTACCTAACCAAAAGGTTGTCAACATTTGTTTTGCCTGATACTAGTAGTCAATCTAATTATATGCTCTCTCTCCCTTTTTTTACGAATGTTGTATCTGAGAGAATATAAATCAAAATATTTTCCATGTTTTTTCATAATCTTAAAATCAAATAAACATGTACAAGTCATGGTACCTCGTCTTCATATTTTATATCTGTTATCCATCCATCTTCCTTCAGTCTTTCAACTTCATATACCCCTTCATTGACAAAGTTTTCAATATCTTCTTTTTTCTTTCCTGCATAAGCAAACAAGAAATTGGATGACAAAAATGTTGAGTGAGTGTAAACAAAGACACCAATTGTAAAGTTACCTTTAACAAGTGAAATTGTTTCTACCCAATTCCCGTAGATGTTGTCAAGCAAAGCAGTCAGCATTTCACGGTTTTCATTTGATATGCTTTTACGTGTAAGTTGATCCCCAGCACTCTTATATTTACCAATCCGTTCAACCTGCGGCTCAATCCCAATTTTTTCAAGGACACCTACAAAACAATTGTTGACGGCACTCCACTGCAGTTAAAAGGAGATCATAAGGATATATATAGGTGCATTAAAAGATGCTCATAAATTAAAAGCCTTTCAGTTCTATTCGAGTTTTAAAAATCTATTCAAATGAATATGTGTATAGGATAAGGTACCTCTAAAAGTAGAGGCCATTGATATATACATATCAATCAGGTTCTCAAAAAAACAATTAATTAGATTTGTAATGTCTGAAACTGCTTTTTAAATACTGAATTTGAGATATGAGGGGTTCCAAAATTTAATAAGCTACAAAATATATTATAAAAACCTATCTTAACTTCATTAAAATCTAGTAAGATGTGGAATAGGAGTGAATTATAAATTAATACACTATGAAATTATTAATGATGTGACATTTCATGCATATTCACAATTTAAACAACATTAATATAATTTGTTATTCATGCAATAGGTAATAACAGACCTAAGCTACCATGTTAAGTCTGGACAAATGACTCGGGTTGCCTATGTGATATGGTATTTTACGTGGTAGATTATCCACATAAACTGTACGGTAAAATTAGGGTTGTCTCCAACGAAATTATTGGTGTTCAGTTTAGAGTTGTTAGACTGAATTGTTTAATTTTTCACCACTTTGGTATCCTATTTCTGGGGGCTTGTTACAACTGGCTATCTGTTGTATGTGTCTGAATTTTGCTGATGGAGAGTACCTTCTTTATATACAGTTGAAGTATAGACAAAACTTGTGAATTTTTAACATGAATTTCAACATCCTAGGCTCAGATACACTATATTGCGACCTTTGTTCGTGAAAAATGAAAAATAAGACTTTTCCATAGCCACCAAAAACAACTTACCTCCAAGGAATGATGCCGAAACAGTCAACCCATACAATTGAAAGTAAGCACTTGGTGGAGCATAAAGCTCTTGACAAGCACTACCAATGTAATATTCTTTCTCTCCACAAGCTGGCACATAGCCCACAATGAACTTTCCTACAAATTGCAAGAAAGAATTTTCAGTGAACTTTTTAAGCCAGAAAAAAGTTTTATCAACATGGATGAAAAAATTTCAAGAAACTTTCCTCAGCATAATAGGAGTCTGAATTAACAAACTTGATTTTATATAAATCATACCTTCTTAACAGCTCTATATTGTCAAGAAATTATCTACATCTGCACAATAACACGATTTATTTCGGAATTTTGACATGAAAACTTTAGTTTGGTGGAAAATGTGGAGATCTTCATATATGGTGGGGTTTAATTGAAAATAAATAAAATTATTACATCTAAGAGATTTCTGTCCCCATCTACAGTAGCCTGTTTTAGAGTTTAAAGCACATCCCATCATTT
Organism: Erythranthe guttata; assembly: GCF_000504015.1. Next base: position 265,991 of record NW_012193163.1, read on the forward strand.
GAGTTGATCCATTTAAACCTTAGACATGATTAAGTATCCAAATATATTTTCTTAACTTTAGGGGGCACTAGATACAAGAATAGAATTCAAATAGAGCATTAGAAACCCGAAAAAATTATGTACTGATACCTGATTTTTTAAAGTCCAATACATGCCTGCGGATTTCTTCAACTTTTCCCCACCCGCAACTCAATGGTTCAATTTGGAGATAAATTCCAGAGATACGGGGATCATATGCTGCTTTGATTAAATTCTCACAAATTTGAGGTAAAGATAATCCGGATGAGAAACGGCTCTTAAGTTGATCCGATATCTGACAAAGAGGAAGAAATTTTCCTTGTCACAAAATCATGAAAACAAAATCTGAAGCAACACAATGAGGAATATAATAGAATGACCAAAGAGCATTTTTACATCCCTACCAAGTCATACTGGTTCTAATGGCAAGCTGTCCCATACGATTTTTTACACTAAACAAATTAGTCATTACTGTTCCTAATGGTTCATATATTTAAAAATGCAAATATGGTAGCCAGAGCTATTCCCTGTGATTATTCATACAGAATAAAGGAAAAAGAGGGAATGTCACGGGAACTCAACGATTTTATATTTTCATAAAAGAAGAGTAGACTTTGAGGCAAGCAAAAAGAAGGGAATAAGTTTCGAAAGGCCTAAATTAAAAATTGCTAACAAATATGTGTTTCATAATATTTAAGATTGTAAAATTAGCACCTCAAGATGGGATAAAAATACCTGCACATGCTCATAATATCTGAATCGAAAGCGTATAAGTGCATATGTAAGGCCTCCATTCTATTTATAAAAGTTTTATTGCTTGATGTGCTCCATAAATAAAAGACAACAGTCACAATATTCTTGTGAAATGAAATTCTTAGAATATGCTCCTGCTCGTGGAAGGATATTCAATAGAATATAGTGCAATCAACATAAACTTAAAACTTTCTAAAATTAAGTTTATTGAGCACCCACGGATTTGCATTAACTATGTTTCTGACTACCATATCACCAAAAAAACAATACTTATGTTGACGAACTTGTAGACACATGATGTTAGAATTTTTCTTTAAGAAATTCACATGTCTATCATAAACTGATACTTATATTTTCATACAGGCCTAATAAGCCCTTTCGCGTCTCAATTTCTAACTTAATTAATATTGCAACCTGCACCAAAAAGGTGATCGTGTGAAGGAAATTTGAAGGGTACCTTGTCACTTTAAACATAAAACTTTGTAAAAGAGCAATCAAAGTGCAGTGGACGCACATTAATTATCAAATGACGTCTCTCTCTCTCTAACAAGTGTTTCACACTAATTTTGACTGTATCCAAAAGCAATTCTCTGACCATATTTAGGAATAACATTGAAGTCGCTCAATATTTTTTCTCGAAAATTGAACCGAGTTACTCTTTTGCTAGCAAATTGGCAAAACAAGATTGTAGTCAAACGAGTGATCAGAAGAGTTTGAAACATTCGGTAACTAAGAATAACAAAATCTAAGAATATATCTTGTTTAGAATTTTAAAAACGTAATTTTCGTAACAAGCATACGTACCTACTTATTTTATTTACAAGCATACTTACTTATTTTGATCTTATTTATAAATCTACCAATCCTTCTAGCTTGGTATATAAATTCATGATCACCATCACTGTCATGTTCCTTAGCACATAAATTAGAAGAATTTGGAGAATCAAACAAGTATTATCAGCAAATCGAAAATAAAAGATTAATATAAAAACAGCCAAAAAAGGGAGAGAGAGAGAGAGAGAGAGAGTATGAACCTCTCCTCGTATTTTCATGGTGAGGACACTGCCCTTCTTGACGCGCTGCCATGGAAATGCGAATAACATTTTGAACTTCACAACCAAATTCTCCCAAGGATCATACTCCCTATACACAAACTCACCGGTGGGGTACTTGTTGTCATCAATTAACTCAGCTTCCTGTTCCCCTCCAATCTTCTCATCCTGGTCGGGTAATTTCTGATCGCTGTCTGTATCAAATGCCCTGCTCGGAAACCGTGGGCGGAGACGGCGGGGGCAATTGTGGAGGAAAGGGTACCTGTTCAGATTGAGCTTAGCTCTTGAAAAATGAATTGAGAAAGAGGGTGTGGATTTCGTCGAACAGATGGTGTTCGTGTGAATTGAGGTGAACCCAGATGTGGGTGGTAACAGAGCCATTACCGGAGCTGATTAATGGCTGGCGCAGGGGATAACAGAGGAGGGTGCAGCAGAAATTCAGATATATATAATGTAATAAAATATTTCCATAGGATAAAAATTACAAGGTGTAGGATTGACCATCACTCCCATTTTTCTCTCCTTTTTGGGCCGTAACTATTAGGCCCCTTTTGCTTTCAATGAAAGAGCAAGATCGACTTACAAGTATCTTATAATCAATAGTTAGGATTGTTTGATGTCGGTCCCCCACTGATTACATGCTCGGAATGCTATCGACTTGTATCCGTGAATTCCAAGACTACCTAATCACACGGCTCCTTCTACACCTGGTGATAAACATTGAGTGGGTCTTCTGTTGCTAGTGTCCTTTTTTATTCTTCTTTTGCTACACCTGGTCTTTTTTTGTAATTTTCAAACATTAGACCAAGGTGATAAGGTCTAAGGTCTTAAAACTAATGGTTATAACCACATTGAGACATTTTTTCAAGTGAATGGAGGCAAATCGATGCAATCGAGAATAGAAATGATTAAAGTGATATTAAGTCAAACTACAAAGGGTAAAAGTGTAATTTACCCTAATAATAATTAGTCATTAGCTACTAAAATATTTTGTCTTATTGCCATGTAACATATCTAAATTTGAATATATTATAATTATATGTAAACATTCCATTGAGGTGGTAGCTTCTCGATGATTGTGTTTACATGTAAAGACTCGTTTGGTTGCATTTCTTCGGCATGAATATCATGCAGAATCAACAGTAAATCTTGACTTGTTCGACCACTGTCTTGAAATCCACCATTTTGTAGTCACGGAACTGTCCGACTATGAATTTCTTCAAGCCAGCATCCTCTGTTTTATACTTCTTTTCGAGAGAGTTCCACAAATGTTTTGTTGTCTTGAAGTTGCTGTATACGTTGTACAGTGTGTTGTCAAGTCCGTTAAGGACGTAGTTTCGACAGAAGAAGTCATTGTGGTGCCAAGCATCGTAAGGAGTCCTCTTTTGAACATCGGTATCATCTTCAGCCACCGTAGAAGCCATTTAACTCATGAACCCTTGAAGGTTCATTGTTGTGAGGTAAAACAACATATTTTGCTGCCAACTTTTGAATTCAATTCCGGTAAATTTTTATGGTCTTTTTCCATAAGCACGAGGCAGAAATATGGATCGGAATAGCCATTGGAATTGCCGCAGTAGCAGTGGCAGTAGCATCAACAATTTCAGTTCCTTGATTTTCCATTTCGAAAGCATAAATTTTGTCTTAAGATTGTTATCTGGGGTGTTTTAAAATATAAATTTTTGGACAGAGATTAGGACAGAAATATAGCGACAAAGAAAAGTCGAGGCATGGACTTTGTGCTTTCTCCTTAATACAAATTTGTCCCACAATAGTGCTTCAGTTTGGGCAATTACCTCCCAAGATACAATGATTTGCAGTCCCAACAGAATAGCACAACAACTGTTGGAGAACATATCGAACGAAAAAATGTTTTGGACTTTATGACATAAAGGAAAGAGGATGCAAAAATATACTTATAAATGCTTGGACAAATTGAGTGAGTTTGCTGGAAAACTAGGGTCTCATTTATAGTTTTCAGAAGATGTGTTCCAAAAGTCACAACACTTGGGAAAAGAAGGGCCGAAAATGTGCTATGTCTTTTTGTAGGGATTAAAGACCAGTCCGTGTTTAAACTGAATAGACGCCTACTTGGTGCACTGACCGAGAGACACATCCGCTCCTAAGTGCGATGATGTCATCTTTGTACAAATGTCGCGCTCGGATTGACTAGAGTAAATAAATTTGGTTTTAATTAATTAAGCCCAACAAACTTAATTAAATTGGGTCCAAAACGTGCCCAACTCCAAGCCAAATATTCCCAAAGCACAAAGCACAACGACCCGCGGATCGCGGACTCGGACTCGGACTCGGCTCGGCATGGCACGTGCACAGGCTCGGTCCCGATCCCAGTTCGGGCGGGAGGCGGCGGTTCGTGCGTGTGGCTTCGTACTTAAACCAACTCTTGATTATACCTCTAACTATCCACTTAACACTATCTAAAGTGTTCATATTAATGCTATTTCCCCTATATCGGATAGGTGACATTCCACCTCTTACCAAGCCCTTTAAGCTCAGTTTAGCTCTTTAACATAGTTAACTTTGTGCATTGTTTGCTCATTCATCCCATATTGGATTTGAGTAATTAAATACACTACGATCATCTACTCGAGCGTTTATTACTTGATTTAAATATGGAATCATACTGCAAATTTTTAAACAACATTCTTATTTATGGTTGGTGGGGATTATGGAAAAATAGATGTATGACTGTGTATGGGAATATTCTAATGGAATATCCATAAGGCTCGTGGCCATATATTTCTATATTTTTATGGAATGAAAGTTCAAATGAAGCATAATACATGGAGTAGACATGTGGTGAAAGACTTTCAACTTCCTATGCACAGTCCCCCAATCTTACATGGCAAATGGTTGAAGTGGCTTCCTCACGAGCCACATACTTTTAAGTTGAATGTGGATTGCTCATAAAAAAATGGGAAATGTTATGGTGGAGAATTTCTTCGAAATCATAGAGGTGCATGTTTATGTGTTTATTCTACATTTTATGGGGACAAATCTATTTTGTATGTACAAGTTTGGGCTCTTCGGCAAGGTCTTTTAATGTGTCTGGAGATGAATACTCAATTTCTGGTTATTGAGTGAGTCAGATTCCCAGCATGTTGTTCGATTCATTAGAGAGAATCTTTATCCTCCTTGGGAAGTTAGTTTTCTAGTTCAGATATGCAACCATCTTTTGCAGCAAATTTGGGAGGTGAAACATGTTTACAGAGAGCAGAATTTTGCTGCGGGTAAATTGGCATAAATGGCCCAGGTTTACCAACAACACATTATAATATTGTAATAATAGTAGCTTACCTTCTAAAATACATCATACCATTATGATGGATACATTAGGTTTGTTTAATTTTCGTAAAAATTGTAAATAATGTGTTCTCTTTTCCTTGTTATGGCCACCAAACTAGGTTTTTAACGAGGCCCCTCTTCTTTATCAATTAAAATTTATGTTTTTGAAAAAAAAAATGTCAAAATTATACTAGTATCTTACTTACTATTTTCAAAACAATACAAAAATTATTAATTATTTTATTTCAAACCTGGATATTACGATATATATATCATGATTGGAATTCCATGAAACCTCTTCATTCTTTTACAATTTGTAACTGTTGGGGAGAGAAAGGATGATTGGATTTTCATGAATATCAAGGGACTAGTTTTGACAAGTTTGGCCATTTTAATCGCATAGAGCAACTCCAATGCTAAATATCAAAATTGGATTATCAAATGCTCATTTGAGATTTAAGATAATAATTTAAAATATATTTAAAACTCATCTACTCCAACCACGGTTATCAAATTTTATCATCAATTGGAAGTTTTTTGATAATTTTATATGTAACTGCCACATGTCAATTTGTGAACGGTTGGTTAGGTAGCTAGTTATTTTTTTGATAACTCAATCTGCAGGACGTATTTTTAGATTCAAAGAGGAGAAATATTAAAATCCAAACCCAATTTAATAAACCCTTTTGAGAATTTTTTTTTTAATTTTAGGAGTCAAATGGTAGTTAAGAGATTTGATAACTCATTTAATAACTCCGTTGGAGTTGCTCTTATACCTTATAGAATTTTAAAGGTTGAAATATTTATTTTGCCAATATTTAAGAATTGTTTTGAGAGATTCAAAGAAATGTTGTTTTAAGCGCATTTATTTTAGGGACTTGCTTTTTGTGGTTGCAAAATCGCTATTTGCGGTTTAATATTAAAATATTCTCTCTCTAAAAGCTTTTGAAGGGAATTTGCTTAAAAATCATTCTTATTGGTGTGATATACGAACACAAATGAGCTCATCGGATGAAGATCGTGATACCGGACATAACAAGGTAAAAATTCCGTCTTCTCGATCGAAAAAACTGGGCAAATCGTGCAAACGCCCAACTTGGGCGCCCATTTATTCAGTGCACGCCCAACTTGGGCGTGCAATTGGCTGCTCCACGCCCGATGCGGGCGCCCGGAAGCCAACTGCACGCCCAACTTGGCCGTGCACCGCATAAATGGGCGCCCGAGTTGGGCGTCCGGTTCAATTTTTTTTTTTAAATAAATTTTTGATGTTTTTTTTCAGGACAATACGTCTACAATTAAGTTGATCATACCGATTATTTTACAACAACTCAATTGTTTGACTCGAGGGACGAGTTAGTGGCTTGGGCGAGGTCCGTTGCAAGAGGTCTTTTTGTGAAATTAATTAGAAAAAGTGCCCCCAAAACAAAGAAAGTGTGTCTGACTTGTGACCTGTTCAGGGGGGCCCCGAGAAACACAATCAACTAACCCAGAGGCGGCCTCGAGAAGGTCTGATAGCAAAAAAATAAAATGTGGTTTTCAAATTGTAGGAGAGCGGCGGTTGGACGATAGATGGGGGCTCAGAATAATATATGGGAAGCATAGTCATTTTCCGATATACATGTCTGGGCATGGGATGACTGCATTGAATGAAGCGGAGGTGAAGATTATCAAGAATCTTTCACAAAGTCATGTGCCGCCCAAGAAGATTTTGGCTAACTTGAGACAAAATGGCTTGGGTTTCGATGCTTATTCGAAACAAATATACAATGAAAAGGCAAAATTGAGAAAATTAGCTAGGGGTGACCGTACAGTGATGCAACATTTGATTGGGTTGCTTGAGGAGCATAACTATTACAAGTGGTTCCGTACTGATGAAACCACACATGAAGTTATTGATTTGATGTGGGCTCACCCTCTATCTGTCGAATTATTAAGTAAGTTTCCGTACGTTATACTACTTGATAGTACTTACAAAACCAATCAGTACAAATTGCCTTTGTTGGAGATTGTTGGTGTTACTCTTGTAGGAAAAAAAATTACTGTTGGAGTGGCATTTTTGCGCCATGAAAATGAAAACCATTATACATGGGTGTTGCAAAGGTTGAAGAGACTTTTCCCCCCCACATACTCTACCTAGTGCACTCGTGACTGATCGCGAGTTAGGGCTCTTAAAAGCGATAGAGAATGTATTTCCGACTGTGGCTCATCTATTATGTCTTTGGCACATTAACATGAATGTGGGGCGTCGTGCTTCAAGATGTTTCGGCAATAGTAGGCGTCAAGGGGTTTCTTTTGTACTTGGTACGTAGCAAACTTTGGTAACATCAGTGTGTGAAGAAGATTTCAGCCGGAATTACAGAGCTCTGGTGGACAATTACGCGGATCATCCACAGTTGATGGAGTACCTTCAAGACACTTGGCTGATATACAAAGAGAAATTTGTAAAAGCATGGACGGATCTAGTTTTTCATCTGGAGCAATACATCGACAAGTAGGTATTTATTTATAAGTGGTTAAGTACATATACTTAACTTACTGTCATGTTGTTTACTGAAACGTAACCTACTTTAATCATATTAGGGTGGAGAGCAGCCATAGAGCATTGAAGAGATGGTTGGATGCGTCCACAGGTGGCTTTGACACATTTTGGGCACAGTATCACACACAGATCGAAGATCAACTTAACGAGATTCTGGCCGAATTTGCGAAGTCAAAGAGGATTCGGGCCCAGACGATTAATGTGCTCGTATTTAAAATATTGTCCAGTGGAATTGTAACACATTCGCACTGAAGATGTTGGACGGTGAGAATGATGAAGATATAGACAGTTGCGTCTGTTACATGAGGAAATGTCTTGGCCTCCCATGCAAAACATGAAATTGACGCAAAGGTGAATGCACGACGTGGTTTGTTTTACGCGGAGGATGTCCACATTTTTTGGAGGACATGGGTTTCGGGATTCGGAGATGGCCAAGAAGAAAATGTTGGTTTTGTTCCCGATCACAAGTCACAGGCTATTGGCATGCTAGACGGGTTAATTGATGAGTTGCGTCAACGTTCAGAAATTGAGATCACAGACGTGGCAGATGTCGTTTTTGAACGAATGCATCCTGGGACAACGGAAATAAATGAGCCACCAGTTCTAGACCGCCCGAGAGGTAGACCGCGGAACAACTCCACACAGAGGATGAGTCAGCGCATGAGTTTCCGTTATACCCGGGCGAAGAAAATTCTAGATGAGGACGAGGACGATCAAGAGGCAACAGAGGCCATGGTTCATCTTCTGAGAGATCTAGCTGTGGGCGTGGTCGTTCATCGACTGTGAGTGGACCTGAAATGGGACGAATGCCTCGACCTAGTTGGTTGCGAGAGCATCATTTTTGCCTCGTTCTGGAGGTTGTGACGTGGACAGACGTTCAAGGGAATGGTAATTGTGGTTATCGGAGCGTGGCGTATGCAGTCAAGAACAATGAGGATGATTGGATGGAGGTTAGATTGGATGTGTATAACTGTATTAGAAGACACGAGCTGTTCTTCAATAATTATTTCGGTGGTGGTAATTCAGTGTATCGGGTATTGGCGAGTGTCGCCTATTGGGATAACGCACCAGCACCTTTGCAAAAGTGGATGACGATCACGGACGTGGACGTAGTTGTAGCAACATATTACAACGCGTTGGTCTTGTCGGCTAGCAGTTCAGGAAATCAGACTTCTTTGCCACTTTGGGCTCCCGAAGGTGTTTCACAGTTATCTAACCAGATGACTTAACTATTTCTTGAAGCAGGAAGCCACTTTGTGTATCTGAAGCTGAATGACAATTGTCCGCTTCCTCCGTTTAACCTGCAGTGGGCGAGATACAACAATAATACTGTTGCATATTTGCCAGAGGCGTTGCGGGATTGACGTGAAGCGTGGGATATTCTAACTAGTGTTTGAATTAGTTTTGTTGTTGTTGTTGTTGTTGTTGTTGTTGTTGTTGTTGATGATGATGTTGTTGTTGTTGTTTGTTCATGCGCCTAGATACAGAAACATGAGAGATATTTGAATTATTATTATTATTATTATTATTATTATTATTATTATTATTATTATTATTATTATTATTATTATTATTATTATTATTATTATTATTATTATTATTATTAAACAAAAAACATGAACTAGTTCAAATTAAAACACAAAACATCAAGTAGTCCAAATCAAAGACACAAAACATCAAGTCTAAATTAAGAACACAAAACATCAAAAAGTCCAAATCAAAACAAAAAAACAACATGTCCAAATTACCCGAAAACATCAACACCAAACAAGTCCGAATAAAAAAAAAAAAAAAAAAAAAAAAACACCTACGTATCTCTCGTCCGAATCCTGCGCTGAGAATGTCACATATGTGAGTATCTTGCGTCATGTTCGTCAGAAACATCAGGACGGTCCAACTGTAGATACTCAGCGAATGGGGCGCACATGTCCTGGATCGTCCTAAAAAAGTCACCGGGAATCTGTCGATATCCTGGAATAGTCGACGGAGGCAATTTATCGTAGAAGTAGGGATGCAACACTCGTGTCATGTCGTACACAAACGGAACTGCAGATGGCTCCGCTCTCTCAACCGGCTCGGTACTAGGATGTATACGGACGTGGGTGTGATCGAGATACCACGGCAAATACTCTGGTGACGACTCCCAAGCCGGACGCGCCCAATGACCATAATAATCTTGACTAAGCATGTGCGTGTGGGGGATATTCCATATCTGATCGCCAGGCTCGTAGCTAATTTTGTACGATGCTAATTTTCTATCCCTCTTAGCATCTTTTAGCGGACCAATAGGGTCCACCGGTTTAATCTGCCAAAATCCGAGCTGACGCAAAACTCCATCCATCGAATAGTCCCGTGATGAACCGTCTTTTCAACTTCACGTGACACATTCAATCCAAATGGCGTCCAATTCACCTGTGCGTATGTATTAATAATAGACATGTATTAATAAACATAGTAAATATAGAAATCTTAATTTATTTAAATTTGATACTTACATCTGAAACACGCATAGAATCAAGACGTCGACGATAATCAACAAGTATATCCTCGTCCTTAGGGATATGATGTATCACCTGCCACCTCTTACACCGGAGCTCTCCATTCACATGTGCGTTAACCATGGGAGGCCGGAAACACGGAAAATACTCATATATCCAACACTACAAAAATAATGATACGGCGTATTAAACAGTTTGGTGGTATTAATAAAAAAAAAATTTGAGGGGTTACTACAAATAAAAAAATACCTCCAACAGTGTCAGACAACCACCCATCTGCGCCACCTCAGCTCGTGTAACCATGCCCAATATTCGATACAAATAGGCCAATGTAGCTGAACCCCAAGAATACTCGGAAATCATATCGATGTGCTCTAAAAGCGGGAAAAAAATATGCTTTCACCTTTGATCCACTCTTATCGACAAACAACAGCTTTCCGAGCAAGTACGCAATATATGCTCGTGCCCGAAACTCGGAAGCAAATGAAGAATTGTCGCCATACATCCTATCCAAATCATCTAACCGGGATCCGCCACCATACCACTTCTCCATATCTGGGGGCTCGACACCGAACGCTCTCGCACCTGCATAAATCGCATCTGCCTTATCCATCCAAACGTTAAGGCGCTGTCCACTAACTCGCAAATGCATGATATAATGTACATCGTGGAGAGTAATTGTCATCTCTCCAAATGGCATATGAAAGCTGTTGGTGTCTGGCTGCCACCTCTCGATAAAAAGCCTCTATCAATGGGTTATTGTGCTGAGGGAGCGAACAATAATGCAAGTGATACAACCCCGTACTCTCCAGTAGTGTCGGGGCCCGGCCAAGTAGACTTCGCATGAGACCGCAACTTCAGCATATGTCGGCCATGTTGAAGATATATTCATATTTAAGAATAGGAAAATCAAGTATAAACATTTTAAACAAAATTTATTAAAATTAATAAGTATTACCTTTCCCTCCCAGATGTCGTAGGCAATATGCGCTTCAAAACTCGGAATCAAATGAGGGTATTTTGGTCCACCGGGTGTTTCACCAATCAACTTCCACGGTCGAGTAGGAAAAGTTTTTTTCGGACCGGGCCGGGACCTTGGGTTTGGGACAGGAGTAGAACCACCGGAAGTACCAGCCATTGTATAAGCCGGAGGCGGAGGCGGAGTCAAACCGTCCTCATCATCATCATCGGATGGCAAATCAGGCACCGGGAACTGATACTTCTGCTGAAAACGTAGTCCTGGATCGTACTCGTCCTCATGCGGATCCATATATGTATCCATCTCCTTCTCGGGCTCTGCCTCTGTCTCCTCCTCCTCCTCCTCGATTGTCATACGTGGTTGTACAAAAACACCAGTCTGTTCCCCACGACGTTTAGAACTGATAACATTACGGTTGTGCGTTCTGCCCTCCCGTTCCGCAGTAGTCTCCTCCACCGGATCTGCAGGAGGACGAATTAGGGGCCCCTTCCCTTTTCCCATTACCAATTTTTTCATCCAATTAGACATCCTACAAACATAAAACATATTTTAAATTAATTAAATTATTATAATTGATTTAAAAAAAAAATTTGACCCGAACGCCCGTTTTGGGCGTGAACCGGGCGAGCAAACGCCTGGACCGGGCGTTCGCTCGCCCAGTTCACGCCCGAACCGGGCATTAAATACTACAATTGACGCCAAAGATGGGCGCCCATGGGGTGTTGAAACGCCCTAATCGGGCGTTCGAACACCCCATGGTCGCCCATCTTGGGCGTTCAGCACATATTATCCGGAAAAAAAAAAAGCCCCTACAATTCGATTTGTAGGGGCTTTTAACATGAAATTGGTTCCGTAATCGACATGGGCAATGCATATTATACATAAAATAGTCGAAATTACCTGAAAAAATCGAAGCCCAACCGTTCTTGAAGCTTGAAATCGAAATTTCGATTTTTTTTTTTTTTTTTTTTTTTTTGCTATTTGCGGTTTTGTGAGGTTTTTGTAGAATTTTCGATTTTAGAGAGATAAACAATTTTGGTTATGAACCGCAAATAGCAAATTCTTAACCGCAAATAGCATTTCACTTATTTTAATATTTATTCTAAAATTTCATAAAAATGTCTATATATGTTCATGGTTATTAAAATCGATTCAATCTTACGATTCGATTCGATTCCTATCTAAATAGATTCAATCTATGATTAAATTTTAAAGTTAATTTGTTAATTAAATCTTACGATTAATAGTTAATTTGATCAATACGTTGTCAACACGGTTCCCTAGAAATACCGTGAAAACAAGTATTAAAAATATTACCGTATAGTACTTTGGTTCTACTCATCATTTAAAGTTGAATATGAAAATTGAAATAGACATTATAACTCTTTGATTTTATGGTATTAATTTTTTTTATTAAAATACCTATATAAATCTTAAAAGACATAGATTTTTGTTATTAAACTATATATAATATTAAAAGATTTTATAGACACATATGATATTTTCCGACTTCAAATATTTCATCGCTTCAGACGTTCATTTCCACATTATTCTCCACTCTAATTTTAGCATTATCTGATTATTATATACATTTTTGCACATAATATTTTCAGGGATTTTTGTGCATAAGTCTCCAACCAAGCATATTATTCTAGGTATAGGGGTTATATCTCTTTTACCAATAAGCCATCCCTTTAATATTTATTATAAATAAAGGAAACATTCATCCCTTTAATATTTATATGCCAATATTACCACCAACCATTTATCCCCAATTCTTAATTGTAACCCCAATTTAATCAATTTTGTCCAGAAAAATCCAATTTTGACCACAAAAATTCAATTTTGACTTTTTTTTTTCAAAAAAAATGTTTTTGCCGCTAGATTCCGGCGTTGACTTTTCGATTTTTTTTATTTTATTTTATTTTTTCGGATTTTTTCGCCGGTTTCCAGCGTTGACTTTTTTTTTATATTCTTTTTTTTTCTTCCGGATTTTTTCGCCGGTTTCCGGCGTTGATTTTTTTTAGTTTTTTTTTTTTTTTTTTTTTACGTCCGCCGCTAAACGTTGACCGTAATTGTGCTGTCACTGACAGTAAATTAACGTAATTATACTGTCAATGACAGTTAATTAACGTAATTGTACTAGCGTTGACAATACATTTATATTATTATTTTTTATTTTTTGTTATTTTTTTGATTTGTTGACAAGTTAACGTAATTATATTACTGTCGTTGACAGTAAAATTAACTGTAAACACAATCATATTACTGTCAATAACATCAATATTATTATTTTTTTGGGTTTTTTGTTTTGTTTGAGTTATTCACGGAGTAACGTAATAATATTATTGTCTATTATTGTAATATTATTATAAACACAATAATATTATTGTGGTCGATGGTAATATTACTGTTGTTCTAGTAATATTGCTGTCAACCACATCAATATGATTATCTTGTTTGAATTTTTTTGTTTGTTTGAGTTATTCACGGAGTAACGTAATAATATTACTGTCTATTATTGTAATATTATTGTGGTTGACGGTAATATTACTGTTGTTATAGTAATATTACTGTCACTCACAGTAATATTAATTCTTTTAGCTTTTTATTATATTTACATTTGTTGAACGGTCAACATAGTAATATTATTCTATTATACAATAATAATGAGTTTTGTTGTGTTAATATTACTGTTCTAGAGATTAATATAGCAATATTACTGTGTTAAACTGTAGTTTAGTTAATTTTACTGTGTTTAACAGTAATATAGTTAATATTACTGTCAATCACAGCAATATTGCTGTTTAAACGAAAAAAAAGTTACAGAAAGAAAGAAAATAAAACAAAAAAATTACAATCAGAATTATGGGACATAGTTGTTGGGAATTTGATACGATATATTATTATTTAATATATCGTTAATTATTAGTTAGTCATTATTTAATTATTAATTAACTAGAATAGTTGTTTAGGGTTATAGATGGCCGTGAGTTAGTAGTGGTTAGGAGATTATTAGGTATTTAATTAGTTTAGGTAATTATCTTTCCTAGTTAGATTAGGATTCTAGGGTTTTATTCTCTTTAAATAGTCGTCTTGTGCTAGGGTTTTATTATGAAGAGAAAAATATTAAAGAATAGATCTTACGTTTCGTAGGAAATATTTATGATACTCGAGAGATCGCATCAATTGGTATCAGAGCGAAGTTGCGATTAACACCAACGCTTCGTTAGCAAGGCAGAGATTATATCAAAGCTACGCTGGAGCAAAGTTGAGATTACATCAACACTTTGCGAAATTATGTCGTCCGAGAGAAAACGTTTAGAGCGATTGGAAAAATCCGTGGAGGAGATACGGATTGGTCTCCAAAAACTGCTCGAACAAAGTCAAGGACGGCGCCAACATAAGAGCCGAAGAGACCGCCACCGCCGACCAACAACACCACTACCGCCGCCGCCGAGCCTATCGCTGGAGGAAGAGGACGAGGATGATGATGACTTTTTCGAAGATCCACCGCCGCCGCCAATGCCAAGCCTACCGCAAAAGGAAGAGGAAGAGGACGACGGTGATTTTTTCAAAGAACCCCAATTTTTTGTGAGTTCGCCGGAAGAAGAAGAATCAGATTCAACTGATATAAAGTGGGACGAAGAGCCGAAAGAAGAAGAATCGGAGTTAACGGAGATAATTTGGGACGAAGATGAGGAATTAACCACAGATGAGAATGAAGAACTACAATGGATATTGGGAGATTTCCATGTTGTTGAAAGGAAAAAAGACGAACAAGAATTGGTGATTGTGAATGAACCGGAATCTGAAAAGGTAATTGAAGAGGCTTATTTATCGGGAAAAATATTGAGAATTTTTCCAAAAGCCTTGAGGAGTTCGTTCGATCAATCTAAACAATGTGGTAAAAATCTTGATCGTTCGTCATGTTTTTCGGATTCACTCGGGACGCAATTCGATGTAGTCAAACACAGGTGGAAGCGCAAAAGAGAGAGCTGCAATTATTGGAACCTTGAGGACAAGGTTCATTTCAAGAGGGGTGGTTTGATACGATATATTATTATTTAATATATCGTTAATTATTAGTTAGTCATTATTTAATTATTAATTAACTAGAATAGTTGTTTAGGGTTATAGATGGCCGTGAGTTAGTAGTGGTTAGGAGATTATTAGGTATTTAATTAGTTTAGGTAATTATCTTTCCTAGTTAGATTAGGATTCTAGGGTTTTATTCTCTTTAAATAGTCGTCTTGTGCTAGGGTTTTATTATGAAGAGAAAAATATTAAAGAATAGATCTTACGTTTCGTAGGAAATATTTATGATACTCGAGAGATCGCATCAGAATTGGGCACGTGTACGCAGCGGAAAACAAAAAAAATTGTATGAAAAACGAACTTAATCATAGAAACACGTACTCGATAATAGCAATTAATTGCGTACCTTAATGCTTCCAGTGTAAATCATAAACAAACATTCATATATTTATTCGCTAAGTAAATCACGTAGCATGCTCGCAGTAAATCACAAACCATGCATAAAAAAATTCATAACATAATTCATGAAAAATCATATTGCATATATAAACATATAATTTAGTCATATTAAATTAATACTAATTAATATAATCGAGACCAAAAATTATCTCTTGAAGCGTGAGGCGAACTTTCGGAATTGACGCAAACTGCCACGGAAACCAATCCGTGCAGTCGAGAGAAGCGGCGGCGACGGACGCGCGGGACAACGACGGCGCGTGCGATTCACACGCTGTCTTCGGGCGGCGCGTGCGGCGACGGTGTTTCGGTAGTACTCCTTTGTCTTCCTCCTCTCGTTTTTTCAACTCGTATACCGAATTCAACTGATACGTGGCACTAGACACGCAAAAGTTAGAATAAAACGGAAGAATAACAAAAGGAAAAAAGTACCGGAACAAGAGGCGCGTGAGACGTCGATTTCCGGCGACGGACTGTCAGAGATGGCAGCGGACTAGGGTTGAGCGGCTAGGGTTTGTTCACTTTTGTACAAGATCTATAAATCTTGTATGTATAGTGTCTTGTATATAAGCCCTAACGAGCTTAAGTTGGACCGGCCGAACAACTTAAGTTCGTTAGTTTTTCTTCGCTCATTTCTCATAAACCAATGATCGGAAATCTATAACAATTGTATTTTCGGAATCATCGAAACGTCCTCGTCACTACGAATTCCAATTCTCGATTTCCAATTTCTAAAATTGGAAATCCTAATTCAGAGCACCTGCTAAATTTGGAAACTTCTGAATTTAGAAAGTTCACTAAGATAATCGTCTAGTTCTTTCCTTTTCTTATTCTCATTCATAATTCCCAATTATGAATGTTGGACTCAATCGTATTGACTTCCAATTATGCAAAGATTAAACATTTTTATCTTTGACCGTTTATTCAAAGAACTCGAGTACACAAGCAATGTGACCCTCGATGGTTCAGGTGTAAGCTAGTTGTGGGCCCACAACTCTTTGTGGTTTAAATTCGTCCCTAGAGTTATAATTAAGATGAAGCTCGTTTCAATAATCGCTCAACGAATCATGATTGGCGTCTAGCAACTATGCATCATGATTCCCTAGATACAAATGAAGTGCCTGCAAGAACCATGTGATATAGTTAACATACAGTACGATCCCATCGATGCATATGTCCCGATTGAACTAGAGGCATTGATTCATCGAGACCTCCTTCATAGTTCAATAATTGTGCGATCATTCTAAGTGTTGTAATTGGTACGTACATGACTTAGAGAATCACATTCTCTAATCATCACTTAGCCAGCTCTGGCCAGAGACTTAAAGATTACAAACTATGAGAACACACAGGACATCCAAGACTATTCTATCGATCGAATCCCGACTACAATGCACAGACCTCCCTCTAGATTTCGGATTGCACGAACACTGGCCCTTGGGGCGGTCCTCAGTGAAACTCAGGGACATGTCACGATACAGCTAGTCCTCTAGTGAAGTCACGGTGATGTCTAGGTCTTAAGGACTACTGGTGTACAACTATACCATAGAGATCTCTACTCGATTATTGAGAACCACTTAGAGATTTCTAGGATGAGGGAGTTCAGTGAACTCGTCAACTTACGAGCACCCACTTATGTATGCCGATATCACAATACCGTTTACTGATGAGACGCATTACACATACACCTATTCTCTTAATGGGAAAGACCGATATCCTCATTGGTGGCGTAACCCTTCGACTAGGAACACGGTTTAACAATTATAATACTTAAGTGAATATCTCATGTTCCTAATAAATCAAATATATGTAATTATAATAACTATAAGGACTATATCTATGCTTATGCAAGGACAAAGATATAGATGTCATACGAGTATACACCAGCGAGGATGGCGCAGAGTTTGAACCATCTTACGATGATCTGGCCTTGGAGCTGACTTGTGGGGAAGTTGATGGGATGTCGCATAATGTCGGTCTCCGGAGCTCGTACCTCACAAAGAAATACTTTTCCTGCAGCATGAACTGAGTTGTACCAAGTGATTTCCAATCATCGACAAAGAGTTTGTCTGTGAGGAGGAGGCATAATTATTGTACTGTCTCGGCCATGGGGTTGAGACCAACCTGCGCGAATTTATTTTTCTCTACACCATGTGAAAGATTGAGGTGTATCCACTCACAACTATGTATCCCATTCTACTATTTGAATTGGATATGTATGCAGAGGGTCCGTATGAACCTTTCCCCCAGACCCTGTAACAATCGGTCAAGATCTCATGGAAAGCGATAGGGCGGACGATTTTCCAATACTTGGCACCCTACTGCCCACTCTCATAAGGGCTCCAAGGATGCGTACTTATTGCTGCTTGGTACATTTAGTTCACACATTATGAGGCAACTGAAGTTAAGGCACCGGGACAGGGGAATTGCACATGTGAAGGCTATGTTGGAGACTCACCCCGACGCCGATCCCAATGCTGTGCATAGCCTTCTGGTGGATGTTGAAAGATGATGTGCGAGCTTGTTGCCATGCAACTAAAAAACATTTTGTTGACTCTGGCTTTTTTTTTTTTTAGGGCAGTGGCATCATAATCTTTTTTGGAATGTTGAATATTTATATTTTGGCCTTAAAATTTGATTTAACTAGTGATATTGCCATGGTTATATTGAACTTTGTAACTTTGTCCTTGTCATTGGAGCAAGTCCAAGGCTAGTAAGCAAAATCGAAGCATCAAATGTCTAGTTGGTACATGCTGTAGTGCTTTGGTACATCACCAAAAAAAATTCATTCCGACCATAAACATCAAATGAATAATAAGAAGAAATTTTTTTTCTTAAATTCATCCATTTAATGTAAACTACTGTTAAATTATATTGAAACGTGTAATTCAATATACAATTAAAAGTTGGGGCTATTTGACATAACCCCTTGTATAATTTCTAATAGGAACAGGTCCAATTTTAAATCCCAATTAGTGATAACTCTTTGCTTAAACACTCTCAAAAATGTCCTCAGCATATTCATCCGAAAATTAGAAGAATATATTTCCCCCTAAAATAACTCCCCTTAAACACCAAATCCCCAAATCTCCAAACGCAAACCAGGCCATTTCAGTTTTTTTTCATTCTTTTTTACAATTTTTCCTAATTTCGATTTAAAAAATATCTTTTTTTTTTCTTTTTCATTTTTCATTTTTTTTAAATGGTTTTCTTTACAGCAAGTTTAAAAAAAATTGAAATCCATTACATACTCATTGAAAACCCTTATAAATTCATCGAAAACCACAATGCAATTAACGTAGAAATCACTATGAAATTATCGTAATCCAATTTAATATTAATATAATCCACTAAAAAGGTATCGAAATTGAATAAAAATTTACATGATTCGAATGTAATCCATTACAAATTTATCAAAATCCACTACAAACTTATCAAAATCCACTTTATATGTTAAAGTAATCCGCTACAAAATTAACGTAATATATGGTTAATCCACTACAAACTTATAGTAGAAAAACACTTATACATCAACATCGAACTTATCAATATCCACTACAAACTTATGAATTTATCATAGTGTTGCTCTATGGTTTTGGTTGGGTTAGAGTGACCCAATGATAAACATTACAAACTTATCAAAATCCACTTTATAGGTTAATATATGGTCATTTATCGTTTATTTTCGTTTTTTTAAATAATTATTTCGATTCTTTTAAAAAAAGATCTGTTTAATTTTTTCAACTTTTTAACTTTTTTTTTTTAATTTTTATTTATTTATTGTTGGGGTTATATGAGATAACCCCCTCATACAATTTTCTTAGAGGCATAAATTCATTTTTTTATCCACTATTAGAGATAACCCCCTCCCTTAGTATAATACCCTATTTACCCCTATTATATTTATAAAAATATAATTAAACTACTTTTGCACAATCAAATCTCGCTAATTGAGAGTCCCATTACTAATCTCTTTCCCAAAATAACTCCCCTCAAATCTCGTAATCCAATATCTCGTATACAAAAATTCAATATTTGTTTTTCAGAAAAAAAATGTTTTTTTTTTAAATTTCGATACAATATTCCATTACGAAAATTACGATAATTCAATATTTCAGAATGTAATTAATGTATTCCATTACTGTATTCCATTATTCCATTACGAAAATTCAATATTCAATATTGAAAATTACGATAATTCAATATTTCAGAATGTAATTAATGAATTCAATATTTCAGAAAATCCAATATTCCAATACGAAAATTCACTATAAGCTTATTGAAAACCACTATATAATTAATGTATTCCATTACGAAAATCCATTACAAACATATCAAAATCCACTATGTAAATAATGTAACCCACAACGAAAATCCACTACAACTATCAAAATCCACAACGAAAATTACCCGAAAACCACCACGGAATTATTGATATCCACTACCGAAATTCACTACAAAGTTTTATTAGCGAACTCTATAAATATAGATATGCAAATCAGTGGAACAAAAAAAAATGTGCTTAACAAAAAAATAAAACGCCTACCAAAATCTAATAAAAACTGCTACAACAAATTAAAATCAGCGAAAACCAACTAAAGATTCTAAGAAACTACTACTACAAAAAAAAAAAAATCAAATTCAATTCCAAGGCTACGCAGACGCAAATTGATGGGCAAAGGTATTGAAAATGTATTAAACTACGGGTGCTTCATTATAATGCTCAATGTTTTATACTCGGGAATCGGAATCGAAGTATTCCACGATCCCACTTTTGTATTTTT
The DNA here is from genome assembly GCF_000504015.1 of Erythranthe guttata. The sequence continues at coordinate 286,414 of NW_012193163.1, forward strand.
CTACATTACAAAGCGAGATAGACATAATTAATTACTCAAAAAACATGCTGAAATGTTAAATGTCGTTTCAATTTTACTAATGTCGTTTTGACTTCGAACCTGATTTTGACATATTTCTATTTTGATTTCGGCAAAATTCGAAACACGAAAACTGTAGTCCTTTGTGTTAGCTTTCTAATCCAACTTAAATCCGCTAGATTGGATGCCGTGCGACAAAGTTATGCATGAATGAGTCACATTTTGAATTTTAGATACCTCAATACATCAAAGTTGTAGGCAGTATCCATTGATTCATGTATATCTTTCTCGTCCGACATCCAATTTTGGTGATTGAAGTTGGATTAGAAAACCAACTCAGAATACTACAAATTCTCTTTTTCGGGTTTTGCAAAATTTGGAATAAAAAATGATCAAAATCACGTTTGAAGTCGTAACGGTATTATTAAAGCTCGAACGGCATTTATCACATCCCAAAAGCATGTCACATCACCTGTAAGAAATATTTTTTGAGTTTCAATTTACATGAGACAACCACCTCATGTTATTAATCATTCAAATAATAATTTCAAAAAAATCAACATCAACAAGATAAATATAAAAAAAGGGAAAAAATAAGAGAAGTTGTGATATGCTCACCCATAATTCACTACTAAGTTAATGTAATCCACTATAAAAATTAACGGAATCCACTGCTAAGCTAATGTAATCCACTATTAAATTAATGTAATCCACTATATTAATTTTCTTCCTCAAACAAACTAAAATGAACAAAATAGCAGGCCTATATAAATCAAAACCCACTACGAAAATATCAAAATCCAATAATGAGAATCAGGAAAAATCTAAAACCATAAATCACAATGAAAACAAATTAGCATTCACTATATAATCAAAAATCCTAATAGGCCACCTTCTTGGCTAAATTGAATTGATCATAGTACAACCTATCATTAAACCCAAGAAATATCAACTAGTTCTAATCATAAAATTCATATTGGCGAATTGCATCTACCAATCAAACACCTTCATTATTATATTAATTTAGCAAAAAAAATTATAAATTAAAAAAAAATTAGAAAGAGAAACAAGAAAATCACCTTCGTTGGTTCTCTAATTTCCGCGATCGATCTGTACAGCAGTAGCCGAAATCTTTGCTGGGGGCACACCAATTAATGAGGAAACCCTAACAATGATTCGCTCTTGAAGCGGTTGAACGGGAAAAAATAGAAGGGAGACGGTGGAGAAAAAAGAAAAGGGCAGTAAAAAGAGAGAGAGAGAGAGGGAGAGAGAAAGAGAAGAGCAACGACGAAGATGGGAGAAAAGAAACCCCACACAAAGATATGCTCGGCGGCTCTACATCCGGTGGTCGGGACCAAACTCGTCGTCATCAATTTTTTGTGCCTTATCTTGAGTTTTTCCGTCACGATGGTCCTTATTCCGTCGTCCGATAGAAGAAAAGCGGAAGAGAGATTGTGGAAGAGAGAAATATCGATCGAGAGAGAGGAAGAGAGATGGTGGAAGAGGGAAATATCGATCGAGAGAAAGAGAGAGAAAACTAGTGTGACTAGGGTTACGTTAAACGGTGTTGGATATGAGTTTGGTGGATGGTATAATTGTAGTATATAATTTAAATTCAAATTATGGATTTATCTCAAAAAGTGAAGTATTTTTTGGGTCTATACTAACTACAAAAGGCATATGGGGGGTTTTTTCTCAAATAATCCCTTTATTTTTTTCATTTTTTTTATTTCGGTTTTTTCTTTTTTTTTTTAGTGGTTATTTTTTTTTTAATTTTTTTTCCAGCACGTTTTACCAAAGTGAAATCCACTACAAACCTATTGAAATCCACTATGTAATACCAAATTGAAATTTACTAAAAACTTATTGTAATCCATTATGTAATTGACGTAATATGCTATAAAATTCACTATGTTTTATCAAATTGAAATCCACTATGTAGTATGTAATATCAAATTGAAATCTATTAAAAACTTATTGAAATCCAAGTAATATTGCTACAAAATCAACGTAATACACTATCAAATTATCGCAATCCACTATTAAATTAACAAAACTTCTACTATTACTCTTTTTTTTAAAACACCAACAAATGTCGCCACCACCGATAATAGTAGAGTTATCCGGGCATCACCTAATCTAAGTCACTTTTGTTGCCATCGCTCTGCCAAAAACCTCAAACAAAGAAAAAGAAAACAACAACATATCAATTTGATTCATTCAAAAAATCCATTTTGAAAACAAAAACATGAAATACACTACAAGCTCATAAAAAACCACTACAAAAAATCACCTTCACAAAGAGAAAATCCACTTCAGTTTTATCGAAATCCACTAAAAACATACCTAAATCCACAACAAAAAAAACCCCTTTAATAAACGCCGCCATAGCAGACAATAGTAGAGTCACCCGATCATCGCCCAACATCGTCCTACTTGCTGCCATCACTCCACTTGTGCAAGAACCTAAACCAAAGAAAAAGAAGACAACAACGTGTAAATTTAATTCATTCACTAAAAGTCATTCTCCAAAGCAAGAATTTAAAATCCACTATAATCTCTTCAAACCCCACTATAAAAATTATCGAAATCCACTAAAATATTAACATAATCCACTGTGAAATAACTTAATCCACTAAAAAATTGCAACAAGAATATAATAACAAATAGTGACCTAAAACATGAAAAAAAGCCACAAAAGTATATTGAAAATCTCATATATAATAGCTCATTCAACAATTCGACTAGTTGGCACTTCTAGTTTGTTAACCGTCATATAAAATTTGTTTATGGATAAAGAGAGAAATGACAGCGGCAAAAACAGCCGCAAACCCACATCTTAAACAACAACAAACCGACAGGAAAACAACAGGAAAAACAACAACAAAACCAGTTGCAAATTAGTAGCCAAACAACAGCAAATTGCAGGAAAACCAACAGAAAACAACAGCAAAATAACAGCTAAACAATAGCAAATTGCAGCAAAAAAATACAATAAATAAATTATAATTCTAAATTTTCAGAAGAAAAAAAAATCCAAAATTTGAAAATATTTTTGGAAATTATGTGAATTTTCGATAATATTTAGTGATTCACCTTATTAATCAGCTTATTGTTTTCCTTTACTAAAAATTAAAGAAATAAAAAATAATTGCTCACCAATTAATATTGATTTTATTCTTCTTTATTGGTCACCGATCTTCAAATCAAATTGAATAAAAAACCTATGAATCTCAAATTGAATAATAAAACTATGAATCTGAAAACTCATGAACACATTAATATAGTGAAAATAATAAATTGATGAAGTTCATAAATCACAATTTGCACTTAGATGTTAATATTAACATTCAACAAGGGCAGGGTTGCACTCTCTTTAAGGCGGTGGTGGCGGCGGCCACGATATCTCTGCTGGTCGGGCATCTACAAAGATTGGAGGGGGTGTACCAGGGAAGGCCCGGAGAGGCTTCGGTGACCCAACACAACACGGAGGTGCTCCACCATAGGAGGAAGATGCCTTTTTCCCTTGTGGAAATGGTGGTCGGTGGATTTGCCTGGCGAGAATGGCGGTCGGCGGAGAGAGAGATGAAGAGACAGAGCGTGGTTGAATAAGAGAGAGATAAGGGTTGAAATTGAGAACATGTAAAATAAATACGGAACAAATATACTTAATTCCATTAATAATATACGACCATATATACATAAGGTTATTATAGAGTAAACATAATAAAAAAAATATTGTTTAAAATACATTTTGGTTTATCACAAAAAGGAGAATTTTTTGGGGGTCTACACTAAGAGCCCGTTTGGCTAAGCTTATTTAAAATATCTTATAAGCTCATACATCTGATAAGATGTTTTAGGTGCTGATAAGCTGTTAGATCTTAGTTTAAAAATTATTTTTTAAGGTGTTTGGATATGTAGCTTATAAGTTACATTTAATTTTTATAAGTTGTTCAGGTGTTTGGAAATAAAAGAATCGCTATAATGACAAAAAAGTCATGGTGTTTGGAAATAAAAGAATCGCTATAATGACAAAAAAGTACATGACGCCATTATAACTGTTAAACTTATTTGACTAAAATACTTTTGTTCCTAAAATATTATTATAATATTTAGACATTAATTTTTCAAATAGAAATAATAATATAAGATTAATATATTAATATAAAATAAAGGTTGTAAAAGAAATGTAATTTTTTTTCATAGATAAAAGAAATATAATTTATTATTGAGATAATAAGAATATTCGGGTGTTTTATATACATATAAAATTTAAATAGAGAACATTTTTTTTACAATTATTATGATAATTATATTTTAACTAATAATTAATCTTACAAGAATACATTGTTTTGATAAAATATAAATATTTTTTATATTCATGTAATATAATAAAATATTTGAGGGTAATTTTGTATTTTGAGTGTTTTAGTAAATAATCAAATAAGATCTTAAACAACAAAGGTGGGTGGAGGTATTTTTTTAAAAACATCGTATAAGCTCCCTAACAGCTTATTTTTGGAAAAAAATAAGATATTTTCCAATTTTTTTATCAAACACTTTTAAACAACTTATAAGCTCTTAAACATCTTATAAGATATTTTTAGGAGCTTATAAGCTTAGCCAAACAGGCTCTCACTACAAAAAGCATATGAGTGAGTTTTCTCAAATAATCCCCTAAAAGTTTATTTAAAATAAATTAAATGGTAACCAAATTTTATAGCAACGTGTCAGCTTATAATTCGATGTCAAGATATTCGATAATGTTTTTTTTTTGCCACGTGTTAGTTTATAATTCGATGTACGATATCCGATTAGACTTTTTATTGCAACGTGTTAGTTGTCGATTTGATGTTAAGATATCCGATAGGATTTCCTTTCTATATCAAACATTTTAAATATCTTATTTGTTCACACATTTTATCATCCCCAATTTCTATCATTTTCATCTTTATTTCAATATGCATCGTAATCAAGGTATTTTAACAACTTTCTTGTCCGACTTTGATTCTGTTGATCTCGAGAAGCAAGTAGAAGCAACATAAAAGGAGGAGGCCGAGAGAGAAAGACAACACACAAATCGTCGTGGTTTAGTTTCTGATAGATGCGTCATTAATCGCGATAGAGGTGAATGTCATAATAGAATTTATCGTGATTACTTTTCTGATAATCCTGCATATCACGGTGTTTATTTTAGAATTCTTTTTGGTGTTGAAGTATGCAGTTCCTACTTTGTCAAAAAAAAAAAAAAAAAGATGCAGTGGGGCTCCCTGGTTTATCATCTTCATTTGGTAATTTGTCTCGATTGCTCCAAGTCAACGAGCAACGTGGATTTCCAACTTAGAAGTATCGATTGCATGCATTGGGATTGAAAAACTGTCCATCCGCATAACAGGTACGTACCCTGGTCATTATCGTAAACCTACTATTATATTGAAGGCGGTTGCTTCACAATATCTTTGGATATGGCATGCCTTCTTTGGAATTCCAGACTCGCTCAATGGTATTAATGTTTTTTAGAAATATCTCATATCTTCTCAGCATTAACCAACGGTCGTGCATCTCCGAACAATTTTATTGTCAATGGACATAATTATCATAAAGGTTATTATCTAGCAGATGACATTTACTCTTCATGTGCTACTTTTGTGAAGACAATACTAGCTCCAGGAGGTTTAAAGGCGAAGTATTTTGCACAAGCCCAAGAAGGCGCGAAAAAAGATGTAAAACGGGGATTTGGGATACTATAAGCTCGTTACAATATAGTTCGTGGACCAGCAAGATTTTAGGATAAGGAGACACTAGCTAATATGAAGAAAACGTGCATTATAATGCATAACATGGTTATTGCGGATGAATATGGCCCAGGTTCCATTGATTTTGATTTTCCAACACCAAATATTATATCTTCACTGAACAAACAAATGAGTTTAGAGAGTTTATTCAAATTCATCACCAAATACGAGATCGTACAACTCATTCCCAACTACTCGTGTGATCTTCTTGAGAGCATTTATAGAATTTGCAAGGTCAAAATTAGTCTTAAGTATCAATTGCAAACAATGTACGTCTCCTTTACTTTATTTTTGTTGTATTTTATTGCAACTTAAATTATGTCTTTAAATTTGTTTGGTGCTTGTCATTAAATTTTTCAAACACCCAGCAAAAATTTACTTCATCGCTTGAGAAAGCCAAAAAGTTGATCACAAGTTCGGCCATTTGATTTTTGAGCAAGAGAGAGGGAGTAAAATGTCGAAGCTTGTTACCCGCACCTTCAATTACTACTCATGTCGACATTTGTACCGGTGCAGCCAGCATTTTCGCACATTTTCCACCGACGGCGACGGAAAAACTAAACCGGAGACGCCGGGGGGCGTCGGCGGCGGTTACGATGACGAAAAATATCCTAGCGGTGAGTTTGTTTTCAGGCAGAGAAATTCCCGGGAGAACTTTGGGGTGAAGACTAGGCTGCTTTTTGCTTGGCCTTGGGAACGCTTCCAGAGAGGCAGTGTGCTTCAGATGATTCTGCGCGGAGAGGTTATTTTTTCGTTTGTTTTCTTAAATGTAAAATTGTTATTTGTTTATAAGGTTCTGGTTTTGAATTATACGGGAGAGTTGTAGCATGTAACACTGGGAAAATAGGGCAGAAGAAGAGGATTAACAAAAAAATAGTTATGTTGTAGTCTTGAATTAAAGAAGCATCACGTTATGAATTAAGCCTCGACAAGAGAAGAAAATCGATTGGAATCAGTAGGTGGTGATCAAGTAGTGAAGTTGATTTTCTTGTTTGTTTATTTTTCATTGGTTTGGATGTTGGGGGCATAATCTCAAAACTTATTGTGATTTTATATCAGATATCTGATCAGCTGAAGAGATTTTCCAAATCACTCTCTCTACCTAAAATTTGTGAGAATTTTGAGAAAGCAGCTTATGATCCTCGTGTAGAGGGTATTTACCTCCATATCGACTCACTGAATTGTGGGTGGGGAAAGCTAGAAGAGATTCGCAGGCATATTTCAGATTTTAAGAAATCAGGTACCTTATTTGAACTTTTTCTGCAGTTTGTGTGCTCGATCTCTTTCATACTTTCTGTTTATAGTGAATCTTGAACCCGACCTGGAAATTTTTTCCCGTAATGTGCAGGTAAGTTCATCATAGGATATATGCCTGCATGTGGAGTCAAAGAGTACTATATTGCCTCTGCTTGCGATGAGCTTTATGCTCCACCATCTGCTTATGTTGGGTTGTATGGGTTACTTGCTCAGGCATCGTTTCTTGGAGGTGAGTTGGTAAAAAGTGACCCACTTATATATTACATTTAATTGGAAGATCTTAAACAAAGATGTTGTAGCATCAAATTCTGGTATCAGAAGAGTTCACCTCAACTGGAGAAGACCACAGATAAAGATGACGTAGCATCGAGTTTCGATATCTACTACCTCCCCAGGAGTTGAATTTTTGGAGTACAAATTTGTGATTACCGAGTGAATTCATGCAGAGTTTGCATATGCATTTTCTCCTCTCAAATTTATGCTCAGAGATGGTTAAAGAAAAAAATCCTATGCATTGAAGTTTTTGCCTTGAGAGGCCAAACCTGACGAGTTTGACCAAATTTATTACTGAAGTAAGCTCTTGTCGCTATGTGATTGTATCAGAATATGCGATACTTAAGTTGGAGTAAATATTGTTGTAAAGGGTTATATCTATGGTTTGAAATGGACCAAAGAGGGTATAGGATGGAAATATACTGATAATTTCCTGTCTGAAACCATTCATAACGTGGGATGCATTAGTCGATATTAAACTTTACTTATCTATATATGACCTCTAGGGGAATCACATGTAGAAAGGATGGGCTGTCGCTAAATTTATTGACAGAATAACTGGAAGTTGGAATTCCTCATGTTCAAAAGTTGACAATTATATAGTTTCAGTGCTATTTTCAAGTAGCGAGATGTTTCCCAAAAAGTAGAGGGCTTATGTTTAAGCCTATTCCCAAAAGTTAGAAGATGGAATATGATTTGAGTGATATGGAAAAATGCTGCATCAACTATTTGAGGATAAGAAACTGAAATATAGAAAAAATCTCTTTAATATTGAATTTTGTTTTCTTAATTGCAATCTCTTCAAATTAACATCAAATTTCATTTTGTAGGCGTGCTTGAGAAAGTTGGAATTGAAGCACAGGTAGAACGGATTGGTAAATATAAGAGCGCCGGAGATCAACTCACACGTAAAAGTATGTCTAATGAGCACCGTGAGATGCTGACTACTTTGCTTGACAACATTTATGGCAATTGGCTTGACAAAATCTCACTTGCAAAAGGTGCTGTTATTGCCTTTTGTTTTCTGGTCTTGGTGACAGACTTGATTACTAATTATTTTGTCTTCTACAGGAAAGAAAAAGGAGGATATTGAAAAATTTATCAATGAAGGAGTTTATCAAGTTGAGAAAATGAAAGAAGAAGGCTTAATAACGGATGTCAAGTATGATGATGAGGTACTCCTCACATTATTTACTGAGAAGTTGGGCAATTAGAAATTTGCCAGACATTTCTTATGTTTGCTCAATCTCAAATTGTTGCAGATAATTCTGTTGAATCAGCATCCTAGTACTGTATGCTTCTACCTTGTGATAATGTTCTTAGCCCCTTGCCTAATATAGCACATATTATTTTTTCATTCATAAATATATTCTGGTGAATTTTCCCTTTGTTATATTTATACTCCTTACATTTCAAACTTAAGGGCCCAGTTTTAACTTGTCCCGGCATTTTAGGTGAGACTTGAGAGTTGAAAAAATGTATGTTTTATGTAATTGTACCCTCTTTCCCGTAAAAGTTGTTGTGTAGTAGTTGAGAGAGCTCGTGTCACTTCATTACTTGAATTAGTTTTCTAATTTTGGAAAAAAATGTGTCATTTAGTGAAACTAAGTCTTATTTGGGAATGTTCCAAAAGGAAATGATATCAATGAGGGGCAGAGGGAGTATTTCTAGTAGAAAGTGATATTACTGAAGTACATTCTCTCACTGGAAATACTTGATTTGGATGGGTAATGCAAACGATAAAAGGTACACTTAAGGCACACAAAAGCGAATACAAAGTCTCGAACAGTGTTGCAACGCAATGAAGAAAATATTCTGTTAACGGAGAAATATCTTTGGCAAGAGTTCTGTAACACTTTGGAAGAAATTGTGTGGTTACCCAGGGGACATATTAAGCTTGATGTAAAAAATGGTCTATCAAATGAAATAGGATGCACACAATCGTCTATACCCAAGAAACCAAGGTTATTTAGTTATGCCTAGTTGTCTACTGTTACATTTGCTCCCTGTCTAGATCTGTTCTGGTACATAATGTTCTACCTACTCTCTTTAGCAGATTGATCTCTTTCTAGACATGGATACAACCATTTTTGCATGTAATCTTGGTTTTGGTCTTCAGGGAGAAGCTAAACGTTGTGGCACCTTTTGTGATGTAGTCTGATATCACACAGGACACATAAAAAGTTATGACTCGACCTTCTCAAAGTGATAATAAAAATCACGATTATATCTATTTAAAATTTCAGTTGTGGTTTAGTGGCTCTGAAACATGGTACTAAACGTTGCAGAATAAAGCTTGTAGAGAAATCACTCTTACCTCATTATTACCATTGCACAAAGTTAAAAGTCTTTCGTCCCTTTTCTTTCTGTGATATGCTATACTATTATTGTTGGCTTTTGGTGTTCATACTTTTGGGTTGGGGATTGTTGTGATTTAAAACATTTTATCGTATACATGAATATCCGCTTTGCTGCTAATTCTTAGAATATTCTTTATTCCAGGTTATATCTATGTTGAGAACACGACTGGGAATTTCAAGTACTAAAATACTTCCAACCGTTGGGTACAGGTATCTATGAGCTTAGTATTATCATCATTATAATTGGTGGCTATAACATGCTGTTTTCTCATTGAAATCCATTTCAGATACTTTTTGCGCTTAGTATCGTACATAACGCTCATATGATTGAGCTCTACAGACTCGTTTGTTCTCTCAAGTTCCAGCAAAATCAAGTACCAAAATGTTAAGATAGTATTCATATTCAAGGGAATAATTTATGGGGTATACATGTACAGAATAATAGCAAAATCATTTTATCCAAATAAAAGATGGTGCTTGTGATGCATGGTTTTTTACTGCACAAGCTTCTTTTGTTGCATGCAGGAAATACTGTAATGTCAGGCGATCGACTCTAGGCTTGACTGGTGGTAAAGACCAGATAGCTATAATTAGAGCCTGTGGAAGCATTAGCCGGACTCAAGGCCGTTTTAAGACGCCCAGCTCAGGGATTGTTGCTGAACAATTCATTGAGAAGATTCGAAGTGTAAGAGGTACATTCTCTATGCTAGACTCCGTTTTTTCTTAAACATAAGGCTCATAAATTGTCACTTAAAATTTGCTAATATAGTAGTACTGAATTCTGTAATTGTTCTAACTAATACAACAGTTTGATATACCTTCTCTTTGTCTGTATTGCATGTGTAATTGCGGTTAATATATTTTCAGTGTCTAGTTGAATTATATATATTTGATAATATTTCAAGAGAATCCAATTGTAGTTGCGAAAACACAAGTATTTTTCAAGGATAATATTTTGCATAGTGAATCCTCTTTTCCAATAAGGAAGATATTATCTACCAAAATAAAATAACTAGATCTTTCAAGAAGATAATTATATATCTAAATTAACTAGCTAGAAGACAACCTAAATTAGAATTACTACAAATTCATGGTGACCACACCTGGACTGGAATCATACCATTTTTCTCCCATTTATTCCTCTATTTTCGGTTGATTTTGTTTATATGATCCATGGCAAGAAGATGGTTGATGATAGGAGCATATGGTGTCTGTGGTTGTTGAAGAGGAAGAAGTTTCATTCATAAACAGTTCAATTTTTTTCTTTTCAAAATCAGCACCATATATGCCTCGATCTTGCATATCAGGTTATGCTAAATATAGATTTTTCTTGCCCTTCTGAGGAAAAAACATGAAATTATTACTGGGATATATATTGGTTAGCTGAATCTGTGGAAACATTGATTAGCCTTGTCTGTTGGCTGTTATTGATTATCCAGAACTTGTTCATTCAGATAATGTTCTGGAAACATTTGGAAAACTGATATGTAGTCTATTGCTGGTTTTGAAAGTAGATGTACTCTATTATATTATAAACCTTCAATTTATTGCTTCCCTTTCCTTAGCGGTATTTACCTCAATTACTATGGCCTATTTTTGTAGCTTTCTCTGATTATTAGAGAGTTTTCTGCAGCTTCAAAAAAGTATAAGGCTGTTATCATCCGGATTGATAGTCCTGGAGGAGATGCCCTTGCTTCTGATCTGTGAGCCCTTTTCTCAATTGTCCCCCTCTCTTTCTTTCTTGTGTATCAATGTGCAAGTTGTCTAGTATTTCTTCCAACTAGTGGTAAACATGTCATGATATTTAAAAATCTTGATTTGTCTGTGGAATATTTAATATGTCTTGTTCATCTAACCTGGAGTAATTCTTTTCAGTTAGTATCTATTTGATGGATAATGGGAAGGCAGGAAAGCAGGAAGATCCTTTTATATTTGTCTTGGTTATTTACATCGTTATCTGGAGATGTTCATGGATAACCTGCGTCCATTGTTTCTCCTTCTTACTAATTGGATTCCTTGGTAAAACTAGTGTTTTCTTTCATTCCAGTTCTAAAGATTCCTATGCACTTCCAATTGCGTATCTGGATGTGCCGGCTTGTGTAATTTTGCTTCTTATCACATTTGCCAGATTGTTTTTCTCGACTTTCAAATAACTCAATATATCACTAAAGCAATCTGGTTGGAACTACTTTTCCTTTTTTCTGTCTTCTTACTATCTTATCAGAAGCACTTGTTTGGGGACAAGTTTTAAATTAAAAGGAAGTTAAGATGAAAAAAATGCCTCACAAGTTCAAAATTCATGCACAAAATCAGAGTTCTTTTCCACTTGGTTGGAAGAATGTTACTTTTGTAGAGCTGCGGGATATTTCGATCCTACTTGGCCCGTGGAATGTTTTATCTTGACCCACATAGCAGCGATGCATATATGCCTATATCTGCAGAAAATGTTTACAATGTTAACCAGTTAGTGCTGTATCAGTGAAAAACACAATAAATAGATTGTGGATCAGTCATTCTGAATACTAATGAAACCAATTAAGTTAGAAGCCAAAATAGTTTTTTTTGCTTTTGCCTTTCAAGCGTTGGATCAATCGCATTACAGAAACCTCTTTGTGAGAAGTATCTTTAAATTTTTTTCTTTAGCTCTGGCGCGAATCTCATTGTTAATGATAACAATGCATTTCAGATAGATTTGAATCTGTTAGTCACAAGATTCCACATTAATTTCTAATTCTAATTTATTGTGTAGAACTGCTTGCATTAGTATTTCTGATGGGGTGCTTTGCGAGTTTTCTGTTTTGTTGCAAATGGGAGTTTGTTGTTCCAGTTTTAGGTTAACTTAAATCAAGTCTTATATGGGTAGAGATATATTCTTTAAGCTATTGATTACTATGCCTGTATATGCAGAATGTGGAGGGAAATAAAACTTTTGGCTGCTACTAAGCCTGTTATTGCATCAATGTCCGACGTAGCTGCTAGTGGAGGGTACTATATGGCAATGGCTGCAGACACTATAGTTGCAGAGAACCTAACGTTAACTGGTTCAATTGGAGTTGTGACAGGTTAAACCTCAGCACAGAGCTATCCTGTTTCGAGCATAAGTTGGTTGAAATGTTACTGAAAGTTTTATTTCGTTTTCATTGCTCCAAATAATTTTGTTTTTATCGTTTTATTATGTGCCAGTGTAATTGAAAAAAATGTTTATTTTTTAAACCCACTTTTCCTCCGAGTCACTAAAGTTTGATTTAGTATAAGAAAATTAGGTGAAAACTGAAAAGTTCTTCTGGTCAAACATCTGCTAGAAATTTTCATATATTACGAGTCGCAGTTATTAGATACCCAACAATAACATGCATCTCAGGTGAATTGTTTTACTGTTGAATTGCAAAAACTCGTATACTGAAATTTAACCATTGTTTTGTCTTGGTTTGACTGCATTTTTCCGTTTAACTCGATAAACTTTTCGTCGATGTCTAGTTTTGGCATGAGCCGACGTACTGTCACTGATTATCTCAAAAACAATTTGTGTACACATTCTTCTTGACTTCTCGTCCTTGGGAAAGAAAATACTCCATCTGTAGTTGGTCTGATTTTATCTACTCAATCGGATAGGATAGTATTTGTTCAAGACAGGTAAACCGACATGAATTTTGCTTTATGAGAATGTTGACTTGTAGCACCAAGAGAATGGAATTAGTACAAACAATTTGTATGAACGATTTAATGAGTAGAGTGAAATTGGAGAAGGAGATAACTTGCTGTTCCTGTTAAGGTTACAGTTTAAGATAGACATCAGCAGTAATTAGACATCTTCCTAGGGAAAAAATCATATAAAGTGACATCTTTTGATAATATATCAGTCCCATGTTCCTGAGATTTGTTTACTCCGTTGAATAATTAAGTAAGAGATGCTATTGTGAACTGTTAAGTAGGCAAGAGAATCACGGTCAGTTATATCATTATTTCCAATCACAGTGATTTTGTATTTCTATATTGCATTCTCTTCCATTTGAATATCTTTTTCTTTGCTCTGCTATGCAGTTGTGCTCATTTTCTGAATAACCTGTATATGTTTTTATTCTTTGCTGTTACATTCTTTCGTTAGTACGAATTAGCGTCTAATTGAGATGTGGAAATTGGATATTTGAAACTTGTCATCTTTTGCTATACATTATGAATAGATGATGAAGCTTCTTATTTATTTATTTTATTTATTTTTTCCGTCTTTCAGTGGTGGAGGGGTGCTTGAACTTATTCTTTGTCATAGTGGTTTTGAATTTTGATATTTTGGTTCACTTCTGGTTGTAGGAAAGATCAATTTAGGGAAGTTATATGAGGATATTGGCTTCAATAAGGAGATCATATCAAGAGGAAAATACGCAGAACTTGTTGCAGCTGACCATCGACCATTCAGGTAATACTAGATAAATTTAAAGTTGAACATATTAAATTGATTTTTTGTCAAACTTCAGAGTTGTGAGTGAGGTTGGTTTGCGTAAATCGAATGGAGCCTGAACTAGGTTTAATAGAGGCGAGTTAGAGTAGCTTGATTGTTTCATATATTTTATAATTTGTTTTACTAATCAACTCGAGTTCGAACCAAACTTCATAGATTACCGAAGCAAAAATGTAATGTTAAGGCTTACTTTGTTAATTCATGATCCAAACTCAAGCCACTTTGATTGATCGGGAATCGGGTTGTTGGTTTGTTTTTCAGCCATAAACTAAGGTATCTCCTTATTATGTTGAAGTTTATGTATGTGAAGATGTCTTGTACTCTCAACATGAGGAAGACTCATCTCAGTAAACAAACACTCTTTGTTTATAGAAAAGGAAAGGGTTGGGGAATGGGGAGTTGACAAATCAAATTACATTCTCCACTCTAGTTGCAATTTTTATATATCAACATGATTACAAATTAATCTGAATGGATGGACGGAGTGGTATAACTTTTAGTCTTTCCTGGCTATGTTATGCTTATTCTTACTTGCCATTGACTGGAAAATACTTTATGCAGTCCCTGGTATGGCGACCATTCAACATCACTAACACTCTTTACTTCAATCCGTATTAAAAAAATCTGCTGTATTTAGTTGTGAAAGATTATGTTCTTGTTTTCGCCATGCCTGTCTACAGATTCTTAATTGCTATGAAATTATATTTTGAATACTAACCAGTTGAAGATAATATGAACGATGAAGATATAGATGTAGTGCATGTAAGATTTGCTACGTGTGATTTAGATGTAGTCAATTGACAAACCATGGGGACTATTTTATGTCTTTCATAACCATCTTCTTGTTAAATTACTCTTTATTTTGGTGCCATGATTTGGATTTATTTCATGCATACATCCTTCTTGTCTAGTAAATTAGGTAGTATCAATGGTGAGTTGGTATTAACTCAATTAAGATATTGGGACCATATCAATTTAAAGTAATAATAATTTTTGGCTACTTGATCTGAAGAGCGGATGAAGCAGAACTTTTCGCTAAGAGAGCTCAGGATATGTATAAAGGTTTTGTAGAGAAGGCAGCCATTTCACGATCAATGACGGTACGTCCTTCAACATAATTAAAAAATAACTTTGGTATCCATGATTCTATCTGTGTTCTTTGAAATGCAAATGTGGTATGGCAGGTGGAGAAGATGGAACAGGCTGCACAGGGAAGAGTTTGGTCTGGTCATGATGCAGTTTCACTCGGTCTGGTCGATGCTATTGGTGGACTTTCTCGGGCTGTAGCAATAGCAAAACAAAAGGCCAACATACCATTAGACGAACAGGTATTTATTGCAGTCAATTGTTTAAGATATTTGGATCATCAGTTAAAAATGTTCGACAAGAAAGTCTGCATAACTTATGTTGAGTACCATTAGATAGACCAGGATATATAAACATACGGTAGGGAACTGATTTTTTTGCAAAATATCACTAAATTTACATGTTCATCCACTTTGTAACACGGTTGTTTTTAATGGCTACTAATGTGCTTAGGATAAAACAAGAATCCTAGTCAGTTTGGAAACCGGTGTAATCAAATGTTGTCATGTTTGGGTGTCTAGTGTTTGTTTAGTTAAGTGCTGGAAAATGATTTGTTAAATATGATGCAGTTATTATATGGTCGAGCGCCTTTTCGTATTTCTGTGATGCTGTTCCATATATGTGGGACTTGAGTTCAGTCAAAATTCAATCCGATATTACGTTTGTTTGTTTTGGTCATTTCTAATGTGTTTGACTATATCAGGTGACTCTTGTTGAGGTGTCAAGGTCGTCTACATACCCGCTTGAAATTTTAATGAACATGGGAAACAGTGTTGTTGAAGCAGACGAAGCAGTTAAAGAGTTGATACATGAGATGGGGTCGTCTAATGATGTTCAAGCTAGAATGGAAGGCATTTTGTTTGAGAAAATGGACGGATCTCCTTATGCCAACTCTATCTTCGCCTTAATCAAACATTATTTAAGGTCCCTTTGATACTATGTTTTGGTATCCTTTTCTTAGTTGTCAAGACTCTTCCAACATTTTAAGGAACTTTTCGTCTATTTGGGAGGAAATTATGTGGTGGGGGTTTCTTTATCAATGAAAATATTGGGTTGCTGTCTTTTTAGGCACTAATTAGAGCATCTCAAGGAAGAAGAAATACAATACAACTATTCGTTGAGTAAATTTGCACATTTCGGTTATCATGATATGCAAAAAGGGCTCCTCATAACTAAATTTAGTTGCTATCTAAATTTTATATGTTCTTCAGATTGGCATAGTGATATATATGACATGGACCCAAGTGTCCTAATAAAACTGTTGAGATCCCCCAAATTTATCTTTATATATCCAGTTGAATCTACAATGGATTTTAAGTCCTATCATATGAATGCACCAAATTCAGACAAGGAAGAAGCATGTTTAAAAAAGGCATCCAAAGATTTTTATTATGTGACGTTAGGATGGTTTTAGTGATGGAGTTGATAAATGAGGTTTCATTTTTAGGAATAATGTTTCAATTTTTCACAGATCTAATTTGACAGGTAGCTGTCGAAAATTGGTTGAATATTCGACAGCTAGCTGTCGAAAACTCATCCAAATTTTGACAGCTATCTGTCGAATTATCAAAAATCCCATTTCAAGCTCACATTTTTCGACAACTATATGTCGATTTTGATGATTTTCGACATCAAGCTGTCGCCCATTCATCAAAAATCGACATATACAGGTCGAAAATTGTGAACGAAGAACCAACCCACGAATCTCAAATCAATGCTCAAATCGACTGAAATTAGATGCACCCATTACTAATTAACGATCATTTCTACCTAAAACAATCAAATCTTAATTACCCATATCAAACAATCAAATCCTAAGTAAATATTAAAGAAAAAAAAATTCGAAAAAAATTATTACTTGGATGAATGAAACCGGAGCGAAGAAGCGGCGGCGGGTTGATAACAATGGACGAAGAAGCGGCGGCGGCGGCGGCGAGGGTTGGAGGTTTTTTTTTTTACATCAAAAGGATTTTTTTTTTTTTTTTTTTTATTTGGTTTTTGATTAGGTAATTTCTAATAAAATTTGATATAATTGATTTTTTGTATAAAAGCGGTGTTTTTGTAATTTTCTTTTTATTTTGTTATTAAAGTAAGAAAAAACTGATAAATATGCAATCAATTTTGGT
>NW_012193163.1:303887-403767 GCF_000504015.1 Erythranthe guttata
AGGACTTCGTAATCTTTGCCTTTCCGCCTATTTTTCTAAAAGAATGCTACATTTATTTAACGATCAATTTCATATTATGACAATTAAATTTTTATATTTTTTTTTTGAATGAGTTTGTATTATTAAATTCGTATAAATATTGATGTTGGTATCTATATCACTAATAATTTTATTGTAATTGTTATTATCATGTAATAAACTAATCAACATTTTCATTCGAAATATTATCCCGTGCATCGCACGGGGAAAAATGCTAGTGAATTTCAAAAAAATATAAAATTATGTTCGATAGAGTTTCTTAATTTAGTTTCTTACTTTTATATATAAAGATTACTAAATGATTGTGAAAAAATATATTTAATATTTTTTAAGTAATTAATAAATAAATCAATCATTATTGGCTAAGTGCTGTGACACGGTGGACATCAACATCAATAATACTGCTTGTTTGCATGTGGGACATGAAGACTGGAGACCAAGTTTTACTACGTGTAGTAATTTCAATTAACAATTATCTCATGTAATGCTTATGTTTCCTTATAGATGAGGTTTATCTTAACAATTATCTCATGTAATGCTTATGTGTCCTTATAGATGAGCAGGCCCGTTCTTGAGATTTTGGGGGCCCAGGAGAGTTTTGAAGATGGTTGAAAAATGATGCCTTTCTATAATCTACGTTAAAACTCAATTTTTTTTTAAAAGATGATAAAATCTATGTGAACTCGTTTTTGTAAGATATATAGCTATAGATAGGGCTATAAATTTCCGGGGGTTCGGGGGCAGCGCCCCTGAATTTTTTTAAGGATAATTTTCATTAAGTAGCATTAAAACAAGTGTAAATATATAAAAATAAATAGCTAATGCACTATAAATTTAATAATTGGAGGCCCCGTGATTAGAGGAATTATAGAAATAAGTAAAAATCGTTGATCAATATCTATTCATGAATTAGAGTTCGCAATAATTATATTTCTAATATATATATTTTTTAAATAAATGCTAATATATAAAGGGTATAAAAAAATTTGGGGGCCCTAAATTTTTACAAAAATCCAGGGACCCTAGGCGACCGTCTACTTCGCTTCCCTCGGAACCGGCCCTGTAGATGAGGCTTATCTTATGTAGTATTTGTGTATATATACGCATCAATGGATCAATAAAGAAGTAAGCCTCATGTCACGGCCCGCGAGTTTTGACCCAACCCCTTGCCGATTTCCCTTGAGTTGGGGAGGTTAAAGAGTCCAAGATTAGCCCAAATAGGGTTAGGCCCAATTGTATAGTGGTAGGTAGAGCCATTTTTGGTAGGTAGAGGTAGGTGGTGGTAGGTAGAGACATTTAAGGGATTGCTTCACTCCCAACCATTAGATCATATCGATCTCCACCGTCCATTGAGGAGGTGATCTTGTATAAATAGAGGTAGGGTCCTCATTTGTAATCATTCAACAAATCCAACAATACTCTAGCAATAAAGTACTCTTCTACCAACTCTCTTGTCTTCTTACTTTCTTTCTTCGTTTCCATCACTTAAGTATTCGCAACACAATTCGGGAGAGGCTGACTTAGCTATCTCGAGGGGCGAGAAGGAGCTAAGGCCGCATGGTTCTTTGTTAAGGGAACAAGTCCGTGACAAGTGGTATCAGAGCCCGGCTAAGGGCTTTGTGTTGATCGAATTCTCGACGATGGCGAACGTTGAAGATATTTCGAACGTAACCGAGGGACGTGGCAGGGAGGCCCAAGTAAACAACAAGAAGAAGAGGGACCACAACAAGGCTCGTGGGGAGAGTACTTCTAATGAGGCCGTGCTAACGGATCATGGCGAAAGACTCGAGAGGCTCGAGAATAACATCGCCATAGCGGAGCTTAGCGAACGATTCGAGAAGCTCGAGCACGATGCGGAAGTGTTGGAGAATCACGTCGCCGAGCAACTCGATTTGTCTAGAGACAATGAGGCGTTGCGGGAGGAACGGTTGGATCGATTGGAGGCCATCATCCAATCCCTCCAAGAGAGCATCGAGGGGATGCGCGACGACTTGGCCTTGTGCAAAAAGGCCGCCGCTAACGGTAACGTTGGCGCTACTTCGAGTCCAAGGGTGGACTGCCCGAAGCCAACGGGATTCAACGGCGTAAGGGACGCCAAGGAAGTCGAGAACTTCCTATGGAGGATGGAGCACTATTTCGAGGGTATCGGTCTAGTCGACGAGACGACTAAGGTAAGAAATTCTTCCTTTTATCTTTCCGATACGGCAATGTTGTGGTGGCGTAGAAAGCACGCCGATATCGAGAAAGGCATTTGCCGAATCGATACTTGGGAAGAGTTCAAGAGGGAACTCAAGCGACACTTCTACCCGGAGAACGTCGTCTATGAGGCTCGAAGGAAGTTGAGGGAACTCAAGCAACGAAGTTCAATTCGCGAGTACGTGACGGAGTTCACCACCCTCACCCTTCAAATTCCCAACCTTTCCGAGGAGGATCTCCTTTTCCACTTCACCGATGGGTTACAAGGCTGGGCCAAGCAAGAAATCCACCGACGAGACATCAAATCCGTCGATGAAGCTATTGCCGCCGCCGAGTCTTTAACCGAGTACCAACCGAGAGAGACATTGCGAAAAGAGAAGTGGAGCCCGACTAAAGGCGGAGGAGAGAGACGGGACAATCATGGACGGGACCATCGAGATAACCGAGACCCACGGGGAGCGTCAACCTCGAGGGGAGGAGACAAGCCATCCTCACGACAACAACTTGAAGAGAAGAAGAAGTCGTTTGTGCCTAAAGGAGGATGCTTCGTGTGCAAGGGGCCGCACGCGATGAGTCAATGTCCCAAGATGGGGTCATTGTCGGCACTCTTACAACAAGAGGCCGAGCAAGACACAAACGAGGAGCTAGGCCACATGGGATCGCTCCAACTTCTGAACGCCTTAAAGGCTAATCCGATGCCGGCAACATCAAGCAAGGGGCTGATGTACGTGGAGGCCCGCATCAACGGTACCCCAGCAAAGGTGATGATGGACACGGGAGCGACCCACAACTTTATCACCGAGGAAGAGGCCAAGAGGGTTGGCCTACGATGGACCAAACGAGACGGTTGGCTCAAGGCCGCTAACGCTAAGGCACAACCGCTCAACGGTGTAGCACGAGACGCGGAGCTGCACTTAGGCACTTGGAAGGGCCAAGTGGATTTCTCGGTAGCACCAATGGATGAATTCAAGGTGGTGCTAGGCATGGATTTCTTCCGCAAGGTAATGGCTATCCCGATGCCTTGTTTTAATTCAATTTGTATCTTAGAGAAGGGGACACCTTGTATGGTGCCGGCCATCAACGGCACCACTAAGGAAGAAAGCACACAACCAAGGCAACTGTCGGCCATGCAAGTTGCCAAGGGAGTTCGACGGGGCGAGCCGACATTCTTAGAGACTTTAAAGAAGGAAAGCCCGCCCATCAACAAAGAGGAGGACGTGCCACCGATCATCCAAACCGTCTTGGAGGCCAGCCAAGACGTGATGCCACCGAATTTGCCCAACAAGCTTCCACCTAGGAGGGAGGTGGACCATGTTAGAGTAGGTGACCAACAAGCCAACCTGTGGCTGTGGTCTTTCGTATTTATTATTGTAATAAACGAACCTTTATTCGTATTAATGATAAAACACCTTGGCATTCTATATCTTTGTCCCTTTGTCACAAGCATAGATATAGTCCTTACAGTTATTACAAGTACTAGTAATTGATCGTTAGGATCGTGAGATATTTACTTAAGTATTATAACTGTTAAACGTGTTCCTAGTCGAAGGGTTACGCCACGAATGAGGATATCGGCCTTTCCCATTAAGACTAGCACTTAGTGTATGTGTACTGCATCTCATCAGTAAACGGTATTGTGATATCGGCATGCATAAGTGGGTGCTCGTAAGTTGACGAGTTCACTGAACTCCCTCACCCTAGAAATCTCTAAGTGGTTCCCAATAATCGAGTAGAGATATCTATGGTATAGTTGTACACCATTAGTCCTTATGACCTAGACATCACCGTGACTTCACTAGAGGACCAGCTGTATCGTGACCTGTCCTTGAGTTCCACCGAGGACCATCCCAAGGGCCAGTGTTCGTGCAGTCCGAAATCTAGTGGGAGGTCTGTGCATTGTAGTCGGGGATTCGATCGCTAGAATAGTCTTGGATGTCCTGTGTGTTCTGAAAGTTTGTAATCATTCTAAGTCTCTGGCCAGAGCTGACTAAGTGATGATTAGAGAATTCGATTCTTTAAGTCATGCACGTAAGGATTACAACACTTAGAACGATCGCACCGTCATCGAACATATAAAGAGGTCTCGATGAACCAATGCCTCTAGTTCGATCGGGACATATGAATCGAAGGGACCGTACTGTACGTTAACTATATCTGAAGGTTCTTGCAGGCACTTCATTTGTATCTAGGGAATCATGACGCGTAGTTGCTAGACGCCAATCTTGATTCGTTGGGTGATTAAGGTGAAACGAGCTTCATCTTAATCGTAACTCGAAGGGGACGAGTTTTGACCACAAAGGGTTGTGGGCCCACGGCTAGCTTACACCTGAACCATCGAGGGTCACACTGCTCGTGCACATGAGATCTTTGAATGAACGGTCAGAGATAAAATAGTTTGTCTTTGCATGATTGGAAGTCAATATGATTGAGTCCAACATTCGTAATTTGGAATTATGAATGAGAATCAGAAAAGGAAAAGAATAGGCGAACGTGTTAGTGAACTTTCTAAATCGGGAAGTTTCCAAATTTAGAAAGTCCACTGAACTAGGGTTTCCACTTTTGGAAAGTTGGAAAATAAGAGATGGCACTCGTAATGACGAGGAAGTTATAATGATTCCGAAAATGCAATCGTTGAAATTTTTCGGTCATTGAATTGAGAGAGACGAGCAAGCAAAGGAACTAACGAGCTTAAGCTGTTGGGCCCAGTCCAACTTAAGCCCGCTAGGGTTTTATGCAAGGGACTATAAATACATGATTTATAGACCTTGCACATACAACAACAAACCCTAACCCTAGCGGCCGTCCACCTCTCTCTCTCGCCCCCTCTCCCGCGCGGCCACCTCCGCCGTTGGCGCCGCCCCGTCGCCGGAATCGGCCATCCCTTGGCCGATCCATTTCGGTATTCTTTTCTCCTTTCTTTTTCTTCCGTTAATTCTAACTACTTCGTGTCTAGTGCCACGTTTTAGTAGATCGAAGTATACGAGGTGAAATCCGAGAGGAGGAAGATCGTAGATCGAAGAACCGAGGAGCAACGCACGAGCCGAAGCCGCACGCTGCCCCACGCGCCGCCCCGGAAGTCCGCGCGTGAAGCTCACGCGCCGCCGTGGCCGTACACCGCCGCTGCTGCTGCTCAATTGCTGCCCCGATTCTACGGATTGGTTTCCGTAGTAATCACGACGTGCTAATCGCCCCTACCTCACGCTTCAAGAGGTAAATACACGAAACCCTAGTTTCGTTTTTGAGTTTTGTTTAAACTATGATTTCATGTTTGTTTTGTATGATTTTATGTGATTATGTGTAATCTGTTTTAAATCATTGCAAGCATGTTATTTAGTTTAAACGCGAGCATGTTAATTGTTTTAAATTCGGTTGAAATTATTAGCATGTAAATTGTTTTTAATTTCGCTGGAAGCGCAAAGGTACGCAATTAATTGAATTTATTTTATCGGGCATGTTCTTATGTGTTTTGAAATCGTTTTGAATCACATAAATTTTTGTTTTCCGCTGCGTATGCGTGCCCGAAACCCAACAGTGGTATCAGAGCTCGTTGCGCAATTAATTGCGTTCGTTTTAATATGCATGTTCGATTTATTAAAGTAGTGATAGTCGTATTATGTAATTGGGAGTTTTCGTAAGTTTAAAATATTTTTGAAATATTGTTTAGAATTTTTCCAGCTTTAAAATTGTTTAAAATTGGAAAATCGGATCTGAAATTGTTTTAAAACATCGGTTTTTTAATTGTTCGGATCGAACCGGTCGAACCGGCCGGTTCGATGGTTGTGCACGATTTAGTTGACCGAATCCACGTGGATTCGGGTTGGTCAGACCGGTTCTCGGTCCGACCGACCCGGCCCACTGATTTGGGTCAGCTGGACCGGGCAGAACCGGACCGCTTCGGTCCGAACCGGTCAGACCGGTTGGGCCGAACCGGTCCACTGGAAAAAAAAAAAAAAAAAAAAAAAAAAATATTTCAGATTTCTAAAATTAAACTTAAAACAAATTGATTTTAATTTTTGGAAATTATTTTCAATTAATCCCAATTAGATAATTGGATCGACAATCATCTATTTTAGTAAATAGGTGTTAGATTAATTAATTAATTTAAACTGTTAAATTGATTTCAATTAATAGAACACATATATAATATTGATTATATATTCAACTTAATTAGTAGTACCTCAACATTATTTGAATGATTTATGCTAGTTGAGGTTCTATAATTATTTTGAAAAACTCGATAATTAATTAATGTAATTAATTATGAAATTAGGTCGTATGTTCCTCTTAGGACAATATGCGCTTCCATATACCTTTAGAGAACATAGATGTAGGAATCACATAGACCAATCCAAACCTTCTGATGAGATAAAACTTTTAATAAAAATCCCTCATTCTTAATTTAATTAAGAATCATTTCAAGCTATAAAGAAATACCCAATCTGTTGAGTTATTTCTTTCCTTCTGCCAACGGTTGGATTATGTGTAGCCCTTTGCTATAGTGCAGTAAGCCGTGTTAGCGGGGAGTGCTATGGTGGAGTAAGCTGTAATTTAATTGACATAACGATGAAGGTAGCCATAGAAAAGGGTTATGTTGGATTAACGTGGTCGGCTAGATTAACTAGGGACTGCATTAGTTTGGCATAATCAAGTTCTATGAGCATCTTTGATTGGTAGGTTAGACTTGACACACGACGATTTTGATATTCGCGAGATTAACTTAGGTCATTATCAACTGTGAGGAAAATTAATTTAGGGTCATATTGTGGATATGATTGATTGTGATCTACCTTTGGGCAAATATAATCGGGCTAGATTAACTACGGGTTATATTTGTCTATTGGACCTAAAGCCCATTAAGAAAAATCAGTTTTCTCGTTTGTCTACTAGAGGGAAGTGGAACTCGATAAAATTAGTGGGAGAACAATTAAATAACATAAGTCCAAACATTTAATTGTAACAATCATTTAACGCGAATCTCTAATAATCCTCTTCTCTATATGTCTCAGATAATCATGTCTAAGAATCCCATAATGTCAATCCTCGACAATAAACTCAATGGCCCTAATTACCTAGATTGGTTGCGTAGTCTTAAGCTTGTGCTAACTGTTGAGGGGCGTCTCTATGTTTTGAACGAGAGGCTTCCCGCCACTATACCCGACACAGCGACTGATGCTGAGAAAGAAACTTATGAAGTTTGGAAGAAAGATGACACTCATGCTAGGTGCTATATGATAGCCGCCATGGAGCCCGCGCTTGCGAGGAAATATGAGTCTCACTTGCATGCTTTCGATATAAAGGCTCATCTCGATAGCATGTATAGTGAGAATATTAGGGCATCGAGATACGCTGCTACAAAGGAGTTGATCACAGCGAGACTGCGCGAAGGGACTTCGGTCCACGAGCACTGTCTCAAAATGATCACTCTCCTTGAAAAGCTAGTGAATCTTGATGTCACCCTCCCGACCGAGCTCTTGTTGGATTTGATCCTGTTGTCTCTTCCTAGTTCCTATGAATCGTTCATAGTGAACTTCAACATGAACAAACTAGATCCTCCCTTGGATGAGTTAATGAACATGTTGGTCAGCTTCGAGTCCACCATTAAGAAAGAGAAGTCTGTTCTCGTTGCTGCTACTTCTGGAAAGAAGAGTTCTTTCCAAAAGAAGAGAAAGGAAAGAGTTCTTTTCCCTAACAGCAAGTTCGAAGTGGGTGAAGGTAGTGGGGGCCCCAAAGCAAAGGTTAGCAAACAAGTTGATGATGCTTGCCATCACTGTGGAAAGAAAGGACATTGGCGCCGCAACTGCAAGGCTTACCTAAAGCAGAAAGGTTCTGAAAAGGGTACGTATTTCATTGACGTAAATTTGTCTGTCAACTCTTCTTCTTGGGTATTGGATACGGGCTGTGGCTCACATTTGTGCAATGATTTGCAGCTAATGACAAGAAGTCGAAGACTTAGAGCGGGTGAGACCTACCTAAGGATGGGGAATGGAGCAAGAGTTGCTGCTGAAGCCATTGGCACAATTTACTTAAATGTTTTGGATTCTAGTTTTCCTATTGTTTTGAACGATTGTTTATTTGTTCCGTCGCTCATTAGAAACCTTATTTCTATTCCTGTATTAGATATTGAAGGTTTTACTTTTGTTTTTGGAAATTCGATTTGCATTATACAAAAGAATGAGAATTTAATTTGCAAAGGACGGCTATTAAACAACTTATATGAACTAAATCCAAGTGAAATACCTATTAATGTTATATCAGCAAAACGTAAGGAGATAGATCAAAACCCCGCACAACTTTGGCACGCTAGATTAGGTGATGTCTCTTTAAGAAGGATGAACGATTTTGTTAGTGAAGGATTGTTCTCTTTGGAGGACGTGAAATCACTACAAACTTGTGAATCTTGCCTTAAAGGGAAAATGACCAAGTCACCCTACAAAGGGAAAATGGAACGAGCCGAAGGTCTTTTGGATTTGATCCATACAGACGTATGTGGTCCACTAAGTGTTAGTGCGAAGGGTGGATATAACTACTTCGCTACCTTTACCGACGATTATTCTAGGTATGGGTATGTATACTTGATGAAGTACAAGTCTGAAACATTTGAAAAGTTCAAAGATTTTAGACATGAAGTAGAAAAGCAACTCGGACGAAGTATTAAGAAGCTGCGATCCGATCGTGGTGGAGAATACTTGAGCATCGAGTTCATTGACTATCTAAAAGAAAATGGGATACAGTCCCAATGGACTCCACCGGGAACTCCTCAACTTAATGGAGTATCCGAACGTCGGAATCGAACTTTATTGGATATGGTTCGATCAATGATGGGGTTCACAAACTTACCGGCATACTTGTGGGGTCATGCACTTCGTACTGCCGCGTATTTGCTGAATAGAGTTAACACCAAAGCAGTTAAATCCACACCGTATGAACTTTGGCATTCCCGGAAACCCAATTACAAACATATTAGGATATGGGGTTGTCCCGCTTATGTGAAGCGGTTAGTGGGAGATAAGTTGGATAGTAAATCCGACTTGTGCTATTTTGTGGGGTATCCCGAAGACTCGATGGGATACGAGTTCTACTATGTCAAAGAAGCAAAGACGTTTGTTTCGAGAAATGCCACCTTTTTGGAAAGGGAGTTTCTATCCGATAGAAAGGGCAGCATGATAGAACTTGAAGTAGTTCAAGAACCACAAAGTGAAGTTCAAACACAAGATCAAGCAATCGAACCAATACAACAAAACACTAATATACCTCCTGAACCTACGGTACGTAGATCCGAAAGAGTTAGGAAAATGCCGGATAGGTTATTCCTCCTCGAAAATGATGAAGATCATGATGATCTTGGACGAGATCCAAGAACATACAACGAGGCCGTATCGGATGCGGACATGGGACATTGGCTAACTGCCATGAAATCCGAAATGGACTCCATGTACTCCAACAAGGTGTGGACCTTGGTAGATCCACCTAAGGGAATCGTTCCCATAGGCTGCAAGTGGATCTATAAGAAGAAAATTGGAGTTGATGGAAAGGTATCGACCTATAAAGCTAGATTGGTAGCAAAAGGATACACTCAAAGGCAAGGTGTTGACTATGAGGAAACCTTTTCGCCAGTCGCGATGCTGAAGTCCATTAGGATTTTGGTGGCCATAGCTGCGTGGTATGACTACGAGATATGGCAAATGGATGTGAAGACCGCCTTCCTTAATGGAGACATTGAGGAAGAAATCTACATGGCGCAGCCGGAAGGCTTCATATCTTCTGGAAGTGAGCAAAAGGTTTGCAAGCTCCAGCGATCCATTTATGGATTGAAGCAAGCATCCCGTAGTTGGAACATTAGGTTCGACTCAACTATCAAAGAGTTTGATTTTGAGAAGAATCCGGAGGAACCTTGTGTATACAAGAAGGTTAGTGGGAGGGCAGTAATATTTTTAGTGCTTTACGTTGACGACATTCTACTCATTGGGAATGATGTAGGAATGTTGCAGCAAACGAAAGCATGGTTGTCCACACGTTTCTCAATGAAGGATTTGGGAGAAGCATCTTATGTATTAGGAATACGCATCTATAGAGATAGAGCAAGAAAGATGCTTGGCTTATCCCAAAGCCTGTACATAGACACCGTTATGAAACGGTTTAGCATGGAAGAATCCAAGAAGGGATTCTTGCCAATGTCCCATGGGCTTCGTCTCTCGAAATCTATGTGTCCCCAAACACCTAGTGAAATCGAGGAGATGAAAAGGACGCCTTATGCTTCTGCAATAGGAAGCATAATGTATGGCATGCTATGTACGAGACCCGATATCGCGTATGCTGTGAGTGTCACAAGCAGATATCAGTCTAACCCCGGCCCGGCTCACTGGAAAGCCGTGAAAGATATCCTCAAGTACTTGCGAAGGACTAAGGATATATTTTTGGTCTATGGGGGTGCCGAGTTGAAATTAGAGGGTTTTACCGAGTCTAGTTTTCAATCGGACGTGGACGACTCAAAGTCGAATTCTGGATTTATATTCACGCTGAATGGTGGTGCCGTGTGTTGGAAGAGTTCCAAGCAAAGCACGACGGCCGATTCCACTACCGAAGCGGAATACATTGCAGCGTCTGAAGCTGCAAAAGAAGGGACTTGGATAAGGAAGTTCATCCAATAGTTGGGTGTCATTCCTGATGCTAGTGATCCAGTACCGTTGTACTGTGATAACACCGGAGCCGTGGCACAAGCTAAGGAGCCACGATCTCATCAGAAGTCGAAGCATATTCTGAGGAAGTATCACGTGATCCGAGAGATCATTGATAGAGGTGAAGTTAAGGTAGAACGAGTCACCTCGGAAGAGAACGTTGCAGACCCCTTCACGAAGCCTTTACCAAGATCGGTCCATGAGAAACATCGAGAGTCGATGGGATTGCGGTTTATGGGTAATTGGCTTTAGGTCAAGTGGGAGATTGTTAGCGTAGGTGACCAACAAGCCAACCTGTGGCTGTGGTCTTTCGTATTTATTATTGTAATAAACGAACCTTTATTCGTATTAATGATAAAACACCTTGGCATTCTATATATTTGTCCCTTTGTCACAAGCATAGATATAGTCCTTACAGTTATTACAAGTACTAGTAATTGATCGTTAGGATCGTGAGATATTTACTTAAGTATTATAACTGTTAAACGTGTTCCTAGTCGAAGGGTTACGCCACTAATGAGGATATCGGCCTTTCCCATTAAGACTAGCACTTGGTGTATGTGTACTGCATCTCATCAGTAAACGGTATTGTGATATCGGCATGCATAAGTGGGTGCTCGTAAGTTGACGAGTTCACTGAACTCCCTCACCCTAGAAATCTCTAAGTGGTTCCCAATAATCGAGTAGAGATATCTATGGTATAGTTGTACACCATTAGTCCTTATGACCTAGACATCACCGTGACTTCACTAGAGGACCAGCTGTATCGTGACCTGTCCCTGAGTTCCACCGAGGACCATCCCAAGGGCCAGTGTTCGTGCAGTCCGAAATCTAGTGGGAGGTCTGTGCATTGTAGTCGGGGATTCGATCGCTAGAATAGTCTTGGATGTCCTGTGTGTTCTGAAAGTTTGTAATCATTCTAAGTCTCTGGCCAGAGCTGACTAAGTGATGATTAGAGAATTCGACTCTTTAAGTCATGCACGTAAGGATTACAACACTTAGAACGATCGCACCGTCATCGAACATATAAAGAGGTCTCGATGAACCAATGCCTCTAGTTCGATCGGGACATATGAATCGAAGGGACCGTACTGTACGTTAACTATATCTGAAGGTTCTTGCAGGCACTTCATTTGTATCTAGGGAATCATGACGCGTAGTTGCTAGACGCCAATCTTGATTCGTTGGGTGATTAAGGTGAAACGAGCTTCATCTTAATCGTAACTCGAAGGGGACGAGTTTTGACCACAAAGGGTTGTGGGCCCACGGCTAGCTTACACCTGAACCATCGAGGGTCACACTGCTCGTGCACATGAGATCTTTGAATGAACGGTCAGAGATAAAATAGTTTGTCTTTGCATGATTGGAAGTCAATATGATTGAGTCCAACATTCGTAATTTGGAATTATGAATGAGAATCAGAAAAGGAAAAGAATAGGCGAACGTGTTAGTGAACTTTCTAAATCGGGAAGTTTCCAAATTTAGAAAGTCCACTGAACTAGGGTTTCCACTTTTGGAAAGTTGGAAAATAAGAGATGGCACTCGTAATGACGAGGAAGTTATAATGATTCCGAAAATGCAATCGTTGAAATTTTTCGGTCATTGAATTGAGAGAGACGAGCAAGCAAAGGAACTAACGAGCTTAAGCTGTTGGGCCCAGTCCAACTTAAGCCCGCTAGGGTTTTATGCAAGGGACTATAAATACATGATTTATAGACCTTGCACATACAACAACAAACCCTAACCCTAGCGGCCGTCCACCTCTCTCTCTCGCCCCCTCTCCCGCGCGGCCACCTCCGCCGTTGGCGCCGCCCCGTCGCCGGAATCGGCCATCCCTTGGCCGATCCATTTCGGTATTCTTTTCTCCTTTCTTTTTCTTCCGTTAATTCTAACTACTTCGTGTCTAGTGCCATGTTTTAGTAGATCGAAGTATACGAGGTGAAATCCGAGAGGAGGAAGATCGTAGATCGAAGAACCGAGGAGCAACGCACGAGCCGAAGCCGCACGCTGCCCCACGCGCCGCCCCGGAAGTCCGCGCGTGAAGCTCACGCGCCGCCGTGGCCGTACACCGCCGCTGCTGCTGCTCAATTGCTGCCCCGATTCTACGGATTGGTTTCCGTAGTAATCACGACGTGCTAATCGCCCCTACCTCACGCTTCAAGAGGTAAATACACGAAACCCTAGTTTCGTTTTTGAGTTTTGTTTAAACTATGATTTCATGTTTGTTTTGTATGATTTTATGTGATTATGTGTAATCTGTTTTAAATCATTGCAAGCATGTTATTTAGTTTAAACGCGAGCATGTTAATTGTTTTAAATTCGGTTGAAATTATTAGCATGTAAATTGTTTTTAATTTCGCTGGAAGCGCAAAGGTACGCAATTAATTGAATTTATTTTATCGGGCATGTTCTTATGTGTTTTGAAATCGTTTTGAATCACATAAATTTTTGTTTTCCGCTGCGTATGCGTGCCCGAAACCCAACAGACCACGCCACCGAGTTGGTCGAGACGGGGGAGATCCGACCATCGAAGGCAAACGTTGTGGCCGATGCTTTGAGTAGAAAGGCCGAACTCGCAACAATTAGCTCGACAAGGGGGAACTTGGCCGACGTGATCCGAGAAGGGCTCGAACATGATCCAATGACCAAGGAGCTAATTCGACTCGTCAAGGAGGGCAAGACGAGACGATTTTGGGTAGAGGACGGCCTACTCTACACGAAGGGGCAGCGACTCTTCGTTCCGAAGTGGGGCAGCTTGAGGAAGGACCTCATAAAGGAATGCCACGACACCAAGTGGGCGGGGCATCCGGGCCAAAGGAGGACAATGGCGTTGCTCGAGACGTCCTACTTTTGGCCTCACATGCGGGACAGTGTCGATGCATGTGTGAAGACTTGTCTTGTTTGCCAACAAGACAAGGTGGAGAATAAACAGTCGGCAGGGTTACTGGAGCCTCATCAAATGGATTACCCAAGTACGAGGCAACGTGGAAGACGAAGGAAGACTTGTGGAAATTTCGAGATCGTCTCCACTTGTTCGAGGCAACGAGGACGTCGCCGAATTAGGCGGGGGAGGATGTCACGGCCCGCGAGTTTTGACCCAACCCCTTGCCGATTTCCCTTGAGTTGGGGAGGTTAAAGAGTCCAAGATTAGCCCAAATAGGGTTAGGCCCAATTGTATAGTGGTAGGTAGAGCCATTTTTGGTAGGTAGAGGTAGGTGGTGGTAGGTAGAGACATTTAAGGGATTGCTTCACTCCCAACCATTAGATCATATCGATCTCCACCGTCCATTGAGGAGGTGGTCTTGTATAAATAGAGGTAGGGTCCTCATTTGTAATCATTCAACAAATCCAACAATACTCTAGCAATAAAGTACTCTTCTACCAACTCTCTTGTCTTCTTACTTTCTTTCTTCGTTTCCATCACTTAAGTATTCGCAACACAATTCGGGAGAGGCTGACTTAGCTATCGCGAGGGGCGAGAAGGAGCTAAGGCCGCATGGTTCTTTGTTAAGGGAACAAGTCCGTGACACTCAACACTAAAAAAAATCCCTTCACAGAACACACAAATACTATTATTTTGATAAATGTTTTTAGGGGTTCTTTGAGGAAACTCTCTCATTACTTTTTTTTAATGGAGAGAGATTCAAAATATTTTTCGCCATTTGAGAAAAGCCCACATTCATTTTGAGCAATGATATTTTCCAGTTTTGCCCCGCTCGCCACATCATCACTGGGTTATGCGCTCAGTAAATTCTTTTTTTTTTTTTTTTTTTTTTCCCCGTTTTTTTCCCTTCTTTTCTGTACCAGTTTTCTTAATCGACTATGCTTTATAGTCGATTAAGGAAATTCTTTAATTTTTTTTGTTTTTTAATCTGTTTTTCTATATCAGTATATTATTCAACTATGATGAAGCATAGTCGATCAGAAGTCTGCTACTAAATATAAATCAAAACTGCAAAAAAATGCAAAATCAACTATATTTTACAAAAAAACAAAAAATATAAGAACATTATAATTGATTTTTACAATTGGAATCAATAAACAATAAAAAAAAGGAAAATTGGAATCGATGAACTTTAATCGACTACCAGAGCATAGTCGATTAAGAATCTGCTACTAAAAATAACAAATCACAACTGCGAAAAAATGCAAAATCAACTATATATTACAAAAACAAAAAATATACACACATTATAATTGATTTATACAATTGGAATCAATAAACGAAAAATCCAAAAAAAGTAAAAAAAATTGGAGTCGATCAACCTTAACCGACTACCAGAACATAGTCGATTAGCTTAATCGACTATGAATATGTACATAGTCGATTAAGGTTTCAGCCTGCGCGGAATTCTCTACACGCGCCGTTATCCGCCCAATCCACAAAAAAAACCTAAATCTGCCTCCCCATCATCACCACACCGCTGCCACAATACACTATTCAACCAATTCCTAACAAGAATAAAATAAATAAATTAAATAATTCATACAAAAAAACACAAATTAGCATTTCAATGTCCACAAAAAAAAAACAAAAGCAAAAACGATTCAAGTTATTTGTCAAAACCAACATAAAAAAATAATAAGAAAAAAAAAGAAAAAAAAAAGAAGCAAATACCTTCACCAACATCAATTGCAACAGTGATTTTCTCACGCCTCATCTTCATAGCCGTCAATCCACTGCGTCTTCAACGACGAGCGCCAATCATCATCTTCAACGTCGTCGGTGGAAACCACCGCCGCGAACTACAGATCCATCACCACTCTTCACGCGGTGGCGGGAGGCGGTGACAAACACTCTCCACCACCACCACCACCATCGGTCGACGTCTTGTTTTTCTTCCGAATTTCAGTCGAGAAGAGAAGAGAGAAGAGAGAAGACGAGAAGACGTGAAGAGAGAAGACGAGAAGACGAGAAAAGAAGAAGAGAGAACGGCAAATATAAATGGGTTAGGGTTTTGAAGAGATTTAATATTAATAAGGGTGGTTTGGGAATTATTAAAATAATATTTGGGTAGGATATTAGCTAAGGGGGTTTTCTCTAATTATTTTTGGGAGGGGGTGTTTCCTTAACTCATTTTCCTAGATGAGGGGGTTCTTGCTAATTATCTCATATTTTTATATTCTAGCATTACTATTTTAATTACAATACGTACTGTTCTATTTCCATAGTATAGATCTTATATAATATATATTATAGTTTACGTTATAACACGTTCTCAATACGAGCTTTTGCTCCACAAAATTATAGGTTTGTAAAATTTGAATTTCTTTTGTTGTACTATTTTCTACTTATTTTACTTTACGTTGGTCGGAATCGAAAAACAAAAATTCCAAATCCTTGATGTTACCGGCGGTAATTTTTTATCCTAGTGCTTACATACAAATTACACCTCCAAGGACTAGATTTTGTGAAAGCCTTGGATTATATAGATATCAAGGAGGCAAACAGGAAAGATGAGGCAAATGCTATGATTTTTATCGGCTTACGAGGATTTGAAAGAAGAATATATACAATTGGAAAGGCCATCAGAAATATGACGAAAACTTAAGGAGAGGTTTGATCACACAAAGACCGTGATTCTCCCACATGCTCAATATAATTGGCTGAATATGATAACTCCGCACAAGGCTAATCGGGACTCAAGTTTATACAGTGCCGAATTATAGTCGGCGACAGATTTGAAATCCTCCAGCCTTAGGTGCTGCCAATTATATTGAGCCCTATGGGAGAATCACATTCTTTGCGTGATCAAACCTCTCCTTGACTTTTCACCATATTTCTGATGGCCTTTCCAATTGTATATATCCGTCTTTCAAATCCTCGTAAATATAATGGCGGATAAATATCATAGCATTTGCCTCATCTTGGTGCTCCAACAGCAATATAGGCAGCGCTAGTTTAAAATATATTCGGAGTTGATCTTTGTACTCCTCACAGCAGAAAAAACAAATGAACTACTATTGAAAAATCATGATTTGCGACCATGTGGGTCCCAAGTTGTGTCAGAAGCACATGCTAATCAAAATAGAAATATGGGCCGGTTTAGAGGTCGTGGGTGTAGATTTGGGCGTGGTGCACGGAGAGGCGGTGGACGTGGTCCCCTCAAGATACCCGAAATAATGACCGAGGTGGATATGAATATCTCCGTCGAAATAATAATACGGTCAAACAGAGACAACCATTTCAGGCAAATCGCGATAAAGACAAGATGTCCACGGAAAGAATTCTAGAAAATATGTGTATTTAATGTGGAATGACTGGACATTGGGCCAAAGTTTACGACTTGACATTGGGCCAAAGTTTGCAGAACTGCCCAACACCTGGTAAATCTGTACTAGGATTCAAAAAGAGACAAATGAAAAAATGTCCAAGCACATGTCACTTAGGCAGAAATGCCACTTGCTGTTCCTGAAGCAGCACATCTGGGAGCATGTTTGATCAAGATTCTACTCAAGATAGAGTCTCTCTTGAGTTATCAGATTTCTTTACAAATCTTGATCGTCTTGTGTAAATTGCCAAATGAGCATCTCTTTTGGGTTATTTTGTACTCACTATGTATACTTTGTGCATATCTTTATCGGATGATGTAGTATCCGAGATTGAGCTATTTTGTCTTTTGATGTATCCATGTACATATCTTCCTTGGCAGTTATGTTCCCAAGGTTGAGTTGATATTTTGATAATGTATAAAACTATGAGTTTGTCATATCATTTGCAACAAATACTACGATTTAGTATTAATTTTAGTTTGTTTTATTCAGGCAGACATAGAAAACTTGAACTATTACCTACTTGATAGTGCAACTACACACTTAATATTCAATAATAAAATATACTTCTCGAGTGTGACTTCATCTTCCGATCAAGAGAGAATAAACTAGATAATTGGGTGGAAAAAATAGAATAGGAAAAAAAATAGAGAAGAGACGGCAGAAAAACAGAGAAAATAAGATTAAGATTGTAAAATGGTACAGTAGACAATTTAAAGGTAGTTTTGAAATTATAAAAATAGCATTTTGGTGGATTATTAACTAATGGAGTTTTCTTTTCTCTAATTATTTTTTAGGAAGATTTTCTTTAACTGCATGCATTTCCTAAATGAAGGGTTCGTGCTAATTTTCCTTTTCTTTAACACGATAATTTAAATGAAATAAAATAGAAGTTCTACTGTGGATTAAAACCGAACAAAAAAAAAAAGGGATAATTAGCAAGAACCCCCTCATCTAGTAAAATGAGTTAAGAAAACACCCCCTCCAAAAAATAATTAGAGAAAACTCCCTTACCTAATATCCTACCCAAATATTATTTAATAATTCCCAAACCACCCTTATTACCCCTAACCCATTGCCGTTCTCTCTCTTTTTCTTTTTCTCGTCTTCTTTCTTCTGCCGTTCTCTCTTCTTCTTTTCTCGTCTTCTCTCTTCTCTTCTCGACTGAAATTCGGAAGAAAAGCAAGACATCGACCGATGGTGGTGGTGGCGGTGGAGAGTGTTTGTCACCGCCTTTCGCCGCCGCGTGAAGGGTGATGATGGATCTGTAGTTCGAGGCGGTGGTTTCCACCGACGACGTTGAAGATGATGACTGAATCGGTTCTGTTTTTTTGTTTTCTTTTTTTTTTGACATTGAAATGTTAATTTGTGTTTTTTTTAATGAATTATTTAATTTATTTATTTTATTCTTATTAGGGATTGGTTGAATAGTGTATTGTGGCAGCGGTGTGGTGACGATAGGGAAGCAGATTTAGGGTTTTTTGTTGGATTGGGCGGATAACGGCGCGTATAGAGAATTTCGCGCAGGCTGAAACCTTAATCGACTATGTACATATTCATAGTCGATTAAGCTAATCGACTATGTTCTGGTAGTCGATTAATTAAGGTTGATCGACTCCAATTTTGTTTTTTAGTTTTCTTGGATTTTTCGTTTATTGATTCCAATTGTATAAATCAATTATAATGTTTGTATATTTTTTGTTTTTGTAATATATAGGTGATTTTGCATTTTTTCGCAGTTGTGATTTTGCATTTTTTCGCAGTTGTGATTTGTTATTTTTAGTAGCAGATTCTTAATCGACTATGCTCTGGTAGTCGATTAAAGTTCATCGATTCCAATTTTCCTTTTTTTTATTGTTTATTGATTCCAATCGTATATATCAATTATAATGTTCTTATATTTTTGTTTTTTTGTAAAATATAGTTGATTTTGCATTTTTTTGCAGTTTTAATATGTTATTTTTAGTAGTAGACTTTTGATCGACTATGCTTCATCATAGTCAATTAATAAACCTGATATAAAAAAATAAATTAAAGAACAAATTTTTTTTTTTAAAAAAATAAAGAATTTCCTTAATCGACTATGAAGCATAGTCGATTTAAGACTAATCGACTATGCTTCATAGTCGATTAAAAAACGGAAAAAAAAAAAAAAATCGCGGAGCGCGTGACCTAGTGATGAGGTGTCAGACGGGGGTAAAGCTGGAAAACATAGGCTATGTTTGTTACGCTTCTCAAATTCTTTTCATTCTTTCCCCAAAATAAAATTATCTTTTTGAAATATTTTCAAAAACTTTCCCTAAAAAGAATTCAAATTTTTCTCTCTCTAACAGACATGATTTGACTTCTACAGTGAAAATTGTCTTCACTAAATTACAAATTAAAATCACTTTATCCTTCAAATTCTTCTTTCAAAATAACTTTTTCCAACACATTTTAAACATGATTTGACTTGCTACAGTACAAATTGTCTCCTCTCAAAACACAAACAAACTTTATTTTATTTTCAAATTCTTCTCCCAAAACATCTTTCTCCAGAATAAAATGGAAATAGAAGCCCAAAAGCTTACCAAACATAGCCAATGGCTGAAAATGGGTGTGAACTTTTCTCAAATTGACTAAAATATTTTGGGCATCCCTCCATTAAAAAAAGTAGTGAGGGGGTTTTCTCAAAGAGCCCAAAGAAAAAAGGAAAATAAAAATTCAAATAAAATGAAATCATACATACATTTATCATACTCCATCTCCATTACAAATTCTATATACACACAACAAAAAGCCCACACCAACAACAGTAAAAAAGGTAGCATAGACAACAATTTACTTATGAAACGACACAGTCTTGAGCAAGAGGATTCCTATACCAGCAACAGCAGCCAAAGAGACGACAAGTAAAGGAACCCCAATGGATCCATCGTCTATTACTCCTCCGCTCGTCTGATTTGGTCTTCCTCGATTATTAGACCTTTCTCCATAATATTCGCGTAGGAGACTGCTCAGATTGTCTATCTGATGCATTATTTGCCGTTGTCCACGAGCAATTACTAATACCTGTTCGTTTCCAGATTATACAATTTATATTATTCTACAATCAATTAATTTATTTATTTACTCCATAAAAAGAAAATATATATATATATATATATATATATATATATATATATATATATATATATATATATATATATATATACCTCTTCCATGAAAGGGGAGTCCCTTGCTAATTGAGAATACGAGGAGGAATTGGGTAGAACCGAAGCAGCCAATGGACCATTAATGCATGCCTCAGGAGCCAAACTTTGCTGGCTAACAGCAGACAGTTTCCCAATTGAAATTTTAGAGTTGAGTTGTTCTATTCGTGATGTAAACTCGTCCATCCTCTCGTTCAGTGTCGATATTTGTTCCGATAGCTGCGTAACAATGCCCTGAAATTAATGATTGTTGGTATTAAATATTATTAATCAGTGACAAGTGGCATACATGGATGGCTATTAGACAAGCAACAAAAGTAATTAGACAAGTACCAAAACATAATATTTCCGGGTCGACCCGGGAACATCAAACAAAGTCCAACTATTTAGTTAATCATGGCTAATCTCCCCAACCATACGAGGCCTAAAGATAAAAGCAGAATCGAACAAAACCCATAAGAGAGTCACCTCATTAGCATGTGCAGCGGGTGAAACAGGGGTTCTTCCATCATATCTTCTATTGTTAACAGCTAGTTTTGTCAGCTTGCTTATATTTTTATCTCGCTGTGTCGAGTACGACTGAGAAATCCCACTGCGTACAACAGTGAAACAATTAATCATATTTCACAACATAAAAGTCCGCAAACAAATTCAAAGTTGCAGATTTTGAAAGGAAAAAAAAAAGGTCTAGTTGGGTAAAAAAGGGTACCGGTTAAGGAACTTGACTCTCCTATCTGCAGAGGCTCGGGATAGAGCTTCTTTAGGACTTAAAACCATATCCTCATCTATGCTCAGCTTCGACTTCAAATCATCTGGCAGTGCCTGTCGATTTTTTTGGATGAGACTAAACACAATAATAATAATAATCAAGAATTAACAATCTGGATTATTTATTGCAAAGGAATCAAACCATGACGTCGTTTATGAGTTTCTCCAACTGAATTTGTTCAATGTATGTTCGTGAAATATATGAACCATCCAAGCCCAGCTCCTGAGCAACATATTTTACATATAAACGATCTTTTCCTTGTACCTGTCCACAATATTTTGAGAATCAGGGGTAACACTAAAGTTGATATAATAACAAGGACTAGTTGATATACACCTTGAACGAACATTAAAAATAATATATACATATATATCCATATAGATCCATTTTTCAAGAATAGGAATAACCTATACAATATACGAATTACTAGTCGGAAAAAGTAGTGGGAGTGATACCACCATACCTGGACATATTTGCGATTAAGTTGCTCGAGCCAATCAGTTTTGACACAGACTTTATCATTTGAGAAAACATGGCTGCTTCTTTTGAGTATGGATGCAATTGTATATCCTAATGCCATCAGTCCACCGAGAAGTCGCACACTCACTTCGAAAGTAATTCTTGGTGATATAATAAAAGGGCTGTCAGTCACCCATTCCTGACAATATTTTTCAATACAATTTTATCCACGGCAACAAACCATCATCGAATTAATCATAGGTAAGAAAATAAAAACGTAATTAAATAAAGAAGTTAAATGGGCAATGAAACCTCAAACATGAGATTGTACTTTCCATCTCTGTTCCTCATCCTCAAATAAGATTGGCATGCTTCGGGATCTTCACCGGGTGGGAGAAGATATATATCATAAGTTTCCTCTCTACTTTCTTTATAATCCTCCAAAAGTACAGCCTTTATTTGATCCACAGACACTGCTCTTGTTGACTAAATAATCAACATAAAAAAATGTCAGGCAACAACACTTTTTAGTGGTCACAGTACCCATATAAAGTAGCTAGAAAAATCACCTTTAATATATACGTTGGGTTTTGAAATCCGGAGAATGGATTGAATTTGTTAATGATTTTGATATGTGCTGTTTGCAGATCTGGCTCTATAAAAGCTTTGTACATGGGATATACCTGCAAGGATATATTTTCTATCTATATTATCGGCAATTCAAGTGTATATATGTATATATACATATATATATAAAGAGAGAGAGAGGGACAGAGGTTCACAGTTTCGGATATCTGATGAATTATCTCTTCAGGCTCCTGTCCGGCACGCTGAATGTCTCTCAGAACACGTTTGACTAGGTCAAAGTGGACTCCACCAGTAACAGAAACACGGAGATCAAGTAAAGGACGTAACTTTTCGCTCAATGCATATATTCCTTCAATCACAACAACTCGAGAGCTTGGAACTTCCAAAGTTCTGTTTTTAATATCACAAGTTAAACCAACAACATGTATATAATACACATACAAAACAAATAGCTAGAGAACATTGCTGCAAAACACGTGAAAAAGATAAATATGGAGATTATATAGAGTCAGTAGTACATATATCAGTGCATAGCATAAAATGTTTTTTTTTCGATAAACCATAGCATGCGATGTTCAATGTCAAGTTATGCGTGTACAAATTCAACTAATATTGCAATCATTATAGTTGGGAGAGAGAAAGAGGACGAGACATCAAATAAGAAAATATCATAAATAATGCAAATCAGCAACAAAAAAAAAGTTGGTAAGGAATTAACCTGTAGCCTACGCGAGAGCTAGACTTAAAATCATACAAGGGGATTTGGACAGGATTTCCTGCTTTCAGACCATTTAAGTTCTCAAGCAGAGTGTCGTAGTCTGTCAATCGCGGATCTGTTGAATAGATACGACTCATTATTATAAATTAAAGATTGAAAAACTACAAGTAATTTTAGCTTATTAATACATGTCCCGTAAAGCAAGCTCGTGACAGAATTGGAATGTATATTATATATACTATACAATATGACACATGGTCGCCCTTGTATTCTACAATTAGAAAAACGACACGATGCACTCAATCTGTATGGTGTAACCATATCCTACAGTTAAATAATCACAACGCAATTAAAACCAAATTTTATCGAGTGCCGAAGGATGTCCGTCACTTTTTCACACACACAAACCAACCTACACGTGGCATCTCCCGAAAATACTTGTCCCAAACACCAAAAACAAAACCAAGCATTCCTAGGGAATCCATGCAAGTTAGGACTTTCTAGAATTTAGTTCGGGGGAAATCAAGAAGTAGATAATAACGCCAAAAGAGACTAAAAATCAGCTTGTATATATCACAAAATTTTTAAAATAAATTTTTTACCATCAAAGTTGCCATCAATGATACGGGATGCATCATTATAGTTATCCATATTGATAATAGCGATGCTAGGCATAAAGTTGAGTATCTTTTCGGTAAAGACAGTCTTTCCAGCACCGGAGGGCCCCGCTACACCAACCAATATCATCCCTTCGTTCTTCTGAGCCAATAATTGGCATGCACGTACAAACACAAAAAACCCTTTCTCAAATGACAATGGATCTTGTATTCGAGCTATCTCGTACCGATCGCTATCCTTTCTCTTTACTAACTGAACTTGATCTCTTAATAGCCCAGATCGCCTCCTTGGTGAGTCAGCACTTATTGGAACAGTGTCCTGAGCCATACTCAACCTCCCAAAATTTATCAACCAAACTGCAAAGAACATTAAATCGATCAATTAGAGGAAAAAACATTGCAAAATCATACTTTTGGAGGTAAATCAATAGTATAATAAACTATTAAAGCATTTTTTTCCCTCATGATTTCACCACCGTGTAGTTGAGACTACCATTTAGGTAGGATTTGAATAAATTAATAAACATACACACACACACACACACACACACACACACACACACACACATATATATATATATATATATATATATATATATATATATATATATATATATATATATATATATATATATATAGACACACACACACACAGACTGCAACTGAAGTGAATTAATGAATCATATAATTGGAATTATATGGAGTTTGGACTAATTCACCCTACTACAAGGCCCACTAATATAGAATGTTTCATACCCGCACAATTTAAAAAATAGGCATCTCGAAAGAATCGCGTTCCTCGATATAAAAGGAAAATACTACTTTATTTTAGTAAAAAAAAATCATTTCATCGTGTTCGTTAAGTCAATTTATCTCTAACTAACGTCACCAAATGTAACAAAGCTACACACTCTGCATGGAAAGAGTGATAAGTACCACGATCAACTGGAAATCAGCCAAGCATGCATGTAGAAAATATATTAACATGAAAACCTAAGAAGCAACATAAGAGATATTAAAACTAAATTGCTGACCGGGAAATTATATCAAAGGGAATAATAGCACGAAAATCTTTACAATAAACAGATAATCAAAAGTTAGTTATCCATAATGTTTAATGGAAATGCAGAAAAAATAGCATAAGAAAGTGCAGAGACAATAGAGCAAAGTTGAGTAAACAAGACTTTTCAAAAAAATATAGCCATCTTTTTTATGAACTTTTCCACGTGAGCAACGACAAAGGCTCAAACCGTTGAATGATAGCAGTAAAACGACAAAACTATGCAGCCGCAACTAAAAAACAGCGATAAAAACAAAAGCAATTATGAACATGTTTGGAGAAAATATAGACTCTTGATGTAGAGAATAACAACTAGCCAATTAAAAAAATCTGAAACGATACGTGTAACTGAAATAGCTCGTCTCGATTTAAGATTGTTTTGATTGCTTGTTATAAAAAAAAATCCAAGGATCAAAACCCACTTAGAAACAAAAAATCCCAAGTTATCACTATCTCTTTTCAATCACAGACGAACATGATTAAACTCAAACACATTTTCTACAAAATAAAATGAGGAAAAGTATAAGGAGCTTAAAACCGAAACTGTATCGTCACCTTCTCCTTTGGGACGAACAAGTATCGATATATAAACACATTACAAATACAGGTAAGCATATAGAGAATATAATGAAAAAAAATATAAATCAATATAAATACAAATCGGTTGAAAACCAAACGGAAAAAAATGATTCCTTTTGTAAAATCATCATTTACATCCAAGGTACAAACAGGAGAAACAAAAATATCTAACTCAAATTCAGCATAATACTCGTGTGAAATATTCAACCATGACTGATCAGTCAAATAAACCAGAAATAATAATATAAAAAGGAATTTTCTTTTCAATAGTTTGACAGGGGCAACATAGTTTCTTTCACAAACCAATACACTCTAAATGGATGTCAGATTAAACAAAGATCAAATAACAACCAACTAAAAAAAATGAAAGATTTAATTTATATACAGAACAAATAAAAACATCATATCAATTGCATGCACGACAAAACAGATAGGTATAATTTAATATGAAGCTAAAAGAAGTGAATAATTCAAAGAATGAATCGACTGACTAAGCTATGGTAATTGAAGTTTTTCGAGGAATTAAAAATTAGCAGAAAACGAAGCCCAAAGAACTAAATTGATTCTTGAGAATCTCGACCTGCTGCTGTTGATGTTCGCCCGAAATTTCTGTCCGAGTGTAAGAATTATACTACTCTTTTTTTCAGTTTCTACCTTTTAATTTGATTCGATTTAAGGTAGGGTCAATTAGACAAATGGTGCACATTTGGATCCCGTGGGAGATGAAAATGAGATTCCATTAAATGATAAAACACTCATATTTTATTCAAGTTTTACACTCCCTAGTCACTAGTACCTCACTCGTGCGCGCGCGTGTACGAGAATCAAATCTAAAATCAAAATGCATTAATGTAGAAAATCAACCAACTAAACAATGTCGAGAATGTAAATCGAACACCATCGAACAAAACATAACAAATTTGTATCTTATTATCAATAAGAAGTTTACATAAATATAAATTGACAATGTTCTAAACTCGCCAATGTTGAAATGCCACAACCAATTCCAAGACTGCAATCAAAGCAGTGCACCATTCTTGCACATTAATCTGAATGTTAGTACAGTAGAACACTAAGTGACAATCAAATCTAGCGTCATAGGATGGATAACCTATTATTCCTCATCATTTCAAGATATAACGAATAATGTGTGCATAAAATTACCTTGCACAAAAAACAGTATACTCGATTATACATGCGGAAAATTCTATTTGTTGCATATAAAACTGAACATCCATAAAGTATTGCGAGGTATAATTATCCATGTAACTTCTAATTTTAATATCGATACTAATATTGATATATCAATATTGATACTAATATTGATATATTAATACTAATCCTAATATTAATATTCATCATAATATTAATATTAATATTAATAGTAATACTAATACTAATAATACTGATACTAATACTTATTGGGAATCAAACACGTGTACACAGCGGAAAATAATTTTATTTGTTTATGTATAAGCTATTTTTAATAAATAAACACATGCATATAAGAGCAATTAATTGCGTACCTTAGCTTGTGTCTTACAATCACCATAACACATGCTCGCTTATAATATAATTTAAATAAATAAATTAAACAACTAGCATGCTCGAAGAAATAAAATAAATCATACATATTTGTTTTCGATTCTACGAAAGCATAGAGAGTTGTGTTCTTGAGAGTTGTATAAACCTTTTATGGTTAATATTGGAAACACCGCTCCAAACCTAATTAGATGTGAGGGACAACCTCAAATAGAACATTTTAATTAAATCCTTAGTTGAAAATAAAATTTGACCAACATCATTTTATTTTTATTTAACATAAAAATACCCTTGCTATATACCTAATAAAAATTAATGTTTCTTTTCTCATCTCATTTCTCTATTTCTCTCTCTCTAATCAGCCGCCCACCATGACCTACTTTTTTTTTTTTTTTTTTTTTTTTTTTTCCGCCGCCCCATCATGACTTTCTTTCTCTCTTTCTTCATTGGCCCCAACCCTTTCTCTCTCCTTCTCTCTATCTCTCTCTTTCTCTATTTTCGCTAGGGGGTTTGCTATTATCAGTGCGGTTTTTACCACTCGCAGTGGAAAATAATTCATTTTTTTTTCTCTTCCAAATCTTATCCAAATCTGCTCTCAAACACTCTCAACCTTTAATTCTTGAAATTTTTCAATTTGAGTAATTTTTCGACCAATATCAGTTAGAGCACAAGTATTATCGACATGGATGACAACGGCTTTGATTTTGAGGTGAAAATACACGTTTTTTGTTCATTTCCAACGTTTTTAGACATTTCGTGTTATAACACACG
This sequence comes from Erythranthe guttata, assembly GCF_000504015.1. The sequence continues at coordinate 331,365 of NW_012193163.1, forward strand.
AAATATATGCTCTCATTTCGTGTAATACTATACGAAATATATGCTCTCATTTCGTGTAATACTATACGAAATATGTCTTAAAATCGTTTGTTGTTTGTTTCGTAGACAAGCATACGAAATTGAAGCTTACATTTCGTAGTAAAAACTACGAAATGGAAGCTCTTATTTCGTGTGTTTTTACACGGAATTGTAGTTTACATTTCGTATGTTTTTCTACGAAATCCCTTAAATATTGTATTTTAATTTTAAATATTTATGCAGGAACTAAGAGAACAATCTCACGATCATAGTCACTTCTTTGAACGTGGTATTGTGTGTGATAGTAGAGAAGCGTTAATTATGTGGGCAAAAGACACAGCAATTAGTCACAATCATCGACTGATTAATCATTGTAAATCAGAAAAATATCATGTTTTAACGTGTGCAAGATATCAATCTGGACGACACGTACTATTGAAGAAACGTTCTTGTCCGTTCAGGTTAATTGGCAACAAATCAACAGAGGATGGATTATGGCGATTGAGTGTGAGTAATGGTAATCATAACCATCTGCCGGGTATTTGAAAGTTTAACTTATGTTTAAATTTGTATTTGTTTTAGTTTTGCATTTTAATGTTTAATTTATGTTTTGGAATATTTAAATTTGTAGCGTTGTGTTTTGCATTTTATATGTTTAACCTATGTTTTTGGAATGATTACATTTGTAAGGTTGTTTAAATGTGTACTTTAATTGCTTCAGTTGTACGTAGTTTCTAAATTCAAATCATAAAACTAGTGAATTAAAATACAAAACAACAAACTAGTAAATTAAATAGTTCGTAATAATAATAAACAAGATTAGTAAAATAATTAATTCCTAATAAAAATAAAAACAAATTATTAAATTAAATAGTTCCTAACAATAATAAAAATGCATAGTCCTAATAATAATAAAAATAAACTTTAAAATTAAATAGTTCATAAAAATACATAACTGGCAAAAAAAAACTGATAAACTACCGCCTCGCTCTCCTTGGCAGCTGCACCTCATGATCGTCGTCGTCATCGTCGTTGTCATGGTCGATGCCAATATATCGGGCGACGGGTTGCATAATATCTCCAAGATCGGCACGTAGATCGGCAAACTGCTGCATCCAGTCCTGTCCAGTGCTCCTGGTGATCGGGTACAATGCACGTACTATCTAGTAATAAGCCACCTGATCTAGTGGCCTCACATTTTCTCGATGCACTGGAGTCGGGCCTACGTCGGGGTTGTTGATCTTCAGATGAGTCCGATCGGTGTACCACTCCATGTAGTGCTCGTCGACTTCCCCCCGTCGTCGTGCCGTCTTGTATACGTTGACACGAATGGAATGAGCCTGGACCATGTCCCACATACCACCCGGAAATAGGTAGTTGACTTTGTACGATGTACCTCCTTTGGGACCGCGTGAACATGGCTCCATCGATGGAATCAAGCCGCGCGGAATATCCTGAACCCACCCGAACTATCGAACGCAAAGATCAGGCATATACGGCTCTACGACCCACATGTACTGGATCGTGCCATGATACAACGTACGAGGAATACTCTCGTGTATATCCCGACTGTTGGTATAAATATAACAATCTACGTAAATAGTTGAATAAGAATTACACTTACTTGGAAGTAGAAATTAACCGGAAATATGAAGAATGAAAAATCGACTGAGGCTTGCAAAAGCAATGTCCTTAAGACAATATTTCCGGGCTGTCTACGGTGCAACAGTCACTCCCGGTAGTCTCCCAAGATACAACAGTCGGATACTTCGATATTTGAACAAATTCAAAGCCCACGGCGAACTAGAAACGTGGGAACCAAATTTTTACAGAAGAGTTTTTGGAAGAAATTCACAAACGTCTTATTATATCCTATGCAAAACTGATCAGGTTTTGTCTTATTTATAGATATTTAAGAGTCCTTTTATAAATGGATATGTTATTTTGAAAAGAGTTATTTCATAAATAGATGTGTTGTTTGGAAAGAAACCAATTCATTCCAAACATGCACCTATTTGAAATACCCTAATTATTTTATTCAATTAAAAATTCCAACAATCCCCCACATGAATAAAATTATTCTTCCAACCTCATCTCATGAGATCATTTTGTCAAAAAAATCTTTTAGGAATAGTACAACATCGGGATAGGTGAAATATTTCATCTTGAACCTTCCCTAGTTAAAGTTTATCGGATTTACTTAGCCAATCAGTGAATTATTTCATCTTGAACTGTCGGCTGTTTGTGTAAACCAAGACAATAAGCTTAACACCGTACTAAACACGCGTGTTTCAAGTTCTCGGTTGTGTTCATTTCGGCCCTGAACATTCTCGGGTTCTGCGAGTGCTTTAGAGAATTTAAGCATTTATAAGAATTCTCAACGAGCCGACCCAGCTCACACTAACATAGGTGACCGACCGCATCTATAAAGAGTATCCTACTATACCCCACTTGTACTTGACAAGATATAGACGTCATTAAAAGCAATAGCTTAACCTTTTTAAACGTCGTAGGTTGCACTTATTGCATCATAGGAATAAGATGGAGTAAAAACTCCTAAGTGCTAGGATTGTTTAAGTTACACAAAATTAGTTGTCCTATTGAACTTGGTCCGTGGGATCTCCAGTCGCCAAGTTAGGTTTCCGTATAAGGTAACTTAGTTATTTAGGCTTTAGACATATTCCCCTCGATGCACATTTAACTCTCTCACTAGATAAACCTTTAGTAAATGGATCCGCTAGGTTATCTTTGGATTTCACCAAATCAATGAAATGTATTCCATTAGAGAGTAAATGCCTCACAATATTATGTATATGACAAATATGTCTAGACTTACATTTTAAATTTATGAGCTCTATGCATGCATTGTTGATTGATTATCTTTAAATCGAAAATTCAATTGCATAAGTATATCCCTCAAAGTCGTATACTAACATATTTAACTTATAATTAAACACCCCCACATTTTGAGATATTTGTAGTCAACTTTGTACCATTCCATAAACTCCTTATGATAGATATCATTTTTCTTGTGTGGAATTACACTTAATACGTGATTAGACATACAAGAATTCCCCCCACAAGTTCTCCGGTAAACTTAAAATGAAAGCATACGAAGCATTCTCATTAATAGCTTCATTTTTGTCGATAACAACCACATTAACCTTAACTAGGTCATTACACAAATAGTCTTATGTGTGCCTTCTCATTGAATTGAAGATCACACAATAAAGCAATCCCATAATTTGCCACTTAGCAAAATAAATACTCTTGAACTTGTTCGATTTTTTGCTTTATCATCACCTTTAAAGGTGTCACAATTTGAAACCATATACAAGATACTTCAACATATTTAAAATACTCAATTATTTAAACTAATGTTTAATTAGACAAAAGTTTAAATCGAACACACATCTAATTAATTAGATGGAAATTAAATAAAAATAGTTTAAAGAAATATTATTTTCCCATATATTAAAGTATTATACTCTAATATTTTATTTTATTTTCCATAAAATATTTAATTTCACATAATTAATTCTCCCAAATCTTTTGAAGATTATGTCACGCCAATTTTGTTGACACAGTAGATTGAAAGATAAACTACACGGTATAATAAATAAATAATATGGTTAAACTCACAGTTTAAACCAAACTTTTTACACATATTTGAACCAACGTATCCTTTAGAAGAATAAACTCCAATATTTGAAAAGTGTTAACACATGGTCTTTTCCTCATAATCCCAATACATTTAACATACATCAACACAAATGAGAAATGACTCTCCATAAAAAATGTTTAAATATAACTATTTAAACAAATATATTTAAATTCAAGTAAAACAAAAAAAAAAATGTAATCTATTGTCAGAACATTACACTTTTACACAAATGACATAAAAAGATTTATGCACGCCTATTTTATTTTGGAAAAAATTATCTTCGCAGATTAACACAAGAGTTAATAAATTATTTAACTTAAATGAATAGTTAGTTATTATTATATTTTTTTAAAACCAATTGCATATAATTAATATGCAGATTTTTGAAATCAGCCAATAACACTATGGAATTTCTTGTCTGCAGATATTAACACGCAACTTAACGCAATACAATGATTATAACTCCTAGATGTATTAAACAATTAATACATATATCTCCCCATATATGAATCGCAATATAAAACATAATTTTTGTTTGCAAAAATGTTTCAGAGACACATTTAAACCCAATAAATAGAAACTAATATTATTCATCTCTACGAATAGACATATTTAAACCCAATAAATTATTTGGAAACTTTTAACCCAGATTGATAATCACGATTATGAAAAACAGAGCTTTTAACAAAAGTTATCGAAAAAGCCATTATAATTTTACGCAGAAAGTTCTAAAACCCAAAAAACTAATATTGTCTTAAGATTGTTGGTATAAGTATAACAATCTACGTGAATAGTTGAATAAGAATTACACTTACTTGGAAGTAGAAATTAACCGGAAATATGAAGAATGAAAAATCGATTGAGGCTTGCAAAAGCAATATCCTTAAGACAATATTTCCGGGCTGTCTACAGTGCAACAGTCACTCCCGGTAGTCTCCCAAGATACAACAGTGGGATACTTCGATATTTGCACAAATTCGAAGCCCACGGCGAACTAAAAACGTAGGAACCAAATTTTGACAGAAGAGTTTTTGGAAGAAATTCACAAACGTCTTATTATATCCTATGCAGAACTGATCAGGTTTTGTCTTATTTATAGATATTTAAGAGTCCTTTTGTGAATGGATATGTTGTTTTGAAAAGAGTTATTTCATAAATAGATGTGTTGTTTGAAAAGAAACCAATTCATTCCAAACATGCACCTATTTGAAATACGCTAATTATTTTATTCAATTAAAAATTCCAACACCGACCATAGGGTAGCCACTCGACCTAAACAGAAAACAATATAAATACATAAATCAAAAAATTCATATTTAAACAAACTACAAACATAAACCGAAAAATTCATATTTAAACAAACTACAAACATAAACCAAAAAATTCATATTTAAAAAAATATAAATACATAAATATAAAAGACTTACATCATCCGCTGTCATATTGTTGAGTAAACCTCGAATATGCTCGAGTGTGCCCGCTTTTGGCGGCGCGTTCCACCTCTTGCATCGAGGCTGAAACTCGCGGTAGCGCTCGCTCTCCTCCGGCGGCTGGAGTTTCGGGAAATACTCGTATATCCAGCACTGCAATATTTTATTTAAAGATATTAAAATTTATTAAAATATATTAAAATTTACAAAATATATTAAAATTTATTAAAATATATTAAAATGAACAAAATAAGTACAAAATATATTAAAATTTACCTGAAGAAGGGTGGTGCAACCCGCCAAGCTCCTCGACTGTGCTCGGCTGCATATACCCAACTCCCTGTATAGATTGGCCAAACAGGCCGAACCCCACGAATACGTGCTGACCTCATCAAGCACTGAAACCTCGAGCACGTGCATATACCACGGCTTCACCCGATCACATGTCTTGTCGGGGAATAAAATCGATCCGAGGAGAAACACCAGGTATATCTGAACTCGGCGTCTCATGGTCGTGTCGGGCATCAACAACTGTCCCTGTATCATCCTCCATGTGGGGCCCCCATGCTTCCATTACTCGTCAATCTCCTCAAACTCGAGGTTTAATACCTCGGACAGCAAATACACGCAGTTTATCCGCTCGATGACCTCGTCATACCTAGGCGCGACAACCCGTCCCTTCACATTGGCACCTAGAATCATCTGGACATCGTGGAGAGTGATAGTCATCTCTCCCCACGGCATATAGAAGTTGTTCGTCTCCGGCTGCCACCGCTCCACGAATGCAAACAACGGCGGAGCATCTAGGCCCGGTAAATAACATCAGGCTAAGGGATACAAACCGGTCATCCGCAGAAAATGCTTATCTACGGATACATCTATGTCTTCTAGGGCAGCTGCTACCTTCTCATAGTTGAATTGGTTCAGGGAGTTGATACAGGACTCCACTCGTCCAACCGGACGTTCCTGCAATCATTTATTTAGAAAACATATTAATTAATCAACTATAAAAGTATTTTAATATAAGATACAAAAATTATAATATTAAAATTAAAACAAGTAATTAACTTACTTTCCCCCTCCAAATATATGCCGCTACGTGCGACTTGAAACTCGGAATCAAAGACGGATCCCGCAGGCCACCGGGAAATGGACCATCTAGCACATCCGGATTGACTTGAGTATGAGCTCGACCACCACGACCTCCACGGCCCCGTCCTCGGCCTCCACGAGCTACAACCTCAGTCTCGTGAACGGGATCCACAACATCCTCCTCCTCCTCCTCCATAGCACGAGAAGACCCAACATCGGGATGTGGAACCGATGATCTGGCTTCAGCAGCTCTCTCAGCCTCTCGCCTACGTCGTGTAGACATAGTCATGCGCTCTTGCTCTTGATGTTCAGCCTCTTCACGAACTGCTCGCATAATTGCCTTTGATTTTCCTTTACCTGCCATCTGTTAAATAAAACATTATTAACGTCAGTCTAAATAATAATAATAAATAAATAAAATCATAAAAAAAAACTGAATGCAGTTATTTCGTGGAAAAACACACGAAATTAATGCTTACATTTCATGTTTGTGTTCACGAAATACAAGCACTAATTTCGTGTGGTTTTCCACGAAATAACAGTAAAACTGCCAAAACGACACACACGTTTCGTGCAAAATCATACGAAACAAAAGCTTACTTTTCGTGAGAAATCTCACGAAATGTAAGCTTTTGTTTCATATGATTTTGCACGAAACGTAAGAAACACAAACAATTAAGCTAATTTCGTGGAAAAAATCACGAAATTAGCCCTTTAATTTCGTGAGTTATTACACGAAACGCAATTTTTTTCCGAAAAGTTTCGAATTTTTTCAAAATACTGAAAACGTATAGATTTTCGACGAAATTTGTTAATATACTACTATAAAACATTGGGTTAACGATTTCGAGTTCGAATTTTACCTTAAATCGTTGTTGAATTGCTCGCTTAATCCGCAGGAATTCGAAGGACCTTGGATAGGGTTTGAGAGGATGTTGAATTTTTGGAAGAAAAGTTACAAATGAAATAAAGTCGCACTGCCAGCCGGTAAAAGTTGTTCTATGAATAGCATTTCAGTTTCGGTAGTGGTGCTAACTTGGAGGTACTAGTTGTAGCAGGAGTTTTTTAGATTGGATCTTGGTGTGGGGGCAGTGGTGGTTTTGGTCGTTGGGGGAGGCGGCGGTTTGGTCACTGGGGGCGGCGGGCAGCAGTGGTTTTGGTCGTTGGGGGCGGCGGCAGTTTTGGTCTCTAGGGGCGGCGGGCGGCGGTGGTTTTTATCTCTGGGGGCGGCGGCGATTTTGGTCGCTTGTGTCGGTAGTGATTTTATTCGATGGCGACGATAATTTTTGGTCAGAATTTGATGTTGGGTTTGGAGGAGAGGAAGGCTAATTATGATGGAAAGTGAGACATAGAGGAAGATGATGAAAGGTCCGATGATTATGGGCAGATTTTAGAGATCCATTTCATAGGGTTTCATATTGGATGAGTGCGAATGACTACGGGTGTCTATGGATTACTATGAGTGTCTACGAATGGGTGGCGACTAGGGTTCAAAATGCGAGCTAAGGTTTTAAGACAATGTGACTACGGATTAGTGATTACTATGGTTTCTATAGGTGTCTATAAACAACTACGACCGATTTTTTAAAAAAAAACATTCATAATTTTCAATATTAGTATACTATAGTATATCACAGTACACCATAGTATCTTTAAAATCTATTGTATTATTTAACAGAAACGAAAAATATTTTTTTCTTAATTTTCAATAAAATGTTAAAAATAAGGAAAAACATTAAGTTGTTTATAATAATGTAAAAAATGCTAGAGTGAAAAACGAAAAAATAAAATAACAAAGTCTGTAAAAATAAAATAAAATATGTTAGATGACAAAGCAAATAGATTAAATGCATAATAAAAAATTATAAATGCAGTTTGAATTTTAAATTTTGAATTAGTAAGTGGAGGGGCATTTTTGTAATGAATTTAATAAAGGATGTGAAACAAAAGTTTAGTTTGGCTTTTCATTTAATTCTAATTAGTTTTGTCACGAGGGACCTATATCTTAAGACCCCAACCTTTTTTTTAATACCACCTTGATCATTATAATAATAACCAATGGTATGTAGATCATTTCTTCGATCGAACCACTATAAATCTGTGTTTGTTTTCTTGCATTCATAGATTAGGGTTTGTTCTAGGGTTCTTCATCATATATTAATTATGTGTGCGTGATTATCTTAACACTTACATTAAAAAGAATGTATATTATGACCAGAAATATATACGACGTACCTTAAATATTATTTTTCTTCACAATTACTCCTACTAACAAAGTAGCATATAATATAAAACTTATTTCGTATAGGATACATTTTGAACAATATTGTTTCACCAAATATTGGAGTCCACATTATAGGGTTGTTCCGATAAGCTTGGTGGCTGAGATACTGGATCTAGTTCGTTAGACGTCGAAGCCATGTCGATATTCATGGAGGTGAAATCATGATTTCCATGCTGAGATATATTAATTGCCTGTGGAGCCATGAAAGAGTAATTGTGATCACTTCCTCTTGGCTGATGATGGCCTGATCTAAGCTGCAATGCTGTCAGAAGCAAAGCATTCATGGAAAGATTATTGGTGCTTAACAATGGCGGCCAATTAATTAATGATGGTAGAGAGTTATTAGTTGATGCTGTTCCACTCCAGTTCGTCATTGGGTTAGAATCACTACTAGTGTTCATGTAGTTCATCATAAAATTATTACTAGTTGATGAAGAATTATTAATTGACATCATGTTGTTGTTGATGAAGTTTTGTATGTCGTCGATCTCGTTTACCGTTGCGTAAACGTTGTTTGTATCGCATGGGGAGTCTTGCGATGGTGGCGACGAAGGTGTCTGTTGCGCCTTCCTTACTGTCGAACTCTTCTGGAACACCCTACAAACGACCCATTCCTCCTAGAAATTAAACAAAATATTGAATTAATGTAAGAGTAGGTTTACTTATATGAAAATTCGCATTTTTTTAAATTGTATACAAGGTCGTCATAAACTGTAAAAACTACTCCGGAAATTTGACTTATTTGTAGAATAACGCAGTTAAATTTGAACGTTTACAAATATCGCATGGACGACTATATCTCTTTCAGTTTTACTAAAGAAGGTGGTTTTTGTAAAACAAAGACAAAAAATCTTTTCAATAAATATACACAATGATAAAGGTTATAAGTTGATTTTTAGGTAATAAATCTATTTAAAAACAACAATAAAATACTAGTTCATCATAAGTTGTTTGTAGAAACTTAGAAATATTTGCAAACAACTTATAATTTTTTGTAAGAGCTTACAATCTCTTAAAAAGTGTTTAAATTACTTTAAAAGATTAAGGTGGTGTTTGCAAAAGCTTTTTGAAAGTGATTATGAGCTTTTTTTTGCTCATAATTTGTTTTTAGGTGTTTGCAAAATCAACTGTTGCTTTTGTTTCTCTTAAAATAATCTGCTTTAAGCTATTTTTTTAAAAGCACCCCTAACCCTGTTTTTTCTATTGAAGTTCATGTTCTGGAATATTTGCAAACACCCCAACTTTTAGAAATAAACTCTTAAAATTAACTTAACTCACAATCACTAACTTCTACTTGTAAATAATCATTTGCAAACACCACATAAGTACTATATAGTGGTATGCGTATGCATTATGCATGTATATATTTATATACCTTTGTGGGGTTGTTGAAATTAGCAAGGTTGTTGTTATGAAGGCGATATTCATGCATAACCCAGTTGGTCTTTTCACCCTTGGGAGCTCTGCCTCTATAGAACACCAATGTTTTCTTCATGCCAACCAATGATACGCTTCCCCGGAAAATCTCCTTGTCTTTCCCTGTCGTTTTCCAGTAACCCGCTTCCGTTGCGCGATTCGTCCTCAGTCCCGTTGGGTACTTTCGGTCTCTTTGGCTGAAAAAATACCATTCCTTTTCCCCCAACGAGGCTTTGCCTGTAATAAGTATTGTCATGTATTATTATTAATATATTATATATGTATAACGTATGATGTTTCAATTTGTGTTATGGAATCTGCTTCTTCCAGTCCTACTGACTTGCTAGCTGGGGCGGATCCAGGAGGTTTTTCTCTGGAGGATGGGGGTTTAGGGGCAGCACTCGCGATTTATTTTTAGGGATTATTGTAAAAACCAACAATAAATGTGTATTATATATTGTTATTGAAACTCTTTAAATTTAGAAATTATGTATTATATGTGAGTATTTTTTTTTTAGGGGTGGCAAATAGACAAAAATATAAAAATAAAAATAAAATCCTAATAAAATCTCATTGTAATGATATTTGAAACAGTTCATTTAATCAAACAAGGCAAATATATATATTTTTAAATAGAATTAATATATGTGTAATAAAAAAAAAAAAGGTAAAATAAAATACCTGGGAGATCCCATGGTTCACACTTGTTAAGATCAACATCAGCAACAGCTTTAGTGGTGAATTCGAAGTCTGAAACTTTGTTAGTAAGATAATAAGTGATTAATTCTTCATCTGTGGGATGGAATCTAAATCCAGGAGGAAGAATATTATCCTCCATTTGTCGATTTTCTGTGTGCAAAAAACGAAACAATTAAGTATAAGGAAACGTACGGTACGCAGTGTAAGATCTCGGGATAAATGGGAGGTATTAATAATGGGGAGTGATCCATTAATAATTGTTTGGTTTCAATATATTGATGATGATCATGGATCTCTTCAAGAAGAAGCTGCCAGGGCAATAGCCTTTCACTATTAGCTAGCAGCTACTCTGTAATTAGTCTTTGTTTATTCTCATAATTACAGCTAACACTTTGACAAAGATAGTGAGTGATTATATTGAGTGGATGTACGTACGGTTTTGAATATTATTAGGACTGACTATGTTTTAGTCATCACCTAATATTATCACATAATATTGACTTTGTGCACCTTTGGTTTATTTTTTTACACATCCTTTCTCCTTTTTTCCATTTATATTTAGGGGCGATTTGTTAAACACCCCTCGACATTAATTATCTTTTAAATCAGGGCAGATTGATTTTGGCAATTTGATAAAAGTCCATATTATTTTTCATCTCGCCTTCATCCCGCCAATTCCATTTAACACCGCTTCACTCCATCCCTCTCTCCGCTGCTGCCATCGTCGAAGCTCTACACAAATGCACATACACATAATCACACACCTATATACACACATACGCAACCATACACACGAACACACATACGATTTTGGTTACTCCCCTTAATTCCCCTTCGTTGTTACCTAATAATTATAGAAACCAAAAGGAAAAAATATGAAAAATTGTTTGGTGATGACAGATGGTAATGATGGTGGTGATGTACGCACAGAGATTTAAGTTTTTTTCCTTCAGTTTATTTTAACTAAGCTATGTAACTAAGTTGTGCAAATAAGTTTTCTAATTTGTCTAACTTCATAGTGAAATTATATGAAATACGTGTTCTTTTCTAAATTTTTGCTCATTAATGTAACAAAATTTTGTAAATAAGTTTTATAAGTTGTATGTGTAAGTTGTGTATACATTGTGAGATGTATTCATTCTTGTTTTAATTTGTTGTTAAGTTTATTTTAACTAAGTTGTTACTTATTCATTTAACTATGTTGTTGCTTATTAATATAACTAAGTTGTGCAAATTAACGTGTCCGTTACTGTTAGTTTTTCTAAACAGTTCCATTAAAGAAAATCCAAATCTAGCGTCAGATCTAGCGCACAAGAACTTTTAGCAAAATGGCAAAATCCGACTATCCTTATAGCTATAAAGAATATTTTTAAGGGACTTCTAGCTAATTTTCCGATATATTTATTTACATTTATACTCATTAATTCATTTGCTTTTTTTTTTTCTTTCTAAGCAGATCAAACAATGTCACATTTTAATGAAAATCATTTCTTGTATCATGTAAACAATTATCTTTATTCATTGATCAATAAATATAAGTGCAAATTGAATGTTTATATTGTCTCTAATGTAACAATATATTAGGCAAAATGAGTTTTTTAGTCCTCTAAGTTTACTAGTTGAGAGTTTTAGTCCATCATGTTTCAAAATTAGAATTTTAGTCCTGTAAATTATAAAAGTTGAGATTTTTTGTCCTATGACCTCCTATAACAGGTAATGTGATGGTTGGTAGAATGAGTTGACATTTAAAATATAAAAAAATTAGGTGATGTGGCTAATGAGTTGGATGATTTTGGAGAGAAATTTAATCTTCATTGTCAAATTCACTAAAATAATGAGAAAAAATTTAACATATAATTTATATATTTATTTTTCTGTTATATTTTTTCAATAAAGACCCTCATTGTACCATTCAATAAAATCTACCATTATATTTTTATGAAGGAAATAATAATAACTAATGTTTAATTAATATTTAATTCTTAGTTTTTATTTGATAAAAATAGTAATTAAATTCATATTTATATAAATATTTCATTGCTTTAGAAATCTATACTCAGTGATTACAAGGAAATTGAACCAACAATCAAATTCAGCAAAAATACGAAAAACAACTTTTATTAAAACTTGTTGTAGGGTTAAATAACACGCATAATCATAATTAGTATACAAAACCAAATAGACATTTACGAATTAACCAAAAAAATAATAAAATACACCAAAACTCCATTAAATTAATGGTAAATTACAACCATCCCCTGAGGTATGGTCAATTTATGGAAAAACCCCACTTGTTTGGATAATTACATCTATCCCCATCAACTATGATTTTTTCTTACACCTCCACCCTTATGGTGTCTAATTCAACATAATCATCTAGATTTCGTGGAATGTGCTCTAGTTTGTACTCGTTTTGTGTAAAAATACAGTTTCCGATGCACCACAATCTGATACATACAAGCCAAAACATATATTAAGATCATCTTGCTTCAAAATCTGGAGTTCGAATGGGATAAAACGGGTAAAAAAGTGATAATATTCGATATAATCTCGAATATTCCACTAAATTTGAAACCGCAAGGGTGGACGTGTAATAAATTTTATTGATGGGTAGTTGTAATTACCCAAACAAGAGGGGGTTTTTCGTAATTTGACCATACCTCAGGAGCAGTTGTAATTTACCCTTAAATTAATGTACCAAAAAAATATTCTAGAGCCTCCAAATATAAAATACGTTATCAATCCAAGAGTAACAAATATTCATAAACGAGTAATTAAATATAGTTAATTATTATTTTTATCAATTGAAAACTATAAAATATTAATTACAAAATAGTTACTACAATAATGGTTATTTAATTCATCAAATTAAATAAAAAATTAATTTGATGGTATATTTTATTTCTCTCAAAAAGCATCCAACTCATAAGCCACGTTACCTAAATTTAATTTTAATTTGTTTATTTTTAGGGCAAATGGCAAATAGGCCCATGATAAGGGCACTTAATTCAAAAATTGACATCCAACTTTTTTGTCTTTCAAATATTTTCAGCTCATTCAAACTTATTTGCAAATAAGGAAAACCCTTTTATATATATACCAAAATTACCACCAATTCATTGAAACCCAATTCAACTCTAATTTCACGATTTACACCCCAATTTAGTCCAATTTCACCAATTAACCAATTTTGACCCCAATTTTGACCCGTCACCATCGGAGACGGCTCGTCAGCCGCCGTTGACCGCCGGTCTCCGACTTTTTTTTTTGAATTTTTTTTTCCGGCAGGTCAACCGCCGTTGACCGCCGGGTCTCCGACTATGACCTTTTTTTTTGAAATTTTATGTTTTCTTATAAAAATATTTTAATTAATAACAGTTATTTAACTGTCGGAGACAGTTATTTAACTGTTAATTGAACTTTTTTTTCTTAAATAAATATTTTAATTAATATTACTGTCTTGGCTGCTAAATTACTGTCTCCGACAGTTATTTAACTGCCGGAGACAGTAACTTAACTGTTAATTGACTTTTTTTTTACAAAATATATTTTAATTAATATTATTGTCTTCGTTGCTAAATTACAGTCCCCAACAGCTATTTAACTGTCGGAGACAGTAATTTAACTGTCAATTGACTTTTTTTTTTTTTTTTGAATTTTTTTTTTCTTAAAAAATATTATTTTAATTAATATTACTGTCTTGGCTGCTATTACTGTATTAATTAATTTTATCATCCTGACCTGCATTTTTGCTTTCTTCCACTGTAATATTACTGTCTCCGACCGTAATATTATTGTCTCATGCAATAATATTACTGTTTGGGATAGTAATAGTAATAATATTACTGTTCGGGAAAATAACATTCATAATATTACTGTCCCAAACAGTAATATTACTGCATGAGACAGTAATTTAGCAGCCACGACAGTAATATTAATTAAAATAATTTTTTTAAGAAAAAACAAAATTTCAAAAAAAAAAAAAAAAAAAAAAAAACAGAAAGTCAACGCCAGAGACCGGCCGGAAAAAAAATTTCAGAAAAAAAAAAGTTTGCAAAAAAAAATCAACGTCGGAAAAAAAAATTCAGAAAAAAAATATTTTCTAAAAAAAAATTTCAAAAAATTATTAAAATGGGGGTTAATGTGATATATTTGTTTAAATCCGGGTTCAATGTGTAATATTAAGGAAGTTAGAGCATAATGGATGGAATTGATAAGAATTATATTATGTAGGGTATTTTAGACTACATATATGAGAATGAGTTTATTTGAAAGACTGTTTTTTTTTTTTTACCAATGCGCATTTAAGTCCCTTGTCATGTCCTTTTTTGCCATTTGCCCTTATTTTTATGCTTTAAATGCCAACTCATTCAACCAACCATCACATTACCTGTTATAGCAGGTCATATGACCAAAATTCCCAATTTTTGTAACTTAAAGGACTAAAATTCTGGTTTCGAAATATGGTGGATTAAAACTCTCAACTAGTAAACTTATATGACTAAAAAACTCATTTTGCCCAATATATCCCGTTTGGTTGTCAAGATAAGCCATGATTAACTAAATAGTTGGACTTAATTTGATGTTTGGTATCCTCAATAAATCGCCGGGTCGACCCGCAAAAATTAAATATTTATAGCTTATCTTGCCTTATCTTGACTTATCTTGCCTTCTAATGCGTTTTTTTTGTTGGACGTTTCAAGCTTCAATAAAATAATTGGGTCTTATTAAATTATTTAATCTTATTTTGCCAACTAAACGGGGCCTAAATCTTTATATAGCAAAAAAAACAAGTACAATATTTCTAATTTTAAATAATGATGCAAAAAATATTTTTAAATCATGTGAATAAAATAGAAATGTCTAAATTGAAGTGCAATACCTTGACAAGAATGACTACTATAACTACACATGTATACCAAAGAGGCAAGTAACAAATTAAAGTAAAGAAAATGGCAATGGTGACAAGGAACAAAATACTCGTCGGGAAGTAGTGGGAAATAATTAAATCAGTAGGAATAGTAGAGGGATGAATATATATAGTTTGTCCATATACTCACTCACTCGGGCGTGGCCAACCACCTTCACCCATTTCTGCCCACCAAACTCTTGCTAACCTCGTCACTTTCTTCTAATGCCAACTTGCTTAATCAATAAAATCACACATGCTCATCCTTTTGAGTATTAGGTTAATGACAAATAAGGCCATGACAACGACACTTAATTAAAAAAATGAACATTCAACTTTTTTGTCTTTCAAATATTTCCAACTTATTTGCAAATAAGGAAAATCATTTTATATATACAAAAATTACTCCAAATTACTTAAAACTCAATTCAACTCCAATTTCACAATTAACAACTCATTCCAATTTTGACCCGCCACCACCGGAGACCGCCGGTCTCCGGCGTTGATTTTTTTTTTTTTTTTTCCAAAACTTTTTTTTCGGCAGGTCAACCGCCGTTGACTGTCAGTCTCCGGCGTTGATTTAAAAAAAAAAATTCTGTAAAATAATTATTTTAATTAATATTACTGTCTTGGCTGCTAAATTACTGTCTCCAAAAGTAATTTAATTGTCAGAGACAGCAATTAAACTGTTAATTAACTTTTTTTTTTTTTCAATTTTGTTTTTTCTTAAAAAAAATATTTTAATTAATATTACTGCCTTAGCTGCTAAATTACTGTCTCCAACAGTAATTTAACTATCGGAAACATTAATTTAACCGTCTGAGACAATAATTTTACTGCATTAATTAATTTTATCGTCTTGGCCTGCAATTTTGTCGTATTCGATCGTAATAATACTGTCTCCGACCGTAATGTTACTGTATCATGCAATAGTATCACTGTTTGGACAGTAATATTAGTAAAATTACTGTTTGGGAAAATAATATTAATAATATTACTGTTCCAAACATTAAATTAACAGTTAAGTTACTGTCTCCGACAGATAAACTACTGTTGGAGACAGTAATTTAGCAGTGAAGACAGTAATATTAATTAAAATATTTTTTTACAAGGAAAAAAAAATCAAAAAAGAAAAAGTCAACGCCGGAGACCGGCGGTTAACGACGGTTGATCGGCCAGAAAAAAAAATTCAGAAAAAAAAAAGTTTCCAAAAAAAATGAAAAGAAAGTCAACGCTGGAATCTAGCCGAATTTTTTTTTTCAGAGACGATGTGTAATATTGAGGAAGTAAAAAATCTAGCCGAAAAAAGTCAAAAATTATTAAAATAGGGGTTAATTTGATATATTTGTTTAAATCCGTGGCCAATGTGTAATATTGAGGAAAATAGAGTATAATAGATGGAATTGATAAAAATTATATTATCGATGATATTTTAGACAAAAGACATGGGGATGGGTTTATTTGAGATACTGTTTCTTGTTTGAACCAATGTGCATTTAACTACCTTATCATGTCCCTCTTTGTCATTTGCCCTTAAGTATTAAACATTTTCTTTTTATTATTATTAGACACCGCTTAGCTTATATATAGACCTAAAAAAAAATTACATGTAATGTAAGTGGTTACAACTCAAAAAGTGACCCAACCCCAACCATGAAAAAGAGACAACCCCATCTTACATATAGGACAAAAATAGGATTATATGTGAGCTTATAAGGAGGCC
The DNA here is from genome assembly GCF_000504015.1 of Erythranthe guttata. The sequence goes on from NW_012193163.1 coordinate 348,600, forward strand.
TCTACTATTATTAGGCACCAATAAACACTATGAACTTTTGGGACAGATTTGTGGTAGGTTTGTTGTTGTCCCGGTGCTCCACGAGTCAATGCATTTGATAACCGATTTGGTTGAAAAGCCCGAAGTATTACAAATGGTATTAAAGCCGACCAAAATAACAGTCAACCGATTGGAGCAAGTCCGTCTTTGTTATGAGCTCTCAATTGTTTTATGTTATAGTCCCTGTAAGAGTTTGCTAGCCACCCACGTGAGAGGTCTAGGTCCTGGGCCTTTACAAGGATCAAGGATGTCAATAATATAAGTGGGAGAGTTTTGTAACACCCCTATCCCACATCGGACAAATGTGGAATTTTGTGTAAACTTATAAAGAAAAAATTCACTCCAAAGGGAGAGGTATTTTTTTTTTTTTTTTCTTTTTTTACTTTTTAATGCGGACTCTCCCAAGTGTCCTGATTGAGACGGAAACTCCTTTTAATCTCAATCGTCGATCTTATCAGTTAAACCCAATGAATCATGTTTGGCGTCTAACAACTACATATCATGATCCCCATATTATAAATAAAGTTTTTGCAAGAATCTTAGACGCAGTTAATGTTCAGTAAGGTTTCATCAACATCTTATGTCCCGATCGAACTAGAGATATTGGTCCATCGATACCTCTAATATTGCTCAATAATTGTGCAAACGATCTAATATTATATAATCCAATCGTGCGTGATTCAGAAAAACTTTTTTCTCTAATCACCCCATTTTTTCTTCTTTGGCCAAAAAATCCTTGGATTATACACTGAAAGAATACACATGACATCCATGACTGATCATGGGGTTGAGTCCGTAACTTCAAATCACAAGCTCCCACTAGATTTAGAACTGTGTGAATATTGGCCCTTGGAGCGGTATTCAGTGAGACTTAGAGACATGTCACAACACAACTAGTCATCTAGTGAAGTCGCAGTGATGTATTAAGTCCTAAGGACTCTTGGTGTAAAACTATATCATATAATCTCTACTCGATCAACTATAACAACTTAGAGATTCTAGGACGAAAGAGCTCAGTGAGCTCATCGACTAGGAACACCCACTCAAGTATGCCAATGTCTCTACACCGCTGGCGGATGAGACACAACTCATATACTCTAAGGGCTAGTATTGAAAGAGAAATGCCATTATTCTAATTGTTAGCGTAACCCATTGATTAGTAGTTGGTTTAATAGTTAAAATATTTAATGAATTATCTCATGATTCACCTACATCAATTCATGGTAAGTAAAGCAACTATAAGACCTATATCCATGCGCTTGCATATGGGACAACAATTATAGCTTGCCAAATATATAATTTCATTAATTTAAATACATTATTTAAAAACGAAAAGGAAAGACCAAAACTACAAGTTGGCTTGTTGATTACATACTCTAACATTTTATATATTTGTTGAATACACATTTGCAATGTTTAAGACTGGAATGAGAATGCTAATGAGCCAAAAAAAAAATGATATAATTGGTTGAACATGGAATAAATATGGAAAACCCACAGACTATATTATTTTCAAATATTAAGAGATAGCATATCGGAAAATTGGAGGAAATTATTATTTTTACAACCTTTAAAGAAGGCAAGTTCTTGCGCCGACTAATGACAATGTCGAGATTGCCAACGACTACTTATTGTCTCTCATTTTTTTGTGAGAGAAGTTGTACTAGATCGCGGACATGATGTGTAAGGATGAATTATATTTGGAAGTGAATACTGAAATATATTCGACCAAATTTCGCAAAACTGTGTCATGCTCAGGACTCCCTTTTCATAGGTTGAAATTCAAGGTATGTGCTCCTGTTATGCTCATACTTAATGTCAATTAATCAATAGTGCAATTGAAATAGGCTTGAAGTTGTTAGAATCGGTGGTCAAGTTCTTAGCTGCAATATTTTGTCCAGCAAAAGTATCGGTTCTATTATTTTTATTCCTCAGATGTCCGGTCAAACTCCACCTTGCTTATTAAGTTCTAGAGTTAACAAATTTCACTGATGGTTTCGTTTGCAATGACCATCAATAAAAGTGAAGGTCAACATTTTCACAAGTCGATTTATGTCTATCCGTAGTATATCTGACTTAAATATCATAATACAGTCTGAATCCTTTAAATTGTCAAGTGTTACTGGTAAAATAAGTCTACAAATAAGTGTTGCGGCGAACATGAGGTATATCTTAACTGATATTGTTTGTTTATTTTATCGTGTTTTGTCCTATTTACATGTGTTTATATGTTATTGGCAATACATAAGCTTTTTTTTGGCGTATTCGATGTTGTCATTTTTCTAAGTACTTTAATGTACAAGTTTTTTTTCCTCGCGTTTACATGGTTGTTGTTTGAGTAATGTGTTGCTCTGTTTGTATGCGAAAATGAAAGATTTGAAGGTTAACTACTCGGTAAATAAGGAGTTGATTGTAGTATATCTATGAATTGAAAGGTCCGAATGATCCACTTGAAGCAGTTGAATGAAAATAATGGATTTTGTACAAATCCGCGATTTGATATTTATCTCCGAGTTTACTATTCTATTAAAGAGACAAAATTGATAATCTCTTGGTCTGGTATATCGAGAAACAGTTTGATGGATAAGTTGGTATCGAGATTCGAATCCATTAACGAAGTTACCTGTATTATTTTGATGTGGATGATGTCTCGAATATTGTTAAATATCATTTTTTTACATGATTGCTAAGTGTTTTTGATTAAATAGTTTTTCCTTACAATGAATTAAATTATGTTACATTTATATTATCATTTAGTTTTGTTGCATTGTGTTTTGTTGTATAATATTTTAATCTTGAAGGTGAACACCGTGAATCACAGTCATTGCAGCCGTTGATTTAAACAACTCAACGGTTCTTAAAATAAGAGGCGTCGCCACGAACGATGCATTTAGTGATGTGGACAGATCAAAGACGTGTCAGTTTGAATCTCAATCTTAAAGAGTATTGATCAAGAAATTAAAACCTAGTAATTGATTAAATTGACAAAATTGGAGCCGATGTAAATCCAATTGGACGACCATTTGAAGCATCACTCTTCTAGTGAAAAGTGACTTGTAATTTTAAATATGAAATAAAATTTTCAACTACCCCAATTTGAAAAAAAATGGGCCAAATCGCCAAGAAAAAAAATGCCGATGTTATACTAGGGCTGGGCATTTGGGATCAGGATGCGGGATCCCGTCCCGTCCTGATCGGAATTTTACTATTTATGACTAAAACTTCGGGAATTCAGAATTACGGGATCCGGGATCGGGATTAGCAATAAATACGGAATGAGGATTCGGGAATTGGTTCAATCCCGATCGGGATATTTTAATCCCGAATTAGAAAAAAAAGAAAGAAAAAATTAATAAACACACACACATATATATATATATATATATATATATATATATATATATATATATATATATATATATATATATATATATATATATATATATATATATATATATATATATATATATATATATATATATATATATGATATGCCTAATTGGTCTAACCCAATGGGCCTACAAATTATTTACCTACTGGGCCACGAGCCCAATATCGAAGACCACTATCACCGAGGCTCAATCACCTTCAAGTAAGGTTTGGGCCCGACAATCTCAACTAAGCTATAAATAAAGGTTTGAACTCATTCTTTAAGGTACGTCCTATTATCTGAGCAATACTATTAAATGTATTCTCTGGACTATTTCCACTATCCGCACGTCTGACTTGAGCCTCGGAGGGGTTTCCGCCAGATCAACCCCCGGCCTAATTTACGTGTTCTGTGATCGCAGGTATCTCAAGGTCATCAAGCTCGTGAGCCAGTGATCCACTCTACTCTTCCAGCTCATCCTACTTCAACTATCTAATGTGATCTAACTTTAGCATCATCATTTTGGCGCCGTCTGTGGGAAGGCAAACACAATCACGTAGCGCACATGATGGCCTTGAGACATCTGCTTAGGGGAGTGTGACACTGTTAACAACCTCCCATCTCGTGGAGGCTCTGGCTTGCCACTTCCTCCTCCCCGTGTTCGGGATCCACCACGAGATCCTCCTCGTGATGTCCCACTTGATCCTCAACAGGATTCACTTCTTCCCGCCCCTCAATCGGTTCAGACAATCGAGGAGGCCATTCAACGCTAGCAAGGGTTATCGACTCCCTGGGCGCTTACATCTGACCCCAAAATATTTCGTTCGCCAAGGGTTATCGACTCCCTCGGGGTTTATAGTGCCCCCAAAATATTTTGTTCGCCAAGGGTTTTCGACTCCCTGGGGGTTTACAGTGCCCCTACAACATTTCGTTCGCCAAGGGTTATCGACTCCCTGGTGGTTTATAGTGCCCCCAAAATATTTCGTTCGCCAAGGGTTATCGACTCCCTGGGGGTTTACAGTGCCCCCAAAACATTTCGTTCGCCATGGGTTATCGACTCAATGGGGGCCTACCTCCATCCCCCCTCGAACGGTTCAGGTAACCGAAGAGGACATTCAGCGTATGATCGCCGAACCTTCAACAAGATCAACTTCTACTTGCTCCTCTAACGGTTCAGATAACCGATAAAGACCTTCAGCGTATGACCGCGAAAGTTTCAACTCGTGTTGCCACAGAAGCAATGGCACAACCGTGCGCATCCACCTCAGACCATAGGTCTCGAGCGCCTCATCCTAAAGTGCGGGGCTATCCCATCCCAAGGTTGGCATCACCCTTACCTTTCAACCCCAAGTGGGTGCACATCTCATCTCAAGAGACGAGTATAATCTCCCTACTCAAAAAATAGAACATCCCCAAAGGGGTGAACATCAACCACCGAAAAAAAAAAATGCAGCCAAGCCGACCGCGCGCCAAGCCGCGCGCGCGCCTCTATCCAAAAAGAAAAAAAAAAAAAAAAAGAAAAGAAAAAATGAGAGAAGAGCGCGTGCACATCACGCGCGTGTACACAGCACGCGCGTGTGCGTGGCCAGCTGCCAAAAAAAAAAAAAAAAAAAAAAAGTAAGAGAAGAGCGCGTGCATGCCACGCGCGCGTGGCCAGCCGCCAAAAAAAAAAATATTGCGAAGCGGGTGCTCACACGCGCCTGGGGGGCAACACCTGCGCGTGCCTTCCCATGCACGCGCGTGCGCCTTCCCAAGGCCACCTTGGAGCGTGCGCTCCCATCAGATCGCATGCAACTTTTACTACTCTCCATCAAATTGCGCGTAGATTTTGACGCGCTTCACCAAATCGGAAGAGAATTTCAACGTGCTCCACCAAATTGCGCGAGCTCTTTAACGCGCCTACCAAATTGCGCTCGCTATCAAATGGATAAATAAAAAAATATTATTTCTCCACGCCCTGCCAACGATTAACGCAAGACTACAACACCGATCTACTCTCGACACGATCCGGTACCCTTTTCGACATGGCTCCCACATCGTCTCGAGAGTGGGGGGCTTGCGAGACAACTCCCACGAGGAGCCAACTCGCTCGGAACTACTACCCAAAGCGGGACAACTCCCACGAGGAGACCACTCGCTCCGTCCTATAACCCATTGCGAGGCAACTCCCACGAGGAGCCAACTCCCTCGGGTCTAGGAAACCACAACGAGATAACTCCCACGAGGAGCCAACTCGCTCAGTACTACAACCCGCAGCGAGACAACTCCCACGAGGAGACAACTCGCTCAGTCCTGCAACCAGCAGCGAGACAACTCTCACGAGGAGACAACTCGCTCGGTCCTACAACCCGCAGCGAGACAACTCCCACGAGGAGACAACTCGCTCGGTCCTACAACCCGCAGCGAGACAACTCCCACGAGGAGACAACTCGCTCTGTCCTACAACACACAACGAGACAACTCCCACGAGGAGACAACTCGCTCTGTCCTACAACACACAGCGAGACAACTCCCACGAGGAGACAACTCGCTCGGTCCTACAACCCACAGCGAGATAACTCCCACGAGGAGACAACTCGCTCGGTCCTACAACCCACAACGAGACAACTCCCACGAGGAGACAACTCGCTCGGTACTACCAACCCACAGCGAGACAACTCGCTCGGTACTACCAACCCGCAGCGAGACAACTCGCTCGGTACTACCAACCCGCAGCGAGACAACTCCCACGAGGAGCCAAATCACTCGGCACTACGAACTCGTTGCAAGGCAACACCCACGAGGAGCTACCTCGCTCGGTAATAAGACTCGATGCGAGACAACTCCAACAAGGAGACTACTCGCTCAGAGCGACATGAATCCGCATGCTCCCCAGTCACGCGTCCAATGCTCCTATAACTTCGCTGTGAGACAACTCCCATGAGGAGACAACTCGCCCGAAATTCACTATATAATCGCAAGCTCAAGTTAACACGATTACCCTAGAAACACTTAGAGATATTATGGGAATCTAGATAGCCTGGCCAGCTTGATTACTCAAAATTTATCTACTTGTTTTTTATGGGTCATTCATTAAAAACGTGGCCACGGTCCAAAAAATACTTACGACCCACGAGGTCTAACAAGGGGCACAATCCCCATAAAAAATCTTGAGAGCCTGATCCCCTCCTCAAGTACATCACGCTCCAGGCTATATGTAAACACATACCAAGCAACGCGTCAAAACATTGACAATGTCGATAAATAACAACTCCCACGAGGAGAATACTCGCTCCGTGCTACTACATTATCGCGAGATAACTCCCACGAGGAGCAAACTCGATCAAATCTATTACCCCACGAAGAGACAACTCCCACGAGGAGATAACTTGATCCGAGCTACTACATCGCCGCGGGACAACACCGACGACTCAAGTAACTTATATCGCGACAGCTTGGTCGCGCTACGCGCCAACGCGCCTTCACGCCCCTCCGACACACACTCTAACGAGTTTTCGCACACCATTAGGCCATACGCCATCGACTTCTACAATTTTTACTCTCGATACGATCTGACACCCATTTCAACATGGCCCCCACATCGACTCGAGAGTGGGGGGCTTAACGATATGCCTAATTGGTCCAACCCAATGGGCCTACAAATTATTTACCTACTGGGCCACGAGCCCAATATCGAAGACTACTATCACCGAGGCCCAATCACCTTCAAGTAAGGTTTGGGCCCGACAATCTCAACTAAGCTATAAATAAAGGTTTGAACTCATTCTTTAAGGTACGTCATATTATCTGAGTAATACTATTAAATGTATTCTCTGGACTATTTCCACTATCCGCACGTCTGACTTGAGTGTCGGAGGGGTTTCCGCCGGATCAACCCCCGACCTAGTTTACGTGTTCTGTGATCGCAGGTATCTCAAGGTCATCAAGCTCGCGAGCCAGTGATCCACTCTGCTCTTCCAGCTCATCCTACTTCAACTATCTAAGGTGATCTAACTTTAGCATCATCAATATATATATATATATATATATATATATATATATATATATATATATATATATATATATATATATATATATATTGTTTAGACAATCATTTTCTTTTTATATTTTTTTTTATTTTTTGTGTGGTGTGCTCGTGAGTTGAGTATTCTAACTTTGTGTGAAAGAAAAAAAATGGTTGTTTAATTTTTTTTTCTATGGTAGATTGCATCTATAATTTATATATAGTGTCAAGGAGATGAGGAATACAATATAATATATCGTTTCAACTTATTTTTAAATTTTTAAATTTTGTTTGTTCCGAGTTTCGTTGTAAAAATAGATAGTGCAAGAACAATAGTATGTATATAATGTATTCAATTCGGGTAATCGTATAAAATAATAATAATGGAAAAAAGTGAAATATTTCTTACTTGAGATTAAATTCTGAGTGGATCAGCCGATATTTAATATAAATCGGATTTCACTAATTTTTGACATGCGGCATTCTTAAGTCATAACTCTTAATAACTCACACTATTATAATTAGGGTTAGAGGGGTTACGGGTTATGCTGGATTTTCTTTTTCTTTTTCTTTTTTTCTTCCAATTATTAGAATCTTATATTTTTATTTAAACTATCCACGTGTCAATCATCTTATGACATCCGATTTGCCTATTAAAATATATCGGGATTTAATAGTATAGAACGGGATTAAAATTTAAAATTTCTATCCCAAATTTCGAAATCCCAATAACAAAAATCGCGATTTCTCCAGAAATCCGGTCCCGAACTAAGCCTAAAATGTTATACGAAGATTGTACGGAGTAAGAGCACGTGCATAGCATGTTTTCTATCTCTCTCTCTTGTTCCGCCTATGAATAATCTGAAAATCTCTCTTTCCTGCTCCCAAAACCTTCTCTTGCTATTCCTCTTCCACGTCTGGAAGAGAAGATCCATCAACTCCATAATAATAATAATCCAGGTCAGTTCACCTCTCTCTCTCTCTCTCTCTCTCTCTCTCTCTCTCTCATGTTACTTTACCCATTTTTGGGCTCCTTTTAATACCGTTTAAATGAACGAATTTGACTGTTTTCGTAGTGATCTGATTGATGGTTTTTCCCTTTATTCTATATCAGGGTTTGGATCTGTGTTGAGAAGCAAGAAAGGCGAGAAAATGAACAGGTGGGCGTCGTATCAACAAAAGGCCTTTGTGGGGGGCTGTGTTGCAGACGGCGTCGTTTGCCCCAAGCCTCGTAGAATTGGCCTACCACTCTTTCATGAACCCATCAAACCTACCTCGCGCTTGCTTCACTTCAAGTATCACTCTCTCTCTCTCTCTCTCTCTCTAATATTTTTCCAAATATACTGTTGAAATTTTGATGAGTTTCATGTCATTTTTTGGTTACAATAGCAATCAATCAGCAGAGGCGTATGATGCGAAAGCTGGAACTGAGCTTCTTGATATTATTCGAATGAAGGTATTCTGTTTTTATGTTTTCTTCTTTCATTTTATTACTCATCTACTTCCCATTTCTGCTTTTCTACTTTGAGTTTTTTTTGTTTTTTTTTTTTTTGTAAGTGAATTATTAGTTGATTTATGATATTATTGTTTAGCTGCTTGTAAATGGGTAGGAATTAAAAACATTTATCGAGAGGGTAGGCCATTTTCGAGTTTCCTTTTTTCTCGTTGTGTTTCGCTGTTCGACTTGTACTGGTGATAATTTTAGAAGTTGGTTTAGTAATTCGTTTTGTTTAACTGATGATTCATGTAAAATGTTGGGCTCTTGTCATGGAATTCACGAGACAAACCTTTCTGTAGTTGAACAAGAGCGAATGTGGATTCTGAGAGTAGATTTTTATCAGAAATTCAGAAAAATGAACTGTCTTTTACCCAAAATTCCAACCTTGCCCTTTTCTGCTCCTAAAAATGATTAATTCTTCACCTAGCAAAACCAGTACCCTATCGGCCATTGCTCGAATCAGTTACATCGACAGTGATTGCCCTCGAGTAGTCGGGGTGAGCAGTTGGTGTCGTGTCAATGGCATAAAGATGCCTATTATGTAAGCTTCTGCTACATGTTAAAATCTTTTTTGAATCAATTTGCATTTTATTTTGTGAGTTGGGATAATGAGGAAAAAGGTAATGTTTTTTGGTATTTTGATTTGCATGGAACACTTGATACTGAAGAGTCAAATCTGTCCGAAAGTATTTTAGAGGAAAGAAATAAATTTTTTGATATAAACTAGTTTTTATTTGTATTTTAACGAATAAATATTTCGATGTAGCAATGAAGTAAAATCATTTTGGGTACGAGAATTTTCAGTTGTCAACTTTGGAAATGAATCCAGGTGCTCTGCAAACACTAAATGCTTACATGCATATATGAGAAGAGAAACGAGAATGAAAAGCTTCTTCAAACATAACGTTTATTTTAGATTTCCAGGATATTCATTACAATTTGCATGAATCGTTTCATTTGAGATAATAGAGTTTTATTTTGAAAATGATTCAGGGGGGGTATGGTTCTCCGAGGTCGAATTATAAGGTGGGTTCATCTCTGCCATTTTTGATTGGTTCACCACCAAGCAGAGCATCTAACCCCATAATACAAGATGAGCAGTTTGGCAATGACAATGGCGATGCACAGTCATCATCCACTTGCAAAATTGGAGGATATGTTCCGGCCAACTTTGGGCCTAAGCCCGCTACAGTGAGGATTGAAGGGTTCAATTATAGCCTCTCTGCCGTAGCATAGATACACTTACAACTCAAATTTCGACAACCAAGGTGTGAGTAGTAGCAATAACAGAACCAAGAGAAGATTTTTTTGGAGAGGAATGGATTGTTTAGTAATGTATATATATTAAGGTATGAACAAATAGTTGCCGAGTTATTTTTTCAGTCAGTCGGTCAAATGTTTGTTATGTATATGTAGTGAGGTGATGAGAGAATTCACCCGAAAATAAGTAACCCGGAGCGAAGGAAGAATAATCCCACCCAAACATCTGTGGTTGTAGGTTTTTTTCTTTTGTGACATTTGATAAAGAGAGGAGAAGACTCCTTTTTGTAACTTATTATGTTTGTTACCCTCAATCTTCATTAATTAATGCAAATAAACTATTTTTTTTTTTTAGAATCTTGGAACTTCGTATTGGTCATATATTAATATTTAATATGGCTTTACATGATAAAATAATAATAATAATAAAAATAATAAATGAAATAAAAATAAACGATATATGAGATGTGGGATTGTAAAATAATGATGAACTCTTTTCTAGTAGTGTGTTAAACCTTATCCAGGGCTGTTTGATTATGGGGTGTATATATATAACGTATATATAATAAGGATATCAAGTTGCAGGAATCGTCTATGTGAATGAATGTTGTTTTTATTATGTTTGTTTTATTGTTAAAGAAACATCTGTTGAAGTTGTGGGGACAATGATGAAATATTATTGGCTTACTAGTTTGTCGAAAGGTTAGACTGGTATTAATCGTACAAGGGCAACTGAAATATGTAAACCAGATAAATTGCGCGCTCATACAATAATTCTTTTTATTATACGAGAGGTGTAAATTATATTGGACGGATTCTATATAGAATGAATTAAACTTAGAAACTATTCGCACGAAAGTTCGAACTCGAAGAGTTATTGACGTTGAACTGTCCTCTTCTAATTACTCCATCAGCTAGGCAAGAAGTCACCCTTCCGGCTCATTTAAAAAAATCATGCGGTAGACCTTCCTTAAAATAATAATTTGGATAAACCCTTTTGGGTTATATTGTAACTAATTTGTAGACATTTAATATCAATACTACTCTTAATGAGATTAATTGTCTTCACGTTCTCTAATCCTAACTTCTCAAATTTGTTATGCTTCTTCTCTCCTTTCTCTTTATCTCCATCTGAAAAATCCTTCTCATTCTCTTCTCTTCTTCTTACTACTATTATATATATACAAATAATTATATGAAAATATATACACAAATAATTAGTAATTGATTCGTGTATTAACTTATATCTATTATTATATGTTGATTTTTTATTTACGAATATTTATATATGGCCCACATTAAAAAATATATTATTATTTTCACCTTTTAAATTTAACTTTCTATTATAAATAATTCTATAAATATTTTTCACAATTTCAATCCGTAATCTCTATTAAAACTTACGATAAAAAAAAATAATATAACATAAATAAGAAAGTATTTTTTTTTTTTTTCCTTCTCAATGTCTAAAGTTTTCAATCCATCGAATTTCAATGTATTTTAAGATTTTTTTTTCAAAACACTTTTACTCATTCAACTAAATGTATCATATATTACAATTTATTTTATATAAGTTTATGAATATTGTTTTGACAACAATATATATATCTCATTACTTATTTGTGTTGTTTTTCTTCATAAATATCCCTAAAAAATTTCAGGAGCGTTGTCACTGAACCCCCGCTATATTTTTATTAACTCTTTAAAATTTTAGGCCCCCTATCGAAAAATCCTTGTTCCGCCCCTGCTCTTTTTCTTGGCGGCGGTAGAAGAGGAGGGCGCTAGTGGTGGTTTTGACCACATTTCTTTTGGGTGGTTGTATTTCTGGATCTCCGACAGACGAACTGCAGAATAGAAAGAGGTGGTGGCGGTGGTGGTTTTTTAGGCCTTCCTTTTCGAACGTGGTTTTTGGTTGTCAGACCCGTGGGTCCGTGGCGGCGGCAGAAGAGAGGTGCTAGTGGTCATGCTTTTTAAGGCCTTCATTTTCGAGCGTAGTTTTGGGTTTCCGATCGTCGGACCATGGCGGCGACAGAAGGGAGGCGCTAGTGGTGGTTTTGACCCTCTTTCTCTTGGGTGGTCGTCCAAAGATGAAAATGGATAATACAATATTGAATACAATATTGATGGTGTGGAATGGTGATGGTGGAGAGAATGGTGATGGTGTGGTTGGGCGACGGTGTGGTGATGATGGAGAGACAGATTTAGGCTTTTTTGGTTAGATCGGACAGAGGACGGCATGGGCGGAGAAAATTCGCGTAGGCTGGACCCGTAATCGAAAGCGTTCATTAGTCGATTAAGGTTAATTTGAGGTATAACGGTAGTGTGTTTTTGTTCTCTTATTTACAATCCATCACTCGATTTGTATATATCAATACATTTTTTGTATACTAGGAAGGTGGAATTGCGATGCACGTCTTGAGTTAATTTATTATGAGTTTTTTTTGCTTATATTGTTTTTGATAAATTGTTTTAAGGGCCTGTTTGGCTAAGTTTATTTTAAACAACAGATAAGCTCTTACATCTGATAAACTATTTTGAGAGCTGATAAGTTGTTACGTCTTACTTTTGCAATTATTAAAGTGCTTGGATGATGAGCTTATAAGCAATTTTTACTCATTATAAGATCTTAAATAAAAAAGTGGGTTAGCGGTACTTAAAAAAAACTTATTTGCTCACGAATAGCTTATTTTTTTTTAATTTTTAAGATTTTTTAAAAAAAAATTAACAAACACTTTCGAAGAGCTTATAAGCTCTTAAACATATATAAGTTCCTTTTAACAACTTAAAAGATTGGTCAAACACCTTCTAAAAGCTGATGATGTTGTTACGCCTTATTTCTTGAATTAATTTTGAAAGTGTTTGGATAATGATCTTCTTATAAGCTATTTTTACTCGATATAATATCTTAAATAAAAAGGTGATGTAGAGCTAAAAAAAAATTAAAATCTTATTTGTTCTTTAGCCGCTTATTTTTTGATTTTTTCTTAGATTATTTCTAAATTACCCAACATTTTAGAAGAGTTTATAGTCTTATATGTCTTATAAGCTATTTTTAATAACATAAAATTAGCCAAACACCCTCTAAATCTAAGATTGGAATATGTTTAGACTCATACATTCTATTTATATTTTCATTCATAAGTCTAATAATCTATATTTTATTTTATTATATCTTTATAATTTGGGTACTTTTTTTCTATGTTTTTCCAAAATTTGATGTGCTCATGGTTATCAGTAAAAAAATTTATTTACTTTGCTTCTTCTTATACTTATTAGTTTTCTTTCTTTTTCTTTTTCATTTTAGTTTTTCTTTTTTCTTGCAGATACTTTTTTTTTATGTTTTGGAACTCTATCACATTTTCGTTCGTAGATTATTATATATATATTTCCATTACTGGCCTTCATATAATATTTGTTTTTTATAGTCTAAGAAAAAAAAAAGGTTCATTGAATGTTATAAGTTTATCTATTTCTCGGAATATTTGATTGGTGTTCACTATTTGATTATAAATGAGGGTAATATTCATTTTGCACACCCTGTACTATGTGAAAGGTATTATTTACCCCATGATGTATAGAGAACATCAAATACCTCCTATTTTTAACGGTCAATGGTCAAACTTTTAACGGTGTTATAGTTGAGGGTGCAATGACTTCTTTACCCTGCTTTATTTCTTATATAATCCCTAATTTTTAAGCGTATTTTTTGTGGATTGTTGATGATTTTTAGCGTTCCTTCAAATTATGGATTTTTGTCAATTTTACTGTTTGACTTTAGTGATTTTCAGTTTTCTTTTTCGCGGGATTTTCCTATTATAATATGAAAAGCTTTATTTTAATTTGGAATTCTTTTATATGTTTTTTTTTCTTCCAATTTTGGGGTTTCTTTTAGATTTAGGGCTTTTAGCTTTCATTTTATGGGTTTTACATTCATAATATGCAAAGCTTCATTCTTATTTATTCGACTTAAAAAAAAATGACTGAAAATAGTAAAAAACAAATGACTGAATAAAGTGAAAAAAAGGGCTAAAGAAAGAAAAAAATCTGATGAACATTTGTCAAAATTAAGCAACCTATATATAGAAAATTTTGGGGGTATTTTCGTAAAAAAAGAAAGCCAACATTTCTTTGTAATAGTCCGTAAAAGGGTTTGACTAACGAAAATTAGGAAAAAGGCTAACGGCAGGGGGTGTTGGATGTTTTCCATATATGAGAAGGGGTAAATAATGCATTTCACATAGTACAGGGGTGCAAAATGAATTTTGCTCTATAAATTTAAAATTATATAGTAATTAGTTAATACCATTAACATTAAATATTCTTATTTCATAAGTGGTGTCTAAACATTAAATATACTATACACACACGGATTTGTATAATACTTTGGTATCAGCAAGGCAATAACATTAAATAAACTTCAAATATTCTATAAATTTAAAATACTTATTGAGTTATTCATGTTGCACTTGTCCTTGTATAGCATGGAAGATGTACTGACTACCTATAATTAGACCAATTACCAATACCTTACATTATAAACATCAATTAATAACATATAAAACAATAATTTATATAAAATAATATATAACATATATTTAACGTTAAAAGTTTGGTACTAATTTTGTAACGAAATTACTTACATTTTGAAAAGAAGCAAAGCCAAATAGCAAATTATCCAACAGCGGCAGCAACTTCCCCTCAATATTATTCAAATAGTTTCCGATGTTGTTGCAGTGCACACTTCATCCTCTGTTTCTCTTTTTCTTGTTCCTCATTTGCTGCATACAAGAAATGTGCATCCCATTTAATTATATGAACTCATATATGTAATGTTGCATCATATATGATAGCTATAATATATGGGAGATAAACCAAAAAATTACAAGAGTTCTACAAACTTAAGGGTTCGTACAAAAAAGTAAATTTGGTCATGCTTCATGATCCAACTCTTAAGAAATTGAGAAACACAAGAGGGTATAACTTGAAAAGACTGAGAGAAACACCAAATTTATTGAATTTTAATGGCGCTCAAATCATTAACTAAGACCCTTGAGTTTCTTGTGTTTAATCATTTATTTTAGATTATTACATATTAGAAGTTTCAGAGTCGATTAGCAGGGTATATTAATAAGAACTTGATTCCAAGAACTGCATTAGGATCGTGTGACTTTGAATTATAGATCCATGCATTGTAGTTTTAATCTCATTAATACAATGAACCGTATGAAGTTAATTATTACTATTATTATTATATTTGTTGTATATTAATTCATAACTTAATTATGTAATTTCCCTTCAAATTTTATATGTAAAAGCAATTTAGTGAGGGAATTTTTGTACAAACAAAAAATGGAAGAAACCGCAACCACATTTATCCTTTTATAATTACTATAGATTTGTTGTTTTTTGTAAATAATAGTTGATTTTCGGTTTTTTTTGTAGTTGTTTTTGTTATTTGTTTCGGTTGGTTTTATTGTTTGGATTCTTTTATTAAATCGTGCTGTGTTTCATTGACGACATTACGGTTGCTTTTGTTACTTTTAGTAGTGAATTTCATTATTCAACTATGATTTAAGCAGTCAGTTCGTTAATCGACTATGCCCTTAGGATTATTATCGCAGTCGATTAATATTTCACATACAAAAAAAAGTTAAAAAAAACGAAAAGAAAATAAAAAAATTAGAAAAAAATTATTATAAGAAAATTAAAAATTAAAAACGAAAATTAATTTATTAAAAAAAAGGAAAAACTAAAATGGGGATAGTTTAGTGGGAAGAAGATAGTGGAATGACAATTTTGAGATAATTAAAAAAGGGAAATGAACATGGGTTTATAACAAGGGGTAATTTTTTATACACCCTCCACTCTAAGATTATATAGGTCCTAGTCCAAGTCATAAGTCCTATTTTTCTAAAACCCCCTACTAATATTTTTGGCTGATTTGCCCTTTGCAGCAAAATAGGAAAATTCCCTTTTAAATATAATTATCCAGCAAATCAGTTTTTTAGCTAAAAAATAGGCAAACAAATCTCAAATCGTGAGATTGAAACTGCAAAACCTCACCTCTCGTTTCTTTCAAAGCACCCTATAGCCATAATTCTCAAATCGACAGAAAGGGTTGTATATCTTCACACCGCCATCGAAATGGAGAAACTGCAAAAACTCACCTCTCGTTTCTTTCAACATACACAATAGCCCTAATTCTCAGATCGACGAAGAAGTTGTAAATCTGCAAACCGCCACCGAAGGAAAAAATCTGCAAATCTCATCAATTGAAACATGCAAAAACTCTCCCCATTTCGTTCAACCCAAACTCTGTAATCATAGCCACTTATTGCTGAGATCGATGGAGAGTCTGTAGATCTGGATACCGAGAAGATGACGCAAAATCGAAAACGTACAGGTAATTTGCTATACATTGCATTTTTTTGTATTTTTTTTAAATCGCGATTCATTGACGAAATACAATGGGTTTTTTTATGAATGAAGTGAAAGATAGAGATTTGGAGCCTACGACCACATGTAATAACTTTGTTTTCCGGAAAGAATTTTTTTTGTTCGTTTTTTATTTTGTTGTTTTATGTTTATTTTGCTGTTTTTATGTGTATTTTGCACTTTGATTCTTCGACCCCAGTTACCATACCTGTTTTTTTGTAAAAATCATTGGTTTCTTGCTTTTGATTTTGTTGTTTTTTGTTACATAATTTTTTGATGTCGATTGCAACATTTTATTGGTTTTTGTTTGGATTTTTTTTTTTGTTTTTAGCATAGTATAATTTGCACTTTGCTGTTTATTTTGGATTTTGCTTATATGATGCGTATTTTACTTTTATATTATAATTCATTTCGACTTTGTTTCTATCATAGTACAAGTTGCACTTTACTGTAACATTTTGCAGTTTGTGTCTTAACAAATGGTTTCATCTATCATAACAAAATACTTGTTGAAAATAACTTATTGTCATTGTATCGTTTGCATTTTGCAGTTTGTTGTTGACAATTGCATTTGGATATGGTTATTTGTATACTTTTATTTGGTTGTTGCTGCCACTATTTTGTTGATATTGTTGTAGTTTATATTTTTTATGTTGTTGTCTGCAACTTGAAGTTTGTTGATGTTGTCCCTTTAGACGGTTTTGATTTTCACTTTTGCAGTTCTTCATATTTTAATTTGCAGCTCGTTATTGCAAATTAATATTAGTTTTTTTTTCTTCTTTGGGAATAACTATGAAAAGTTTCACATATTTTTTGGTTCTCTTTCTAAACTCGTATTAAAGTTAATGTGTGTATGACTTTTTTTTTCTTTTGTATTTTGCCGTTTCATAATGTATTGCATATTGTAATAGTAATTGTATTTATTTGCATCTCGTCGTTGCAATTTCGAACATTGTATTTTTCTATAGGGATTCTATGATGCGTTTTGATATTGTGATATGCATTGATGCAAATTTGTGCATATTATAATTGTAAGATTTTTTGGTTGAACTCGCATTTTACCGTCGCTGCAACTATAGGCGAGAAGAAAACAAACAAGGAATTCATTAGAGGTTGATGCTACTGACACGATCATGTTTCTAGAAGATTCTGGATGACGTTTGGAAGTTGTGAATTCAGTCGGACGCCGAGACTATGTCCGTTATGACATCACCCCAACCATAATCAATTATGATAGATTGTAGTTTGTTCATCGACTATATTGCAACACTGCTTGTATCTATTAATTTGTATCTTACAATATTTTGTATTTAATGTACTGATTTATTCCTAAATAAAAATAGTTTGTTGGTTTGTTATATCATCTTTTATTTCATATTTTATATTTTAAATAAATTTTATATTGTTCGACTAAGAATAAACTTAGACATCTGTTGTTTGAGCAAATTATCATTGGTTCCATATTGTGTTGTTGTGAAAAGACATTTGTAAAATAATATTTTTGACATATGGTATGTGGTTCCGTAATATATTTTGTTTTGCTATTTATTTTTGCTAATATAAATTGCAGTTTGTAATTTTGTATGGTGCTAATTGTATTTTGCAATTTGTTGTTGTAAAATAGAAAAGAAAAAGAGAAAAAAAAGGGAAATAAAAAATAGAAAAGAAAAAAAGAAAAAAAAGAGAGAGAGAGAGAGAGAGAGAGAGAGAGAGAGAGAGGCGTGATTGAGAGTAGAGAGAGAGGAGTTAAAGGAGAGAGAGAAAAAAAAAAGAGATACGTGAGAGAGAGGAAGAGAGAGAAGTTAAAGGGAAGAGTGAAATGTAGGATTTTATTCATGTTTTCCATAACTAACTATCTCAATATAAATAATAATTAACGGTATTAATGTCAATAAAATCATAATTTAATTTAATTATATTATATTTATTGGTCAAGGGACCTATAGCTATAATAAACTAACAAAATGGACCCCCATCTATATAAGTTCCAAATAAGGGGGTTCCAACTAATTATCCCTTATAACAAATAGTGAAATATGGGTTGAACCTTTCCCTATTAGTAAAAATTTTGGGGGTTTTTATGAAAGAGCTCCTTTAATTTATTAATTAAAAGAAAAAGTACGTGAAGGGCGCAACTTCAAAAGTGTATGTGAGTTTTATTTTCGTGCAAATATTTATCCATTTTAGTAAGATTCAATTTTCAGTTATGTTACACTAAGTGAACAATTCGTAAAACAAAATTAAAAGAGATAAATATTTAATGAGGTTTGGATACAATTGTACCCTACATCTACAAGAATTTGTAAATTTTTTTTTTAACTTATTTTACAAGCACAATAATTGATCTTAAACAATAAGCTAAAACCCCCTCTTTATTTTGACTCCCTTCTTGTAAATTCAAAGGTAGTGACTTCGACTATGCCATGTTTCTCCTTTTCGCACGATTGAATCTCCTTCAGTTAGTGAATCTATCTCATCCAAAATATTTTAAAACCCTTTGTCGAAGAACCGGTCTTCTTTTTCAGTAGAAGAAGAAAACTATAATCTTGTTGTATCGAATTTCACGATGTCGGAGCAAAATCAAAATGAAAGCTGAAATATTTTTTCTGAAAATTTCTCTAGATAAAAACAAATCACGTTGCATCTACCCATCTTTCATAGGTGTATAACAATGTCATGTATAAAATCCAACTAGGTTAGGAGACGTATGTGATAAATGAAGAGTCATAATATGCCTTATCTAATGATTTATTATTTTAATGAAATGCTAATTTCCATAATAAATACATAACTACTCTATGACATTAAGAAAACAAAATAAAAGAAATTCTTATCTCCCCTTTTTATAACACATGTCCAAGTGCAAGATTTAAAGGATGATTTCTTTCTCCAAAAGCTATCTTATAAGATAACCATGAAAAATATTTTTTTTGTTTTCTTAATACATATCTTTGTGAATTCCACTTGGTCTTGTGGACTTAAAATTCCAGAGAAATTCCATCAATCTCCTACTTTTGTCGTTGATTGCTTAGGACATTTACTCTTCATATATATATGGTATTTGAATGAATAAGGGTTAGGAAAAATAACATCTACAAAAAACAAACTGTTAGGATAGTTTACAAATGGTTTAGTATAGTAGCTCCCAAACCAAAGCAGATAAAAACTCAAAAACACTAAAAATCTCCAAAGACTGAATCAACAACAATATTTCAGTTTTCTCCTCATATATTCCAACATATGTTTCAATTCCCTTGTGTTTATGCACTATTCTAACAACTGTATGAATGTGTTGTCCCAGTTGTTATCTGAACTCCTCGTGTTCATGCCAGTATCAATGTTCTTTCTCCTCCATTTTTGGGTAATCACCATGCATAGATAAACTAGGATAATGAATTTTGATGATGCTATTATTAGATCACCTGGGATATTAGAGTAGAAAGAGCTGGGAGAGCAAGATGGGTCACGTGCTCACGAGCTAGATGGTCCTGAGACACCTTGATTAACTTAAGAATCCTGTGAACAAAAAACACATAATCTAAGCCGAGGGTTGGTGCGGCGAGAACCCTTCCGATGCTCAAGTCAGCCGTGCGGATAATCGGTGATAGTAGAGAGAATACAAGCAGATGAATTGGTTGAATAATAAGACGTACCTTAATTAAATGAATTTAAGTTCTATTTATACTTCCGTGATTGGGCCGAGACCAATTTATCGGGCCCAAACCTTATTTGAAGGTGAGTCGCCCTCCGTAGTAATAACTTTTAAACTGGGCCTGTGGGCCAGTAAATAAGGGTCCATTGGATTGGGCCAATAGGCATATCATTAAGCCCCCACTCTTAAGTCAATGTGGGAGCTAAGTTGAGAGAGGTGCCGGATCGTATCGAGAGTAGATTTGTATTCTTATTTTCATGCTTTTGTCGTGGAGGATGAGATAATAATAATATATTATTATTATTTTTCAATCTTGACTGGCAGGAGGTTCTATATTTAAGGTGTTTAAATATAAAATCCGTTTGGAGTAATTTACTCCTTTTGAAGTCAGTAGGAAGAAGTTTCAAGATTCGCGTGGAATAAATATTGGTGAGTAATCAATTTTTTATCCCCGTACTTTATTTATTCTTCTTTATATACTCTGTTGTAGAAAATAATATATTCTATGGCTGAGAGGTTCATCAGATAAAATAATTTTTATGATGGAAGCGGTGAAGGTGAAACAGTTTAGAATTATACTACGAAAGTCGGTCGGGGAGAACGAGATGACGTTTGGACCTTTGGACCAGTAGGGAAGGTGATTGGGTCGAGTTCCGGTAAAAAAATTGCACCGGAGGAAGATGAGTTAGTCTATATATATATATATATATATATATATATATATATATATATATATATATATATATATATATATATATATATATATATATATATATATATATATATTAGTAGTACGTGGGTATGTCCACTACTACTTCCTTATGCATCATTATTTGATATTCTTTTGCACTTTGACACGTTGGCTTTTATATCGAAGTTATTGGTTTACATTTAGCATTGTGCGCAATGTACTTGATGAGGGGATCAGCCTCTCAAGATTTTATTTATTATTTTTTTTTTATGTTAGGGATCATGCCCTTTGCTCTGGATCCCGTGGTCATATATATGTAGAGACCGTGGCCACGTTTTAAGTAGGTGACCCATTAAAAGCAAATAGAGCGATTTGGACGATCAAGTTGGCCAGGCTGTATAGGTCATCGGATTATCTCTAAGTGTTCTAAGGGTTGTAAAGATATTCACTTGATGTCATAGCTAAGTAGTAAGCTAATGACAACATTGGAGTGAAGAAAAGGACTTGATTGAATTATATAATCGGATTGTGAATGTTAGAAGCCTATCAAAGGCAAAGGGAGAGAAACATATAAAAAGTTAATCGTTGGATATGATTAAAACTGGACTAAATAGAAATGATAATAAAATTGTTTGAAGTACAAATGATAAATTCTTCTTCTTCCATGTCTTTCTTGTGTTTGTCCATGCTTGCCATGTTGATGATATATGGGTACACTTGATGTCTTTTATACCTGTAACATATAATAGCAAACTTTTAAGTGTTTGATGTGGGTACTTAGTAACTTTGTCTATTGATGTAACGTAGAGAGGGGGTTTATGTACCCGAGATGGGGTTTGAGTCATTCTTTCGCACACTGACATGTGTAGTCAATGTTTGATTTAGTATACATGCATGTTTGCGCGTGCCTGTCAGATTAGACAGTATTGATATATTAGTAGGTGATACGATCCTCACGAGCTCCAAGTTGAAGAATTGGAAGAAGCGAAAACGTACAAGTTTAAAGAGTTTATTCGAGTTGAATTTGAAGAATATTGGTTTCAATCAGACCTATGAAGAGTCCGTGGTTTGGAATTGGAAGAAAAGAAAACGGAAATTCATTGAACAAGTCAAATTTCATGCATCCCGAAAATCCCATATGATTCTTGCATAGTTTACCATTCGAGTTATAACTCTCTCATCTGAAGTCCGTTTAAGCTGATTCGAAATGATTCTGAAAGCTGAATGGAAGTTCTACAACTTTGATGTTTTGAGCGGAGAGATATTTGAAGTGGAACAGTGTCTTAATTGAGCATGAAGTGCATGCACGTGCACAGCCAATTGTCTACGTGAGATTAGAAGGGTGATCGAGAAGTCGGCTTGAAGATCAAGTTATTTAATTTAATTCTGCACGTTTTATTTTAGGATTTAATATATTTTTATTATTTTAGAGTTCTTTATGGTTATGATTTGCTTATTTATTAGTTTCCTTATTATAGATTACGTAGGAGTCCTTCTCCTTGTGAAAAAGGAGTCTTTTTAGCACTTATAAATAGGTTGCTGATTTGGCTTATTTTAATGGACGAATTTTAATGAATATTTGAGTATATTGAGAGTTATTTCTCCTTCGCTGTTCTACAGCAACTTCGGGATTTTACAAGTGGATGTTTGTGACTTTCTTAGCGACATAATGTTGGTTTCTGGTTCTTTTTAACCACGTGGTCAATATTCCACCTTGATAATAACGGTTTCTAGCTCTTTATAGCTATGGGGTCATTATTCCTTGCTTCCGCCAATGTGAATCCTTTGTTTTTGGATGTTTTCGATCTTGCTTCAGCGTAAGGTATTAGGGTCTCATAACGAGTTCTATGGGGTTCGTATCAGTTGGTAACCAGAGCCAACATCCAAAACAGGTTTCACCTATCTTTATTTTGTGTTGTGTCTTCTAGTATATCTTATTTATTCTTGAGTTGTGTTATTCAAAGTCTTTGTCAAAAAAAATATACAAAAAGTTCAAATTTTTTTATTTTGTTTAGATTTCTTTCCAGCAAAGTTAGGGTTTGTTCGTGTCAAAAAAAAAAAAAAAGAAGAAAGAAAAAAAAAATTCGAATTCTGTTATTGTTTAGAGTTCCTTCAAGCCTAAGTTATGGTTTATTAGTGTAAAAAAAATGGTTTTGATTATGTCCGAGAAGGCCTGTTATAAAGGAGAAAGAATTGAGCAGCGTAGGATGTCGTCAATGGAAAAACGCTTCCAGGAACTCCAAGATCGGATGGAAGGAATTGTTACCCAACTAAAGGAACTTCGCAAAGATCAACATGTTCGAGGGCCATACGTACGACGTGATGTTCACCAACCAGTTAGACCTTATCCTGATAAAGAGGTACATCGTGATGAAAATTTTGGTGTGAACGCTACAAAATCAAGGAGGGAGAGTATGGGACGAGGGTCTGGATTGGATAGATCGGGCCGAGGATATTTTGGTCGAGAAAGACATGGCGTAGATCAAAACCGTTGCTCAATGAAGTTGATTATACCACCCTTTCAAGGTAAGAATGATCCCGAAGCGTACATTCAATGGGAAAGAAAGGTTGAACACGTATTAGATTGTGATTACTATTCCGAAAAGAAGAAAGTGAAGCTCGTCGTCGAAGCATTGATTGACTATGAAATTAGTTGGTGGGACCAATTTGCCTTAACTAGGCGGCGTTGTGGCGAACCACCAATTGAAGATTGAGAGTCCATAAAGGCAGCTATGAGAAGGAGGTTTGTTCTTTCCCATTATTATAGGGAATTGAAGATGCAGAGCTTGAGGCAGGTTACTAAGTTAGAAGAAAGGATTTCATCGATTTGGAAATCACATAGGAGATCTGCAACGAGCTAAACGAGAGAACCATTACAAAAGCTCAAAGCAGAGGAAATTGTACGAGACAAAGGAGACTCTACGAGCAATTAAAGAGAATGGGTGATTCTTTATCGTCAGTTGGAAAGAAAGATACTCGTCAAGCTTTTGATAATGAGAACACTCAAACAGATCAAGGAATTATTGATGCACAAGTTGAGGAAGAAGTAACTGAGAACGTTGAGGTCGAGGTCGATGGGGAAGAAAAAGAAGGTTCGGATTCGAGGACGAATCCTTTTGAAGATGTGGAGAATGATATGAGCCAGCCATGCAACGAAGTTAACGCCAAGCTAAACAAAGTGCAAACTTACATTGTGCATGTTGATGAGATGGCAATGCCTAGAGAGATGCTTCATTCATTCTCTATTACAGATGTTTGACGCATTGAGACTCCGAGCTACAAAATACTCACGTTCATATCCACTTCAATGGCTGTAAGATGGTGTGTTCTGTGGTGTGGTGCAAAGATGTGTAAGTTTGCTACCGAGCAGGGAGATTGATTATGAGATCGATTTTGTTTATACTCCTTTTGATATTTGTCCGGATTTGAGGACGAATCCTTTTAAAGAGGGGGAGTATGATACGATCCTCACGAGCTCCAAGTAGAAGAAATGGAAGAAGCGAAAGCGTACAAGTTTAAAGAGTTTATTCGAGTTGTATTTGAAGAATATTGGTTTCAATCAGACCTATGAAGAGTCCGTGGTTTGGAATTGGAAGAAAAGAGAACGGAAATTCGTTGAACAAGTCGAATTTCATGCATCCCGAAAATCCCATATGATTCTTGCACAGTTTACCATTCGAGTTATAACTCTCTCATCTGAAGTCCGTTTAAGCTGATTTGTAATGATTCTGAAAGCTAACTGGAAGTTCTACAACTTTCATGTTTTGAGCGGAGAGATATTCGAAGTGGAACAATGTCTTAATTGATCATGAAGTGCATGCACGTGCACATCCAATTGTCTACGCGAGATTAGAAGGGTGATCGAGAAGTCGACTTGAAGATCAAGTTATTTAATTTAATTCTGCACATTTTATTTTAGGATATAATATATTTTTATTATTTTAGAGGTCTTTATGGTTAGGATTTGCTTATTTATTAGTTTCCTTATTATAGATTACGTAGGAGTCTTTCTCCTTGTGAAAAAGGAGTCTTTTTAGCACTTATAAATAGGTTGCCGATTTGGCTTATTTTAATAGACGAATTTGAATGAATATTTGAGTATATTGAGAGTTATTTCTCCTTCGCTGTTCTACAACAACTTCGGGATTTTAAAAGTGGATTCTTGTAACTTTCTTAGCAACATAATATTGGTTTTGTGGTTCTTTATAACCACGGGGTCACTATTCCACCTTGATAATAATAGTTTCTCGCTCTTTATAGCTATGGGGTCATTATTCCTTGCTTCCGCCAATCTGAATCCTTTGTTTTTGGATGTTTCTGATCTTGCTTCCGCGTAAGGTATTGGGTCTCGTAACGAGTTTTACGGGGTTCGTGTCAGTAGGTATGCCAAGTATGTGTTGAGACTATATCAAATGGCGAATGTAGGATTACCTTTCGTGAGGAGACGCGGAGCCTCTTTCATCTTCTAGTTGCTTATTCGAGCAATATCTAACATCATAGTTGATCCACAATCTATAAGAAAAAGACGTAAGGAGATTAGGGGACGTTGAGGTGAGTAATGAAGTAGCCCCCCAGTTAAGGTGAGACGTTCACCTACCTCTTCATAGATTGGGAGGATCCCGTATGTCGTTGACATTTTTGCAAACCAAGGGACATAGAAGATCTCAAAGCCTGCGAGGGTGGTTACTTATGAGAGCCTGTTGTAACATGGAAGATTGGATACTAACTTATAATTATTCGATGTAAACATCGAATATAACTTAAGCGCAGAACCTTTTGAGGTTCCCTACATTCCACGTTCTGGGTATAGGGTGTCCGTCGAGGTTCTCGAGACAATATGCTCCCATGTTGACCACTTGTGTTACTTTGTAGGGTCGTTCCCACTTAGGGTCGAGTTTACCGATTGGGCGTGAGGCTTCGGCTTTGTGGAGGACTAAATCTTCTATTTGAAAAGAACGAAGGCAGACTTTGGAGTTATAAGCTTTTGCCATGCGATTCTTGTACATTTGATGTTGGATAGAAGCGATCTCTCTTAATTCGTCAACGAGATCGATGCTAGCTCTCATTTCTTCATCATTAGCCTCTGGAGAATAGTTGGTGACTCTCCAACATGGTTCGCCAATCTCGACGGGTGCTACAGCCTCTGTTCCGTAGGCCAGGTTAAACGAAGATTCCCTTGTTGATGTTCGTGGGGTTGTTTGATATGCCCATTGCAACGCCCCACAACCTAACAGCAGAATCCAGTCGGATCACCACCATTTAGTTAGAGATGCTAACCTTTTTATATGTACTTAAACATTATGGTTTTAATACGAAAATACGTAATATGCTTTGAAAAGAAATCAAACTTTGTACTTTATCAAAATCTGTACATATATATATTTATAAATATTTATTGTTTACAAAATTACATTGTACAAAAACCATAATAGAGCGGCTAACAAAATGAAATCAGAGTTTCTAGCTCGGCTACAAAAATGGCTCGAAGCATGGCATATTAACAAATCTCTGTCTGGCCGCTCTTGGCTAGGTCAACTTCTAAACATGTACATCATTACCTGCATCATAAGAACCTAATGAGCTAATGGCTCAGCAAGTTGAAACTGATGTAATAGCAATATATCAATCACATAACACATTATTCATTCAATAAGTACAATATCACATCTATAACTTCATTCGTGATCCTATTCTTTGAAATCCTTCTCTTTATCGGGTACCCTTGAAGTGTGGTACTTGAGTGATAGCAATAGACTTTGATTTTCGGAACCTGTTCATGATATTTGGCCAATAGATAATACGGGGTTTCCATACCGGCCTTTCGACCTCAGGTATTAGCCGTATTTCATTTCTTTAATTATGGGTTTTCCATACTGGTCTTTCGACCTCAGGTATTTGCCACCATGTGTTGGGTCCGCCGGTTCCTCCCGCGTCCCTTGCCTACTCGACCATCAATCAAGTACCATACCCCCATTTTCAAAACATATTGTTTCATATTACTATGACTCATCAATCATTCAAATATCATGAAGAACAGTAGCAAAAGTCACATTAAAGCACACATAATTAGGTTCTTATGATGAGCAAATGAAAGCTTCAACTTACCTCAAAATCAATATGGTTTATGAAGTGAAAGGATCAGCAAGCTTAGATAAGGTGTGCTAGAAGCCTTGATTAGAGACAAATTCAAACTTCAAAACATAGGATTTTCAGCTAGAAAAGGTGCAAAACTTGTTCTAGCTCTACTTTTGTGAGTTCTTATGTTTAATGTTCTCTTATGTGAGTATGGAAGTGAAGAAATCTGAAGAGAAGCTTGAAGAAATAGGTCTGGTCATTTTTTTTGGAAGAAGACAAGTAAAATGAAGACCAAAACACAAAGTCTTCACTTATCTACCCATTCCCAACAAGGCCAAATGGAGGATGGTGATTGGAAGGCTTATATTTGCTGGATTCTTGTGGTTCCTCCACGTTTTTCTAGCTTGAGATAAGATATGGGCTGATGGTTACTCATTATAATCAAGTGTAAACAATTTGAGAATGATCTTGTGCAACCTAGTCAACCAACCAATCAAATTGCACTCTTTTGCATACTTTGATTTTAGTCTAATATGACCTACTTCAAGTAATTATATATGTAATTAATCATATTAAAAATGTAATTAAAATGCAGAAATGCAATTAAGACAATCTATATCACCGTTTATCACATTGATCCCTTCTTAACCGAGGAACTGAGCTTCTCACTACAATAAATCACTTAAGTTCACGTTAAATCATAAAGTAGAAGTTCAATAACATGTATCATGTATTAGCACATTTTAAGAAAAGTATTCGATCACGTATTAAAACGCAATTAAGGCACACGTGTAGCAAGTAGTCGTGATCATGCATCATGAATAATGAATTATAATTACATGCATTGATGCAATATGCTTATTATTGGCCATGCATGGATGATTGGGCATCACAATCCTTCCCTCCTTATAAAATTTTGCCCTCGAAATTTGACGTACAGAATAATTCTGGATATTTGCTATGCATTTCTTCCTCTCTTTCCCACGTGGCTTCTTCAATAGATTGATTTCTCCACAATACCTTAACTAACGGAGTCTTTTTATTTCTCAGCTCCTTAACTTTTTGATCAATAATTTGAATTGGTTTCTCCTCATAAGACAAATCTGCAGAAAACTCCAACGGTTCATAACTCAACACATGAGAGGGATTTGAGATGTACTTCTTCAACATAGATACATGGAAAACATTGTGAACACCAGATAATGAAGGAGGTAAGGCTACTCTATATGCTCTATCACCAACTCTTTCAAGGATTTCAAACGGACCAACATATCTTGGACTAAGTTTTCCTTTCTTTCCAAATCTCATTATGCCTTTCAACATATCTTCGTTTATCTGCATAACTTTTCTGCCTACTCTGTGCCGTCTTCATTCTTTCCCTTATCTTTGCTACCGTACCGGCAGTTTGTTGCACCATCTCTGGCCCAAGTAGACTTCTTTCGCCAACTTCATCCCAATGAACTGGAGATCTACATTTTCTCCCATATAGTGCTTCATAAGGGGCCATTCCAATTGTAGATTGATAGCTGTTATTGTAAGTGAACTCTATCAACGGAAGCTTTTCATCCCAGCTCCCTTTCAAATCTAGAATACAAGCTCTTAACATATCCTCAAGTATTTGAATAACTCTCTCGGATTGTCCATCAGTCTGTGGATGAAATGTTGTACTAAATGCAAGCTTCGTTCCCATGGCATTGTGCAAACTCTTCCAAAATGCAGAAGTAAACTTAGGATCTCTATCAGATACTATTGACACTGGCACTCCATGCAATCTAACTATCTCTTTAATATATTGTTGTGCATATTGCTCCATGTTGAATGTGGACTTTACTGGAAGAAAATGGGCTGATTTAGTTAGTCTATCAACAATCACCCATATTGAATTGTATCCCCGTTGTGTTCTAGGCATTCCAAGCACAAAATCCATTGTAATATGCTCCCATTTCCACTCTGGAATCAGTAAAGGTTTCAATAGTCCTGCTGGTCTTTGATGTTCCATTTTGACTTGTTGACGAGTGAGGCATTCAGCCACAAACTTTGCTATATCTTTCTTCATGTTAGGCCACCAGTATTGAAGTTGTAAGTCTTTGTACGTTTTCGTGCTGCCCGGGTGCACTGAGTAAGGACTTCTGTGAGCTTCTTCCAAAATGTCGCCCTTTATGTTAGCATCAAAAGGAACACACAATCTGCCTTTATATCGAATCATTTCATCATGACCAATAGAGAAGTTCGGCCTCTTCTTAGCATCAATCATACTTCGCAACCTACACAAATACTTATCCACTTTCTGAGCCTCTTTGATTCGGTCATGCAGTGCGGGTTTTAATACTAAAGATGTTAAAGAATTAACCATCCCTTTAGGTACATTTCAAGCTCTAATCTTTGTAAATCCAGTAGTATTGGTTTCTGTATAACAAGAAAGGAAGATATAGATTTTCTGCTCAATGCATCTGCGACCACATTAGCTTTACCAGGATGATAGTTAATCACACAGTCATAATCCTTCACAAGTTCTAACCATCTTCGTTGTCTCATATTCAATTCTTTCTGGGTGAAGAAGTACTTCAAGCTCTTGTGATCCGTGTAAATTTCACATTTCTCACCATATAGGTAATGCCTCCAAATTTTTAAGGCAAACACAACGGCAGCAAGCTCTAAATCATGAGTTGGGTAATTCTTCTCATACTCCTTCAATTGTCTTGAAGCATAGGCGATGACATTCCCATGTTGCATCAATACAGCACCCAATCCATTTTTTGAAGCATCACTATACACTACGAATCCACCTGTTCCAGAAGGAATGACAAGAACAGGAGCTGTAGTCAATCTCCGTTTCAACTCTTGAAAGCTACTTTCACATGCATCAGTCCATACATACTTCACGTTCTTTCGTGTAAGCATTGTTAATGGAGTTGCTATCTTCGAAAATCCCTGAACAAATCTTCGATAATATCCTGCCAATCCTAAGAAACTTCTAACCTCTGATGCAGTTGTTGGTGTTGGCCAATTTTTGACAGCTTCTATCTTACTCGGGTCGACATAAATACCATTCTTGGTCACGACATGCCCTAGGAATACAACTTGATCAAGCCAAAACTCGCACTTCTTAAATTTAGCATATAGTTGCCTTTCTTTCAATATTTGCAGTACCACTCTCAAATGTTCTCTATGTTCGTCTTTATCATGGGAGTAGATCAAGATATCATCAATGAACACAATCACAAATTTGTCGAGGAACTCCTTGAACACCCTATTCATCAAATCCATAAAAGCTGCGGGGGCATTTGTTAAGCCAAAGGGCATGACTAGAAATTCATAATGTCCGTACCTTGTTCTAAATGCAGTCTTTTGTATGTCCTCCTCCTTTATTTTCAATTGATGATACCCGGAGCGTAAATCGATCTTCGAAAATATAGATGCTCCTTGCAATTGATAAACCAAATCATCTATTCTGGGTAGTGGATACTTGTTCTTGATTGTAAGTTTGTTCAGTTCTCTATAATCGATGCATAAACGTAATGTACCATCTTTCTTTTTCACAAACAAAACCGGTGCTCCACAAGGAGAATAACTCGGCCGAATAAGACCTTTATGCAACAAGTTTTGTAGTTGAATCTTCAACTCTTTTAGTTCTATTGGTGCCATTCTGTATGGAGCTTTAGAAATAGGGGCACTTCCGGGCAACGTATCAATAACAAATTCAATTTCTCGATCCGGTGGCAGTCCTGGTAAGTCATCTGGAAATACCTCAAGAAATTGATCAACCACATCCACATCTTGGGGTTTCAATTGTGTTCCTACTGAAGTGTCCATAACATTAGCCAAGTATCCAACACAACCCTTACTCATCATCTTTTGAGCCTTCAATGCAGCTATAAATGGTATTGAAGATGAAAGTGAATGACCGCCGAACTCGAAATGTTCTTCACCAGGTGGCTGAAAGATGACAACCTTCCGATTACAATTAATGGTTGCATAATATTTTGTAAGCCAATCCATGCCCAAAATGGTCTCAAAATTTGCGACAGGTAAAACAACAAGCTAAGATCCGCACGAAGTGTTCTACCACGTATCTGAATAGAACAATGTTTCAACATTTGGTTGGAATTCATCTCTTCCCCTGATGGAGTCATTACACTGTACATCACATCCAACGTATCTGGTATAATGCCCAATCTCCTCACCAATGAATGTGATGCAAATGAATGAGTAGATCCTGAGTCTATTAATGCAAGTGCTGGAGTTCCTAAAATCAAAATAGTACCTGAGACAACGGATGCATCTACATCAGCTTGTTCTTTAGTCATTGCATACACTCTCGCTTGAACTTTGACTAGTGGGGTGCGACAATCCCTTGAAATATGCCCTGGCTTCTTACACTTGAAGCAACGATTTAAACCGCTATAGCATTCTCCAAAATGATTCTTCCCACATGTGGCACACTTGGGCTTTTCAACCGTAGTAGAACTTTGTACAACTCTAGGGCGCTTCTCATTTATTTGGCTGAATTTTTTGCTCTGGTTTCTTCCATTGAGATTGAGTTCTTTGAGTGAAAGTTTTCCTCTTGTGTTGATGAAATTTCTGAATTTCCTTCTCATCAAAGTCAGCCATCAATGCGTTGTCCACCACTTGTCGAAACTCGTTTGGAGAAGAGATCCTTACATCTTTTCTAATAACTGGGTTGAGGCCTCTCATGAAGTGATCCATCTTTTCTTTGTTATCTTTGGCTATGTAAGGTACATACTTGCAACCCTCCTCGAATTTTCGCACGTAGTCACATACGGACATTTCATTCTGCTTCAATTCTAAGAACTCTTTAACTTTGAGTGACCGGACATCCCTCGTGAAATACTTGTCATAAAAGATTGTTTTGAATGCCTCCCATGTCAACTTCTCCATATCCACTACAAGTTTTGTACCCTCCCACCAAGTTCTAGCTTCTTTCTTCAATAGGAAAATGGCACAAAGTACTTTCTCGGAATCTTCGATACGCATGTAATCAAAGATGACATCAAGAGATTTAACCTATTCTTCCGCAACCATAGGATCAGACCCACCATAGAAATCAACCGGTTCCATTTTTCGAAACTTCTCATACACGGTAAGCGAGTTATCGTGTCTAGCTTGTGGAGGAGGTTGTTGGTTTTGTTCGTGGGTTCGCTGTTGCATATCGAACAATTTTTGTATCTGTTCGCCATGCATTCTAGTCTGTTGCTGAATCAAACCAGCTAAGTTATCAACTAAGTTGTAGTCACCCTTGTGGTCAACATTCCCTGTCTTCTTTTTTGGTGCCATTACTTCCTATACATTGCCGAATCTCATCCCATTCATTAGCCAATACTAATGCACAATCATGAAAATGGCATATACATGTTAATATAATCAAACACATAGGTAAATAAGAGGAGAGTTAACCAAGCTTCCCAGCCAAAGTATGTTCATATGCCTTCTTCTGTCTTCAGAAAAGATTTTAAACCTCCGCTCTGATACCACAAAATGTAACGCCCCACAACCTAACAGCAGAATCCAGTCGGATCACCACCATTAAGTTAGAGATGCTAACCTTTTTATATGTACTTAAACATTATGGTTTTAATACGAAAATACGTAATATGCTTTTAAAAGAAATCAAACTTTGTATTTCTCAAAATCTGTACATATATATATATTTATAAATATTTATTGTTTACAAAATTACATTGTACAAAAACCATAATAGAGCGGCTAACAAAATGAAATCAGAGTTTCTAGCTCGGCTACAAAAATGGCTCGAAGCATGGCATATGAACAAATCTCTGCCTGGCCGCTCTTGGCTAGGTCAACTTCTAAACATGTACATCATTACCAGCATCATAAGAACCTAATGAGCTAATGGCTCAGCAAGTTGAAACTGATGTAATAGCAATATATCAATCACATAACACATTATTCATTCAATAAGTACAATATCACATCTATAACTTCATTCGTGATCCTTTTCTTTGAAATCCTTCTCTTTATCGGGTACCCTTGAAGTGTGGTACTTGAGTGATAGCAATAGACTTTGATTTTCGGAACCTGTTCATCATATTTGGCCAATAGATAATACGGGGTTTCCATACCGGCCTTTCGACCTCAGGTATTAGCCGTATTTCATTTCTTTAATTGTGGGTTTTCCATACTGGTCTTTCGACCTCAGGTATTTGCCACCATGTGTTGGGTCCGCCGGTTCCTCCCGCGTCCCTTGCCTACTCGACCATCAATCAAGTACCATACTCCCATTTTCAAAACATATTGTTTCATATTACTATGACTCATCAATCATTCAAATATCATGAAGAACAGTAGCAAAAGTCACATTAAAGCACACATAATTAGGTTTTTATGATGAGCAAATGAAAGCTTCAACTTACCTCAAAATCAATATGGTTTATGAAGTGAAAGGATCAGCAAGCTTAGATAAGGTGTGCTAGAAGCCTTGATTAGAGATGAATTCAAACTTTCAAACATAGGATTTTCAGCTAGAAAAGGTGCAAAACTTGTTCTAGCTCTACTTTTGTGAGTTCTTATGTTTAATGTTCTCTTATGTGAGTATGGAAGTGAAGAAATCTGAAGAGAAGCTTGAAGAAATAGGTTTGGTCGTTTTTTTTGGAAGAAGACAAGTAAAATGAAGACCAAAACACAAAGTCTTCACTTATCTACCCATTCCCAACAAGGCCAAATGGAGGATGGTGATTGGAAGGCTTATATTTGCTGGATTTTTGTGGTTCCTTCACGTTTTTCTAGCTTGAGATAAGATATGGGGTGATGCTTACTCATTTTAATCAAGTGTAAACAATTTGAGAATGATCTTGTGCAACCTAGTCAACTAACCAATCAAATTGCACTCTTTTGCATACTTTGATTTTAGTCTAATATGACCTACTTCAAGTAATTATATATGTAATTAATCATATTAAAAATGTAATTAAAATGCAGAAATGCAATTAAGACAATCTATATCACCGTTTATCACATTGATCCCTTCTTAACCGAGGAACTGAGCTTCTCACTACAATAAATTACTTAAGTTCACGTTAAATCATAAAGTAGAAGTTCAATAACATGTATCATGTATTAGCACATTTTAAGAAAAGTATTCGATCACGTATTAAAACGCAATTAAGGCACACGTGTAGCAAGTAGTCGTGATCATGCATCATGAATAATGAATTATAACTACATGCATTGATGCAATATGCTTATTATTGGCCATGTATGGATGATTGGGCATTACACCCATAGAGCACTGGGCAATTCTTCAACCCACTTTCCTTTGGCACTTCCAAGCCTTGTCTTGAGGTGTTGGAGTATAGTGCGATTAACTACTTCAGTCTGACCATTTTCTTGGGGGTTGGTGACTGAGGTAAAGAATTGTTTAATAGATAAGCCAAGGCACCAATTCATTACTTTGTCCCCACAAAATTGGGTTCCATTATCTGAAATAATGGAACGTGGGATCCCGAAGCGGCATACAATGTTCTTCCAGAGGAATTGGATGACCTCTTTCTCTCGAATGCGAGCTAAAGGTTCGGCTTCCACCAACTTGGTAAAGTAATCTACAACTACAATGAGGAACTTGCGTCCTCCTGTTGCTGGTGGGAAAGGGCCGACCAAGTCCACTCCCCATTGAGCAAAAGGCATGGGACTGTCAATCGGTTGTATTAGTGCTGCTGACATATGAAGGATGTTGGCGTGTTCTTACTTACATCGCTGCACTAGTCTCTTCGCATCTTCATGCATGGTAGGCCAATAGTAACCTTGTCTCATTACTTTGAGAGCCAAGGTTCTTCCACTCACATGATTTCCACAAATGCCCTTATGTACTTCGCACATAGTCTGATGCAGATGGGTTAAGGCATTTGAGGTAGGGGAAGGAGAACCCTCACTTGTAGAGCTCTTCACCTACTATTAAGAAACGAGTCGCTCTTATCTTTATTTTCTTTGCTTGGACGAGGTCAGTTAGAAGTTCCCCACTTTTGAGATGGCTTGCGATGGAGGTGATCCAACAGGGTTCGTCCTCTTCAGCACAATTCACTCTGTCAGTAGATACTATTTCTGGTTGGGAAGCCGTGAGGAGGGTGATTTTCCGGCTCGCAATGCTTGCCATGGAACTACCAAGTCTAGCCAATTTGTCTGCATCAATATTATTGGCTCGTGGTACTTGGTTTATCTCATAGCTATCCAATTTGGAGAGGAGGGTAAGTGCAAGAGAAAGATACTTGGCCATGGCTTCTTCTTTGGCGTCATAGGTCCCAAGGACTTGGTTGACCATTAATTGGGAGTCGTTATGTACTAGGAGTTTGCGAGCTCCGGCTGCTAAAACGAGGTGGATCCCAGCGATCAAAGCTTCGTATTCAGCATCGTTGTTGGAGGAATCAAAATAGAATCGCTGAGTGTATTCAAACTCATCACCGTCTGGTCTCGTAAGTACAATACCCGCGCCTCCTCTCGTAGCTGTAGAGGATCCATCGACATTGATGGTCCAAGTCAACTTGTGGTTGTGGTTTTTCAATTTATTATTGTAATAAACAATCCTTTTTTGTATTAATGATAAAACACCTTGGCATTCTATCTGTGTCCCTTGTTCAAACATAGATATAGTCCTTACAGTTATTACAATTACTTGTAATTGATCTTTTAGGATCCTGAGATATTTACTTAAGTCTTATAATTGTTAAACCGTGTTTCTAGTTGAAGGGTTACGCCAACAATGAGGATATCGACCTTTCCGATTAAGAGACTAGCACTTAGTGTATGTGTACTGCGTCTCATCAGTAAACAGTATTGTGATATCGGCATTCATATGCCCTTAAGCAGAAAGTTGACAAGTTCACTGAACTCCCTCATCCTAGAAATCTCTAAGTGGTCTCAGTAATCGAGTAGAGATCTCTATGGTATAGTTGTACACCATTAGTCCTTAAGACATAGACATCACCGTGACTTCACTAGAGGACCAGCTGTATCGTGACCTGTCCATGAGTTCCACTTAGTACTGCCCCAAGGGCCAGGGTTAGTGCAGTCCGAAATCTAGTGGGAGGTCTGTGCATTGTAGTCGGGGATTCGATCATCAGAACAGTCTTGGATGTCCTGTGTGTTCTTATACTTTGTAATCTTTAAGGTCCACTGAATTAGGGAAATTTCCAAATTTAGAATGTCCTCTGAATTAGGGTTTCCAGTTTTAGAAATTAGAAATCGAGAATTGGCATTCTTAATGACGAGGACATTTCA
The DNA here is from genome assembly GCF_000504015.1 of Erythranthe guttata. The sequence goes on from NW_012193163.1 coordinate 384,872, forward strand.
ATGATTCCGTGTAACAGCCCGCATTTTCATACGCATTTATATATGATTATATTGAACATATGGTAAATACGAATATACGTGCATTTCATGAATCGAGTAGCAATTTATACGTTATCTATGTGTTTATGTGATTTAGATACATTATAGTATTTTTTAGAAGTAGACATTATTATTAATTGAGTAGTCGATTCTAATTATGTGATGTAATGAATTATGCGCTTATAGTTAATTAATCTAATATATGATTAGCAATTATCTGATTAAGTGCTTCATAAGTGTCTATGTGAATTATAATGTTTATTAGATGTTATAATGTGGTTGCTTGTTCAAATGTTTATAATAATTATGATTATATGATTAAAGGAATTATGTCCATGAATTTTAATGATGTGCTTTAATTGATAATTAATCTATTAGGATAATATGAGATTTAATAAGTTGTGACATGATAACTAATTTCTATTTGGCCTCATATTGAATTTATGTGAATTATATGGGTAAATGCTAATAATTAATAGTTATGTGACCGTATGTTTTGTGTGTGTGAATTATTCCCTAAGTGTATTAATTACAAAGGACTCCCCTCTTCTCTTCTATATTGCTAAGAAGCCCCCAAGGTATGTTCTCCCAAATTGCTAATAGAACCCCAATGTCTTTTATATTGCAAATAAGGGCCTCATCTCCCCTATAAATAAACCCCTTCTCTTCACATTCTCTTCACACCAAAACATCAGCCAAAAGGCCCTCTCCCTCTCCCTCTCCCTCTTCATCGATCAAAAGCCCCCAAGAAGAATTCTCTTCTTGCACTTCAAGAAGCTCCCATCAAAGCCCCTTCCTCTTCTCTCTTCAATTCATCTCCTCTCCTCTCGAAAAGAGAAACTCCCTCTTCTTCAATTCTGCTAAAAATCTTCAAGAAACAGCCCTTCACATCCTTCAAACTCAGCCCCAAAGCCATCCAAGAACATCCAAGCCAAACCCGCCGAAAATCCACCGAGCCTTTGGTTTTCTTACTCCTTCATCTTCGATTTCTTGCTCTTGGGTAAGGACCTTGGTCTTTACTGAAATAATAACCTAATTAATATAAATTATATGTGTTTTAATGACTTTTATGTTTGAGGTTTTAATTTTGAGCTTTAGAAGATAAAGTTCTTGAGGAACACTACTTGAATTTCAGTTTCGTAGCTTCTGATTGTATTGCATGTCTGATCGGGTAATCCCTAAGATAAAATTATGAAATTTGGTGGTAGTCTAGATCTTTCGGTTAGCTTCATGTTGATATAAATTATGCATAAATCGGATTTATATTGAGTAAGTTATGAATCGTTTTCTGAATCTGCACAATTTCATAGTCATCCACGAATTATGTGTTAAATAGCGTTTTATACTCATCTTATTGAGTTGATTCCACTTGAATATGATTATAAACTTATGAAACTGACTTTGCACAAAATTTGGTAGTGTTTAATTAAAGGTATGAATTAATTGGTATTTTTAAAGTTAGTGCATCTGTTCTGAAATTATGCTTGTGTTACTGCAATAAATTGATTATATATATCTCTTACATAGATAAGTTTCTTCCTAAACTGTTTTAACCCTATAAACTAGACTTAGATATGAACATGTGTTCCAAATTTCATCAGGTTTGGATCTACGGTTTAGGAGATATGAATTTCTGAAGTTATAGTGCCTAAACTGCCGGATCTGTTTTGATCAAGGATGTAGATATAGATCACTAATGAATTTTCAGGTTTTCAGTCTCGGAGTTTACTGCATGTTTCACAGATGCCCTGTTTTCTTAAAATCACGAAAGTCTATTGGTAACTAGATCTTTCTGTTATCTTTAATTTGATATATTTTAATCATCAAACGGATTTCAGATGATTAAGATATGAATTATTTACTAAACCTGTACAGTTTTTGAGTCAGCTGAGAATTTGCTTTTAAAATCGATGTTTTCCTGGTTTGATTTCCTTGATTCTACTTGGAATATAATTATACCTTATAAAACCAGTTTTCTGCAAAGTTTTACAGTATTTTAACAAAAGGGTGATTTATTGGGTATTTTTAAAGTGGTTGGTTCTGTTTCTGAAAGTGTGACCACACTACTACACTGTTTTACTCATTTCTCTTAGTCTACTAATTATTTTGGAAAACGGTTTTATAGAGGTCTTTGCCACTCATACAGGAGTATTGTTTCAAAGTTTCAGAATTTTTGAAGTTATGGTCTAAGAGAAATGTATTTTCAAAGTTAAGGTGTCAAAACTGTCCGATTTTCCTAAAAATGAATTTCTTTGAATTAAAGAGTCCTTTGTGGGCATGATTTAAACTCTTGAGACATGACTTAATATGGTAATGAATATAGATTATGATGTTACATCTAGAGAACCATTATTAGAGTAGTGATGAGTAAGATACAAAGACTGGTATATATTTAGAACTATAAGTTGTTCTTGAAACGTTCTATGTTCTAGTACTTCTACTAGATTTGATTTTCTATAGTCCTTTGAATAGATATTATGTGAAATATTGAATTTCATGATGATTATTTGAATAATGTGTTTTACTCTTGTGAGGTATAAGTATGTATATATATAAGTATATTTATATGTATATCGACAGTTTAGACCTATGATGTTATAGGCGTACTCCCTTCGGGTTGAGGAAACTTATAACCCATAGTTATAAATTAGAGTATATACGTATATGTATATAAATACGTATAAGTGCCTATGTGTATATACGTGTAAAAGTATATGTGTCTTTATTACTAATGTTTGATCTCTTGTGCTTACTATAGCCTCGAAAATTACTTCCGAATTATATGATTTAATTCCTTCGAATTACGTGAATGATATAATTGGAATTATTATCGTGTTGCTATTAAGATCTTTGACTTGCGTGCATTCATCGAGTCATTAATTGGTATTGCATGGTCTACTATAGAAGAGTCAAAATTGTAACGTTGCTACGGTTGAATAGACACGGGATACGGGGGGCCGGTATCCCAACAACAGTTACTATAGAACAACAGGGTGGTTAGCTCCCACCGAATGACCGGGCTCAGCATATAAACGTCTATTGCCGAAGCTTACGTTAGGGATCCCAACATGTGCATACTTGCATACGAAAGATTTTGAAAGAAAAATGGTTTTATAAAGAGTTTTGAAAAGGGGCTTTCGTTCTAAAAAGGGGAATTTCGTGAGAAGGGATATTTTGTACAAGACAAGTTCCAAAATGAACTAAGAAATGATTTCTAAAGGAAAACAAGTCCCCACATGATTTTCAAAGTGAATTTCAAATGGCTTTCAAAGCAAAACCAGACTTTTTATTATGTGCTCATATGTGGAGTTATATGTTTAATTATTGGCGATGTGATTATATGTCGTGATTAACGTCGATGAAATAATATAGCATAATATCATTATGACGTAAAATAACATAGACAGAAAAGAACATAGACGAATACTTTAGGATTCCCATAGGTCGTGAGTGACACGTTGAGAGAGGCGTGAGTTCGTCAGACTAAGACTAATGTCCTTACTGAGCCAGTGTTTGGGCTCATGCTTTTATGCAAATTATCTTTTCAGGTTCTCCAAGCTATGTAGGAGGCCAGCGGAGAGGAGTTCGAGGAATCACGAGCTTTGGTGCCTAGATCATTTTACTTGTATTTTCTACGCAACGTTTTATCAAAAACTAATCACATAGTATAATTTTATTTTGTACTCTGATTGGAACCCGGTCTATTAAACGGGGGTATCTTAAATAAAGTTTAATTCCTTCCGCTGAGTGTTTTCTAAACCCCGGTAATGTTTTATGTGGATTCTTCCGCCACATCAAGATTATTTTCAAAATCCCGTTCACGTTATGGTACACTCTCTATGAAAAATCTTACTTTCCGATTGTGGGTTAAATTTGAAGAATAGGGAAACGGTTCTATAATTTTAAAGTGGGTTTTCTCAAAGTCCAAATTGAATTCAAAAGTCTTTAATAAAGTCCGTGTTTCTTAAATTTCTATAAAATCATTGAGGGTGCTACATTCCGGAAATATAATTGTTATAATTTTCCAATCATTGAGCTGTGAGAAACGAGTGAAGAAAGACTAACGAACATAAGCCGTTAGGCCCGGTCCAACTTAAGCTTGTTAGGGATTTTATACAAGACACTATAAATATAAGATTTATAGGTCTTGCACAACACACAATACACAACCCTAACCCTAGCCGCTCAACTCCTCACATCCGCTGCCTCTCCTCCGCAGTCGCTGTGGCTGTGGCCGTCGCCCGTCGCCGAAATCGTTGAATTATGTATACGAGGTGAAATCCGTGAGGAGGAAGACAAGGGAGTCGATCTGCCGAAACACCGCTGTCGATCCGCCGCCGCACGCGCCACTCCAAGTCACCGCTTGAACCTCACGCGCCGCCGCTAATCCGTGGGTCCGCTGCTGTCGCCGCTTCTCCCTACTGCATAGATTGATTGGTTTCCTTGGCAGTCAGCTTCAATCCGAGAACTCGCCTCACGCTTCGAGAGGTAGATTTTGGATCCGTATTGTATTAGGTTTTAATTTCATTAGATTAAATTAAATGTTGATATTCGCAATATGATTTTGCTTGAATGATTTCGTGAAATTGTTTATGTATGAGTTATGATTTACTGCGAGCATGCTACATGATTTAACTATCGAATTAATATCCATGTTGTAATTTAAATTTCGCTGGAAGCGTTAAGGTACGCAATTAATTGCTATTATTGAGTACGTGTTTGTATGATTAAACTTGTTTTTTTATATAAAATTTTTGTTTTCCGCTGCGTAAATGTGCCTAACTCCCAACATGGATGTGCTATCCTCTATTGCAGTCATCTCTACTACAAAGTCTGCTAGAATTTGAGCTTTGATGGCGGGGCGTGGTTTGAATTCGACCCCATATTCACTCAGCTCTATAGCCCATTTAGTTAGCCGACCGGAAGTCTCGGGACTTCGCAATATTTGTTTAAGAGGATAGTTGGTGAGAACTATCAGTTGATGTGATTGAAAGTAAGGACGTAACTTCCTGGTTGCATTGATGAGGGAGAGAGCAAGTTTCTCCATGTTGGTATAGCGGTGCTCTGAGCCTTGAAGAGCTCTGCTAATGTAATATATCGGTTGGTGACCTTTCTCACCGTTTTGAATGAGCACCGCGCTAATGGCATAAGCAAAGATAGCCAAGCATATGAAGAGGGTATCTCCGGGTATGAGTTCTACTAACTTTAGCTCTTCAACAGCTGCTAGCTTGGTGTTGTCGTCAGTTATGCTGATTAAGATTTCTTTATCAACTTCAATGACTGCGTTGACCCATTTTCGCTTATCGTGTTTCGGGGTGTTGTCTCCCTTCCTAAAGGCTTGGGATTCTTAGATGGCTCACGTAGAGCTCTTGCATAGCATTCTCGAGCGAGACGTCTGTCGCCAAGTACTTCTCCCATCCCGTAAGAGCTGGGGAATTTTGATTTTTGGTGAAATGAGGATTGGACTGCCTCCGAAGCGTGGATCGTAGGTGTCCCTACGATGATGTTCTTGGGAGAAGGTTTATTAAGTATAAAAAAATTCACCATCTTTGTCACTCGACATGGGCTATCTCCGAGGGATATGGGTACTTCTACTTCTCCATTGGAGAATACATCTTTCCCTGTGAATCCTTCTAATGGAGTGCTTATGGGGTTGAATCGGGTGTTGTCAATTCCTAGTTGTTTAAACGCGTGAGTATACATGATGTCGACTGAGCTCCCATTGTAGACTAGTATCTTCTTAACTAATAAATTGGCCACTGAGGCTGTGATTACTGGGGCGTCGTTATGAACTTCAGCAGGACCTCCTAGGTCGAAGGAATTGAAGATGATTCTATGATTAGGTCTTCGTATATGGTAGATAGACGCGGACGAAGACTCATGTTCTTGATTCATACGCGCTGATCAGGCGAGGGTGCGTCTTGCATTTTGTGAGTCGTCACCTGCTGGTCCTCCGGAGATAAAGGCAATGACTCCCCTGTTTGTTGATTGTCATTGTTATCTTGGTCGTGTCGATACCCCCCTCCTCCCGTCGTTGATGTTGATCTCGATTATTGTCTCGACGTGGGAGGTCATCACGCTGCTTGTTTCGGGATTTATGGATGTATTCGCCTAAGTGTCCCTGCTTGATCAATTTCTCAATCACCAATTTTAGTTGTGCACATTCCTCAGTAGTATGTCCTTTATCTTTACTAGTAATCGATACCCGTGCGATACACGGGTTTTCATTTGTTATAACATATGGTAAAAGGAAAATTCGAAAAAAAAAATCGTCGATTACATATCTAAAGTAGAATCAGTGTAGTTAAATTCGTGATATATCGCGATGTTAGAGTAGGTGACCGACAAGCCAACTTGTGGCTGTGGTCTTTATCTTATTTCATGTAATAAAACAATCGTTTTTTTCGTTCGTAATAATAAAATATCTTATTTGGCATTCTATATCTGTTATCCCATGCAAGTAGCATAGATATAGTCCTAACGAGTTACTCTATTACTGTGAGTTGATCTAGTAGAATCGTGAGATAACTCAGCAATGTAATGTAACTGTTAAACCTTGTTCCTAGTCGATGGGTTACGCCAATAATGAGGATACCGGCCTTTCCCTTTTGAGACTAGCACTTAGTGTATGTGTACTGCGTCTCATCAGTCCTCGGTGTTGTGACATCGGCATACTTGAGTGGGTGCTCATATTAGATGAGTTCACTGAACTCCCTCGCCCTAGAAATCTATAAGTGGTTCTCACTCATCGAGTAATAGGTTTCTAAGATATAGTTGTACACCATTAGTCCTTAAGACCCAGACATCACCGTGACTTCACTAGAGGACCGATTGTATCGTGACCTGTCCCTGAGTCCCACCGCGGACCACTCCAAGGGCCAACGTTCGTGCAATCCGAAATCTAGTGTGAAGTCTGTGTATTGTAGTAGGGGATTCGAGCGCTTGAGTAGTCATGGATGTCCTGTGTGTTCTGACGGTTTATAATCCATGGAATCTCTGGCCAGAGTTGATAGTGGGGTGATTAGGGAAATGTGTTTCCCTAAGTCGCACACGAACGGATTTATAATACCTAGAACGTTCGCACGGTTATTGAACTTTATAAGAGGTCTCGTTGAACCAATACCTCTAGTTCAATCGGGACATGTGCTGCGAAAGGATCGTACTGTACGCTAACTATATCATAAGGTTCTTGCAGGCATTTCACTTGTATCTAGGGAATCATGATGCGTAGTTGCAAGACGCCAATCTTGATTCGTTGGGCACCGATTTGATCGGGGATTAGGTAAAATGAGTTTTACTCTAATCGAGACTCTTGGGAGGAGTTCGTATAAGAACAATGTGTTGTTCGAATCACAAAGAGTTGTGAGCCCACGGCTAGCATACACCTGAACCATTGAGGGTCACACTTCTTGTGTAATATAGATCCTTGATAACAACAAGCATAGATTAATGTGTTAATCTTTGAACGATTGGATGTCGATATGATTGAATCCAAGATTCGTAATTGTGGATTGCGAATCGGAATAAACGTAGAGAAAGAGAGACATGCGGAATTTAGTGACCTTTCTAAATTGGGAAGTTTCCCGATTTAGCAAGTCCACTGAAGTGGAAGTTTCCAATTTTGGAAATTGGAAATTTCGAAGAGGCACTCGTATCGACGAGGACTTTGAGCTCGTCACAAATATAATTTTGTTATAATTTTGTGAACGATTGTTTATTAGAAACGAGGCCGACGAGGGAATGGGCTTAATACATCAGTGGGTCAAGCCCAATGACTTAAACCCACTAGGGTTGAAAACCCTAAGTATAAATAGACCTCAAACAAGAGTTTGAGATCAGATTTTTTGCAACAAACCCTAGCCGCCCAAACCCTAGCCGCTCATCCCCTTCGGCCGTTGCTGCCCCGCCGCGCCACCGCCGATCACCGCCGGAAAACCGCCGGTTTTCTCCTCTCGTCTCCTTCGTTTTATTCTTGTTGTTTATCTAACTCGTTTACATCTAGTGCTGTAGTTCGAGTGGGTCGAAAATACGAGGTGAAACCTAATTGGAGAGGAGCTGCTGCCCCGACAAATCCACGCACCGCCGCTGCACCGTCGCACGCGCCGTTACGCCGCCCACGCGCCGCCGCTGCTGCTGCCACGCGCCGCCGTTCGTCGCTTGCTGGATCAGCTTGTTCCAGCCGTGAGTTGCAGCCCCGAGGATTGGTAATTTGCAGCTTGTACGTGATTGGTTCTAGGTTTCGATTCGTCGATATCTCACGCTACAAGAGGTAAATAAATCAATACTTTCGTAAATTAATTCGAGCATGTTTGTATGAATTATAATTTACTATTATGAGTAATATGTGATTACGTGTTTCGATTTTATTGAATGATGAACAAGCATGTTTCGTAATTTTCGGTTTTACGTGTTTTTCAATTAAATCGATAATTACCATATGTATGGCGGAAGCGTTAAGGTACGTTGACTATGTGATTAGTTTTTGCATGTAATCGAAACTAGTTCGATCTAAAAATTTTAAATTCCGCTGCGTATACATGCACGATCCCCAACACGCGATACAGTTTAGTTTCAATCAAAACGATATAACGCAGATGCAATATTCATCTTTGAAAAAACGGATTTAAGTCAAATCTCTTCAATTTTCATGAATAATTCAAACGCAAGTAATGTGTCTCTTCACAAAACAATACACCCTAATTCGAAAATATAAAATTTTCCCTTCAATTTCTTCAAAAAATCTCCCAATAACGCAACCACAATTCAATTTTTATAGAGTTTTTGCAGTTGGAACTGATTGTGATTTTGACTGTGATTCACGCAATTGGAACTTGCTTGCGATTTAGAGCCCTATATCTTCCTTTTCCGCGCATTCAGGGTTGGGTTTGTTTGATTTTGTGATGGGTTCATTCAATTTGAGGTGGGTTCGCTGATTGTGGTGATTAATTCGATTTTTATCTTAGTTGGGGTGTTTGTGCGATTTTCTGCATTGATTGGCATCGTTTGTGCAATTTTCAGCATTGGTGGGGGTTGGTTGTGCGATGTTAAGCAGTGTTGTGGGGTTTGAGTGATTTTCAGCATTGTTGGGTGGTTTGACTTTAAATTTTATTATACACACACGATAAGAAAAGAGAAAAGATAAATGATATCATAGGTTGTGGAGAAAAACGATTTGCGAAATTTTTCCAATTCGATAGTTAACTTGGCCTTAATTGTGTGAAATACAACTACAAAAGAAAATAAACTATTGCAATTAGTACCCTCCTGTTAGCTCGAATACCAAAACCTACTCTATATTATTTTATTGACAAAACCTCCATTATGATCTAAGTTTTTTAGCAATTAATACCCCTGGTTAGGGGGTTGTGTGCTAAAATAAAATTGAATAAGGGTGTTTTTGCTATAATATGGAATCGTTTTTCAGCCATTTGAACACTCCATAAGCAAGTTATAAACCTACACAATAAAATTGAACATTCAGTGCTCTAATACCTGCAACTTGTACCAACCAAGCAATTTCTATTTTCATGTTTTTTTCAAACAGTTGTAGACTCGCGCAAACATGTAACAATCTTTCGTCCGCCACATTGTCAAGTAACCTAATTAACTATGAGGACAATGTAAAACCCGTATACTAAATTCATCAGCTTCACATATTATATTACACATTAGAGTATATACTATGTATACCACCATGGCACCATCATTCATCCAAATCTGTCACATACCAAACGAACTAAAAGGGCATATTCTGCTATTACCAATAAATAAATTATTATACAAACACAGTTTCAGCAATCAAATACATCTTGAGCACACGATTAGCACTGGAATCTTCATATATATGCTTAGATGCTATAAAATTATAACCCATTGTCCGTTTATATATAAAGATACGGTCAACTAAATACATGTATGTATATGGAAATATACTCCATGTATGTATGTCTAGAAAATGAGGTGATAATTGTCCATGGATAAATTCATAACAATACCTCGTGAAATGAGAACATATTGAATTATTTTTCCTAAGAAACTGTAAGGAATTCAAATGGTAGCATGTTAAGAGCATCTCTAAAACGTCAACGAAGATCATATCGAATAATGATATCATAACTTCGAGTTTTATGTTAAACTGGAATATTGACCTCCATGCTTATGCTATCATATAAATCTGACTACAAATTAAAATAGTAAACACGATTTCACTAGTTCAGATTTATAGTGTACATTAATAGGACTTAATAAAAACACTAAAGACTCCCTCTTTATGTAATATGCCGTTCTTGCACACAACTCGAACTTCGTGTTTCTTCTAACAGCTGCTCCACACCGCGTGCCTAGAACTCCTTTCTGGCCTGAACTCCCTTCAGTGACGCGGTTGATCTCTCAAGAGATCTATACAGCAAATCTGTATATGTTGACACATCCAACGATGGCACAGTTCTGTTCAGCATAACGTTTCAGTGATTCTTCAAAGCTATGGAGTGATTTTTCTCCCAACAAAAGTGTCACGGTCTTTGTGAGGTGAGGAGCCTTATATAGGCGTGAGATCGGCCTCCAAAGACCTGTCTTCCAAAGGAACCGAATAACTAGGAAACAGAATCCTAGTCAATATCTAGTTTTAATCTAGATAACTATAAAAGATTCCTAACAAGGGTAAAGTACAAGGAAATAAATCTAAGTCCTAAAGTATTACAAAGGTAGGACTCTAAATTTCCAAAATAAACATGGGAACAAATCTTTAGCCAATCTTTACTTCCCAAGTGAGGCGGATTTCTTCCTTGATGGAAATCTGGCGCCAACACACCTCATTTTTTTCTCAGCAACCAAACAAACAGTTAAATAATCCAAAAAAGCCTGCATAATCCAAAAAAAAATGTCACAATAAAACAAAATTGTAGAAAATTAAATGAGCGAGGGAATCTAAACATACCATGTTAGAATCATCATATCCATTCACCTGGATTTCGGATTTCCCCGTGGGCCATACTTAACTTTGGAAAATTTGAGTCCAAATTCATACAAAGACTGGAATCATTAGAAATACCAACAATATCACTAAGATGAAAGATAGTATCAAAAGATTTATAAAAATAGCGTTCCGCAACGATAGAATATTTTTCCCGTCAATTGGGGTAAAAATCGAAACTGAACAAAATGTGCCATCGTGAAAAAAAAAAAAAAATCATAAATCATACGCCGTGCCGCTGCTATCAATTGTCGGCGTGAAGAAAACAGGAAGAAAGAAGACTTTTCAATTGTTCAATTTCTCAACGGCTGCAACACAAAACATAGAGAAAACAATAATTAGATAAATAATCAAATAACTGCTTCAGCTTCTATCTCTATTAATATATTTCTTTCCTATCAAATAAAAATAAAAAAATAAATAAAAGCCTGCATAGCTACAAATCCAAATTCCAAGGATCCCATGTAAGTCGCAAACAAAAATCCATTTTACACCCCCAAATCCAACAATTATTATAAATGTTTACAGTAATTATATAAATGTTTACAGCGAGTCAGCGAAAAGGGAAGCAATGAGTTGAATATGTTCATTTTTTCGATAGTTTGTGAGAGTGATATTTGCTAGACCATCAATACGTGAAAGGAAGTTAAAAAGGAATTAAAAAAGAAACATCAACTGCTGGCTGCTGCAGTTACTGATCGTGTATTCAGTTTTTTTAAAGAGGTCCTGTATTCAGTTTTTTTTAAGAGTGGACAGTAATTGTTATTGGATAATGGTAAACATTTGAAAAAATCAGATCATGTATTTAGTGTTTTAAGTAGTGGACAGGTAATTAAATTATTAACTTACGTGTATAAAATATTAAAAATTAAAAGGAAAAAAAATGTCAAAATAGGAAATGACTTAAATGTCCCTAAATTTAGGTTTAGGGTTATAGGTCAAAATATCTTCCTTTTATATATAAGATGGACTCGACAATAGCAGTCTGATCTTTCTCATTTTGCGTTGAACCCACAACCAACCATATAGGTGTACTGACTATTGAGTAAACTTACACTGTTGTATAATAGCATGCAAATCATTCGAGTAACATAAACAACCAACCATATAGATGCACTGGGTAAATCTACACTCTCGTATAATAACTTGCAAACCATACGAGAGAGGTAAACCACACTAGGCTAACCATGTGTGACAAGCTCCACCTAGCGGCCGTTGGCAAGGGGATTTGAACCTAGGTCAATTGACAAAGGCTCTCTTGCTCCAACCGCTAGGCCATCCCTTGTGGGACAATTTACGCAATTAATTGTAAATAGTATGTAAGTAATTTGCTTAATCGTATTTTGGAATATAACTTTAAAGGATTTAATTTCTATTATTTTAATTTAGATATGTATTTATTTTTTGCGGAAAATCCTTTTAAAGAAATCGGTGGCGTTGACTCCGAATCTCCGTGTAACCTACCCTAATTAGAAATCCTGCCTCCCGCACTGCATATAACTTAATGATACTTTTTGCCGCTACTAACATTTAACGTTATGCCCTCAAAAAAATATTTAGCATCGAGGACCTAGATTGTTTTCCAATGAATGAGGTATGTAAATTTACTACCATTTGCCTATTATGCAACACTCATAACAATTCCAAGATTTTTTTTGTCATATGTTTTTACAAAAATGAAATAAAAATGACCAACATCACTATATGCATCAATATGAACATACCTTACACAAACAATTTCCTATCATAGAGATGCCCTTCCAATTTTTTCAGTAGGTTGACATAAATTTAAAATTCCTCATCAAGGTTTTTGTAAAATTCAACCTACTAAAAATTTATCAGCAAAAGTGGATAAAAATTAACACCTATTTATTTCATTTCCATTAAATATAAGGTAGAATCACCAAAAAAATAACAATGAAGAGCAAAACCATTGTTATATATACCGAGTTTCTATCCATGTGAGCACACCATTTCTGAGCAAATAACCATTCTTCGATTTTCGACAATGAATCCGACCAATAACTCCCAACCAAAAAAACACAAGGGTCGTCGAAAGGTTAACATGGAAAAAATGGAGAACGAAAGTAACCTCCAGGTCACCTTCTCAAAAAGGCGTGTGGGCCTATTCAAGAAAGCTAGTGAGCTCTGCACTCTCACCGGCTCCAAGGCGGCGGTTGTCGTTTTCTCCCCTGGCGGCAAGGCCCACTCATTCGGCCATCCAGACGTCAATACTATTGCCGATCAGTACCTCAACCCTAACTCTCAATCTGGAAATAATAATGCCCAACATAGCTCGGTTCCGATTGAGGGTCAAGAATATCTGGCTCAGCATGGCCAATTCTTGACCCTGAATTCTCGACCAGCTGGCAATCATGCTGCTGCTCAATCGAACCATGTCCAACAGAGTTCAACTCTAACCAAGGATCAACAGTATCTGGCTCTGGTCGAGAGCCAGATACGAGCTGAGAAGGCCCGTGGAGAAGAGATGGACAGGATCAGAAAGGCTTCCCTTGACAAGCTCAACTACCAACAACTCGAGCATTTGAGAGGGGCGATTATGGAATTCAGCAAGAAACTTGAAATCCAAGTGGATAAGGGTGTGAATTCAACGATGGGGTGCGATGTTGTTCGTGGAACGTATCCCGGTCAAGATTTTGGTGCTTCTTCTTCTTCTCATGGTAATGTGGTTCCTTATACGACTGTGATTCCATATGATCAAGGGGCAACAAGTGGTGATGCTGAAGAGTTCAATAATGGCTATGGACATCGGAATTTCTGAAAATGTTATTGTTTTGAATTATTTTATGTTTTTATTATTGCAATTTCTTGTTCTTTGTGGTTTTTATTAGCAAGATACATGTTTTATCGTTTAAGAATCTAAATTGGAGTGCGACCCTTTAAGCTGCTTTTCATGATAACAAGAACATATATGTTGTCCCACAAGAGATGTCTAGCGGTTGGAGCAAGTAAGCATGTCAATTGACCCAGACTCGAATTCCCTTGCCAACGGTCGCTATGTGGAGTTTGTCACACATGACTAGCTTAAGTGGCGTGAACCGGGTATACAAGAAAGATTATTGGCCTTGAGATGTTGGTGGAGGACGTCGATCTTTTCGTCGTCTTGGATCTGTTAGAGTAGGTGACCAACAAGCCAACTTGTGGCTGTGGTCTTTCGTATTTATTATTGTAATAAACGAACCTTTATTCGTATTAATGATAAAACATCTTGGCATTCTATATCTTTGTCCCTTTATCACAAGCATAGATATAGTCCTTACAGTTATTACAAGTACTAGTAATTGATCGTTAGGATCGTGAGATATTTACTCAAGTATTATAACTATTAAACGTGTTCCTAGTCGAAGGGTTACGCCACTAATGAGGATATCGGCCTTTCCCATTAAGACTAGCACTTAGTGTATGTGTACTGCATCTCATCAGTAAACGGTATTGTGATATCGGCATGCATAAGTGGGTGCTCGTAAGTTGACGAGTTCACTGAACTCCCTCACCCTAGAAATCTCTAAGTGGTTCCCAATAATCGAGTAGAGATATCTATGGTATAGTTGTACACCATTAGTCCTTATGACCTAGACATCACCGTGACTTCACTAGAGGACCAGCTGTATCGTGACCTGTCCTTGAGTTCCACCGAGGACCATCCCAAGGGCCAGTGTTCGTGCAGTCCGAAATCTAGTGGGAGGTCTGTGCATTGTAGTCGGGGATTCGATCGCTAGAATAGTCTTGGATGTCCTGTGTGTTCTGAAAGTTTGTAATCCTTCTAAGTCTCTGGCCAGAGCTGACTAAGTGATGATTAGAGGATTCGATTCTCTAAGTCATGCACGTAAGGATTACAACACTTGGAACGATCGCACCGTCATCGAACATATAAAGAGGTCTCGATGAACCAATGCCTCTAGTTCGATCGGGACATATGTATCGAAGGGACCGTACTGTACGTTAACTATATCTGAAGGTTCTTGCAGGCACTTCATTTGTATCTAGGGAATCATGGCGCGTAGTTGCTAGACGCCAATCTTGATTCGTTGGGTGATTAAGGTGAAACGAGCTTCGCCTTAATCGTAACTCTAAGGGACGAGTTTTGACCACAAAGAGTTGTGGGCCCACGGCTAGCTTACACCTGAACCATCGAGGGTCGCACTGCTCGTGCACATGAGATCTTTGAATTAACGGTCAGAGATAAAATAGTTTATCTTTGCATGATTGGAAGTCAATATGATTGAGTCCAACATTCGTAATTTGGAATTATGAATGAGAATAAGAAAAGGAAAAGAATAGGCGAACGTATTAGTGAACTTTCTAAATCGGGAAGTTTCCAAATTTAGAAAGTGCACTGAACTAGGGTTTCCACTTTTGGAAAGTTGGAAAATGAGAGATGGCACTCGTAATGACGAGGAAGTTATAATGAATCCGAAAATGTAATCGTTGCAATTTTTCGGTCATTGAATTAAGAGAGACGAGCAAGTAAAGATACTAACGGACTTAAGCTGTTGGGCCCGGTCCAACTTAAGCCCGCTAGGGTTTTATGCAAGACATATAAATACTTGATTTATAGGTCTTGCACAAACACACAACACAACCCTAACCCTAGCCGTCCACCCCTCTCTCTCGGCTTCTCTCTCCCACGGCCAACACCGCCGCCCACTCCGCCGTTTCGCCAGAATCGGCCGTTGATCGGCCGATTGGCTTGGTAGTCTTTTTCCTTCTCTTTTTCTTCCGTTTTTCTAACTATTACGTGTCTAGTGCCACGTGTTTAGTAGATCGAAGTATACGAGGTGAAATCCAAGAGGAGGAAGATCGAAGATCGAGGAATCGAAGAGCAGCGCACGAGCCGAAGCCGCACGCTGCCCCACGCGCCGCCCCGGAAGACCGCGCGTGTAACTCACGCGCCGCCGTGGCCGATTTGCTGCTGCTGCCGCTGCACCGCTGCTGCCCCGATTGTACGGATTGGTTTCCGTAGCAATCTCGACTTGCTAAACGCTCCTACCTCACGCTTCAAGAGGTAAATACACGAAACCCTAGTTTCGATTCGTTTATGTTTAAACTATGAATTCATGTTTGCTATCGTATGATTTTATGTGGTTATGTGTAATCGTTTTAATCTTTGCAAGCATGTTAATTGGTTTAAACGCGAGCATGTTAATTGATTTAAATTCGGTTAAATTATTTAGCATGTATGTTGTTTTTAATTTCGCTGGAAGCGCAAAGGTACGCAATGAATTGATTTAATTGTTCGGGCATGTACTTGTGTGCTTTAAACTCGTTTAAATCGCATTAAATTTTTGTTTTCCGCTGCGTATGCGTGCCCGAAACCCAACAGTGGTATCAGAGCTCGTTGCGTAATTAATTGCGTTATATAATATGCTATGATTTTATGCATGTTCGATTTATTAAAGTAGTAATTGTTGTGTTATGTAATTGGGAGTTTTCGTAAGTTTAAAATATTTTTGAAATATTGTTTAGAATTTTTCCAGCTTTAAAATTGTTTAAAATTGGAAAATCTGATCTGAAATTATTTTAAAACGCCGGTTTTTTAATTGTTCGGATCGAACCGGTCAAACCGGCCGGTTCGATGGTTGTGTGCGATTTAGTTGACCGAATCCACGTGGATTCGGGTCGGTCAGACCGGTTCCCGGTCCGACTGACCCGACCCACTGATTTGGGTCAGCAGGACCGGACAGAACCGGACCGCTTCGGTCCGAACCGGTCAGACCGGTTGGGCCGAACCAGTTCACTGAAAATAAAAAAAAAAAAAAAAAAAATTATTTCAGATTTCTAAAATTAAACTTAAAACAAATTGATTTTAATTTTTGGAAAATTATTTTCAATTAATCCCAATTAGATAATTGGATAGACAATCATCTATTTTAGTAAATAAGTGTTGGATTAATTAATTAATTTAAATTGTGAAATTGATTTCAATTAATAGAACACATATATAATATTGATTATAGTTCAACTCAATTAGTAGTACCTCAACATTATTTGAATGATTTATGCTAGTTGAGGTTCTATAATTATTTTGAAAACCCGATAATTAATTAATGTAATTAATTATGAAATTAGGTCGTATGTTCCTCTTAGGACAATATGCGTTTCCATATACCTTTAGAGAACATAGAAGTAGGAATCACATAGACCAATCCAAAACCTTCTGATGAGATAAAACATTTTAATAAAAATCCCTCATTCTTAATTTAATTAAGAATCATTTCAAGCTATAAAGAAAAACCCAATCTGTTGAGTTATTTCTTTCCTTCTGCCAACGGTTGGATTATGTGTAGCCCTTTGCTGTAGTGCAGTAAGCCGTATTAGCGGGGAGTGCTATGGTAGAGTAAGCTGTAATTCAATTGACATATCGATGAAGGTAGCCATAGAAAAGGGTTATGTTGGATTAACGTGGTCGGCTAGATTAACTAGGGACTGCATTAGTTTGGCATAATCAAGTTCTATGAGCATCTTTGATTGGTAGGTTAGACTTGACACACGACGATTTTGATATTCGCGAGATTAACTTAGGTCATTATCAACTGTGAGGAAAATTAATTTAGGGTCATATTGTGGATATGATTGATTGTGATCTACCTTTGGGCAAATATAATCGGGCTAGATTAACTACGGGTTATATTTGTCTATTGGACCTAAAGCCCATTAAGAAAAATCAGTTTTCTCGTTTGTCTACTAGAGGGAAGTGGAACTCGATAAAATTAGTGGGAGAACAATTAAATAACATAAGTCCAAACATTTAATTGTAACAATCATTTAACGCGAATCTCTAATAATCCTCTTCTCTATATGTCTCAGATAATCATGTCTAAGAATCCCATAATGTCAATCCTCGACAATAAACTCAATGGCCCAAATTACCTAGATTGGTTGCGTAGTCTTAAGCTTGTGCTAACTGTTGAGGGGCGTCTCTATGTTTTGAACGAGAGACTTCCCGCCACTATACCTGCCACAGCGACTGATGCTGAAAAGGAAACTTATGAAGTTTGGAAGAAAGATGACACTGATGCTAGGTGCTATATGATAGCCGCCATGGAGCCCGCGCTTGCGAGGAAATATGAGTCTCACTTGCATGCTTTCGATATAAAGGCTCATCTCGATAGCATGTATAGTGAGAATATTAGGGCTTCGAGGTACGCTGCTACAAAGGAGTTGATCACAGCGAGACTGCGCGAAGGGACTTCGGTCCACGAGCACTGTCTCAAAATGATCACTCTCCTTGAAAAGCTAGTGAATCTTGATGTCACCCTCCCGGCCGAGCTCTCGTTGGATTTGATCCTGTTGTCTCTTCCTAGTTCCTATGAATCGTTCATTGTGAACTTCAACATGAACAAACTAGATCCTCCCTTGGATGAGTTAATGAACATGTTGGTCAGCTTCGAGTCCACCATTAAGAAAGAGAAGTCTGTTCCCATTGCTGCTACTTCTGGAAAGAAGAGTTCTTTCCAAAAGAAGAGAAAGGAAAGAGTTCCCTTCCCAAACAGCAAGTTCGAAGTGGGTGAAGGTAGTGGGGGCCCCAAAGCAAAGGTTAGCAAGCAAGTTGATGATGCTTGCCATCACTGTGGAAGGAAAGGACATTGGCGCCGCAACTGCAAGGCTTACCTAAAGCAGAAAGGTTCTGAAAAGGGTACGTATTTCATTGACGTAAATTTGTCTGTTAACTCTTCTTCTTGGGTATTGGATACGGGCTGTGGCTCACATTTGTGCAATGATTTGCAGCTAATGACAAGAAGTCGAAGACTTAGAGCGGGTGAGACCTACCTAAGGATGGGGAATGGAGCAAGAGTTGCTGCTGAAGCCATTGGCACAATTTACTTAAATGTTTTGGATTCTAGTTTTCCTATTGTTTTGAATG